>JAOYMU010000077.1:45487159-45500761 GCA_025802295.1 Psammodynastes pulverulentus
TATTGGTAAGAAAAGACAATAGTTTTTAAATTCCCTTAGCAAATCCTGAAAAAATTAGAGACAATTAAAATTGTAATCTAGAAAATAAGCTTTACTACAGGTTAATAACTGGAAATGTATCTAAAATAAAATAAACCTTCCAATACTCAAAGAAAACAAATCAATCCTGTCCATTTTGGGAGCTAACTTACCCAAGTCTGCAAATAGATGCAGACATTGAGGAAATAGAATATGGTCCATTATCTCTTCAACTGCTTTGCCTCAAGCAATACATTTAACCGTTCATTTGTCTCCTGTTATGTCTTGAACCATTTATCAATTCCTCACATGTCAATTTTGGAAAATGTATTTCTTTATTCCATCTTCCTGACAGACACGAGACAGATAGGTGATGTGGTTTCAGATGTAGCCTGTATATTTTGCAAATATTGCCTCATCATATTTTATACAATTCAGTAGAAAAGCATCATGCCTTTGCTGTTCATGACAATATTAGCTAAAAATTGAACAATTTTCCTAGGGATTCACTGTTAGCCAGTTTGCTGGATGGAGTAAGAGCATCTGGTAATAGGGATGTTTGTGTGAAAATGACACCAACAGAAAAAGGGCAGCGATGGGGCCTTTTGAGTATGCCAGTAGATGAGGAAGTTGAAAGCCTTCATCTAAGATTTTTGGCAACACCTCCAAGTAAGTGTTCTCTTTGGTATTTATATTGCTTTATAAGTTTGTTCGTGGTCTTCCTGCAGATCCAGAAAGTAAACTAACTTTTTAATTTTTGGTTCCGACTTGTTCTGCTGCAGATGGCAATTTTGCAGATGCTGTCTTTAGGTTTAATTCTAACATTTCATACAGTGGAGTTCTGCATGCAGTGACACAAGATGTAAGTTGAAAATAAATGCATCAATCCCTTTTTTCATTATTCTTTTTATTGCTGGTGAAACACTCTTTTTCTTTCTTTCTTTCTTTCTTTCTTTCTTTCTTTCTTTCTTTCTTTCTTTCTTCAGGGTCTCTTTTCCGAAAACAAAGAAAAGCTAATAAATAATGCTATAACAGCATTACTCTCCCAAGAAGGTGACATTACAGCATCTATTGCAGAACTTGAAAGCCAGTTCCAAGCTGTTAGAAGATTAGTTGCCTCCAAAGCTGGATTTCTTGCTTTCACACAACTTCCAAAGTAAGTATTTGAATCTCAATATATATTGTGTCTTCCACAATAATTTGTGATACTTTTTACTTTTGTTCTGTTTCTGATCTCAATGACATGTACTTTCAATGTTACATCTATAGCTTGCATTGGAGTAAAAGTAGAGAGATTTGTTCTTTTAATCCCAAATACAAAGGTTTGTTAAAAAGCAGCAGTCAGTAGAGTTGAATTATAACATCTATACCATTGTAGTTCTATGGCTCCATATGATGATAATCTTATTATGATTTATCTTAATTTAATATATTATCTCCTATATCGTATGGTCCACATATCTTTTATACCCCCCCCACACACACACAGTTAAGCACAAATGTACACACATTTGCTGACGCTTTATTTAAACTAAATTTGTATATGAGTGATTGTATGATATCTGTAGATGCCATACACCGGTGGTACCCAACCTTCGGTCCGCAGACTGGGATTGATTGATGGTCCGTTGGAAACTGGGCCTCACAAGCAGCAGACAAGCATGCAAAGCTCCATTTGCACAAACAGCAAACCAGCTCCATTTTGCACACAAAATCATCCCCCCTTGCAGCCTCTGCCGGTTGGTGGAGCCAGAAGGATTGGGGACTGCTGCCATATGCTAAATAAATAAATAAGTAGAATTGATTCTGGTCTTTAAATTATTTATCTTTAATGTTTTGTTGAAAGTATTATATAGTCCTGTTGGATTGATCCCCTTAACTATAGTAGATAATTTTGACTCCATCTGTAAAAAAAAGCACGTACTTCTAGGAAATAACTTTCTGTGGCTTTTTCTGGGACTCCTTGCCAATATGCTTAGAGAAAGCCAACTCAGTTTTGAAACAGGAATTCTAGATGTACAAGGCAAGTTGGATTATGCTGCTTGTCCATGTGATGTATTTATTGGCAGCCAGTTTTTGAAATACAAATATCTGGATAAGATCTCGTTTTTGATCAATTTATATTGTCTTGTTTTAACAGCATTATTGGAAATAAATACAGGAAACCCTGTTACTAACGTTAGTACCCCCGGGATATAAATGGAAAATAAACTGCAACTCACATTCTGTTATTCTGTTAGCTCTATAGTAACATTTATTGATTTCTCCTCTTCTATCTAAATTCCTAGGACATTTTGATTTATTCTATTAAAATTACCTTTTCAAGGAATTCTGTGCCCTTAAATGTTGCCAACTTTTGTTACACTGCCTATAAACTCCAGCTTAGTATGAACCAATTGCTAATGGATATACAATGTTTTTCTATGGCAATGTTCTTTTTCCTTTTGAGCTATCATCTCTCTGCCTTCAGTTTAATGTTATGTTAGATCTATTCACATAAGCTGAACTGAACATTTCAAATTAATGGAATTGTTTAAATTTGAGTTTTAATACTGATCAGGTTAATATATGTAATACATTGTCTTATTGTTTTGAAAGATTTCGAGAGCGCCTGGGTGTAAAGGTAGTAAAGGCTCTTAAAAGGAACAATAATGGAGTTACCCATGCTTCCATTGACATGCTTTGTGCACTGATGTGTGTAAGTACTTATGTATAGTAGAATATTTGTGATCTAATTTAGAGACAGTGATTCTTAAAATGAAGGGGTTTATAAATGCTGAACTGCACTGGATTCAATTGTGTTGTTTCATCTGGACAATCCAATACATTATTTAAATAGCTTTTGACAATTTAATTTTCTCCATATGTAATTCATATAAAATTAACAGATTTTCAAATCAGTATGGATGGAATTTGGAGAGACTAGTTAGATCATCCTGATGTAACCTACAGAAGAGGCAATTTTAAGAAAAAGTATTTTGTTTTTTCAATTAAGCCAAGAGGGTTATAACTTTATTTTCTTGTGGACACAGCTAGGAAGAAAAAAAATTAAAGGAATTAGTTTTAAATTTCAGTTGGGGTTGTTTTTAAATTTTTGAGCTCAATGACATCTTGTGCTAGTTGTAATGGAAAGATTTTGAATTAAAATTGCTATGTAAGATGAATTGATGCCTGTATTATATGTTTTCAATATTATATTTGTTTTATAAAATTATCAGAGATTTAATATATTACCATTTTTATCATTTTTACATTACAATTCACACAATTGTAGCTTTATATTAATGATATATTTTTATCCATAGCCTATGCATGATGATTATGACTTGAGGCAAGAACAGTTAAACAAGGCATCACTTCTTTCTTCAAAGAAGTTCTTGGAAAACTTGTTGGAGAAATTTAATTCCCATGTGGTCAGTGTTTTATATGACTCAAATATTTAAAAATTACATGTTTAAGAGGTGCAGTGAAAGGGCCTCTTGATTAGATAATTCAGAAATTTGAAGATTTTTGGTTTTACTGCATAATTTTTAGAAGGTGCAAGATGCTGTACATTGATTTTTATGGCTCTATTGTGTTACAATTATGTCTGCAATTAGATTTGAAAAATCAGGTTATAAGTAAATTGTGTGGTGCGCATAAGCATCAGCAAATCTATAAACACTTCTTTGGGTAGCCCTTTGTGCTGTATGACTTTATATTTTGAGTCTTATCTACTGTGTTTTCCCAAAAATAAGATCCACCCTGAAAATAAGCCTGGGGGAAGATGGACGTGGCCAGCACTAGAGGCGGTGAGCACGCAAGATGGGGAGCTGCAGCTCACCAGCCCCTTGGGGCATTGCAAATACCACTAATTCTGAGCATGGAAGCATGTATCTCCTTTGCAGAAGGGAGGGGGAGCAAAGGCCTGTTCCAATCACCACGTTATAGCGTAGCACTGGGAGTGGGAGAAGAGAGAGAGAAAACCTCTTGATTCCTATGCATATCTTTTCACTTTTCATTAAGTGTAAACTTGTCTGTTTGTATTTGTGTGTGTGCAGTGGAGCTCTTCCTAAGTTTTCTCGCTGCCTTGTAAATATACATTGATTGCTGTATCTATCACCAGCTGGGTTGTGTGTATATTTGCTGACAACCTTCAAATTGCACTCTTCTCCCTCAGGAACAGTTCCACTCTCCACCTCACACACACACATACATGTTTAAACTTAGTGAAAAGTTAAACGACATGCACAGAAATCAAGAGGCTTTCTCTCTTCTTCTACCCCCAGCGCTTTTACGCTGGTTGCCATGAAAAGGAAACTGGTGCTTGTTCCTCCGCCCTCTGTAAGCCCTCACAACCAGTGATAAGCTCTCTGTGCAGAAGAGAATGAAGATCCTCAGAATCCTGTCATGTGCCAAAAATGCAGCTTCTAAGGAATTGAAATGTGTTGCTTCTGCTGGTTCTGGTTCAAGTTGGGTCAATTTGCCTGGCGCACAAGCCTGGTTCGGGGGAAGTGCTATGACCCTCAAGCGCAGCCACCTTAAGATGGAGAGTCCAGTGCGATGAAAGTGAAGCATGACCTCCTTTCTGGCTGCAATGGAGCCAAAAAGTCAAAAGAGGACTAGGTGGGTGGTGGTGGCAAGGGCTCTGCAAGGGGGATTGGGGCAGCAAGAGCAAAGATGAGGAGGTGCGTATCAATCTGATGGGAGGTGGGAAAGGTTTCACAAGAACTGTATGCAGCTCCACTCTCTCCCTTCTTGGCCAGGCTCCACAGCTGAGGGGTGATGGAGCAAACTGCATGCAGCTGGCAGCATGATTTTCACCCGTCTCTTTCTGGGTGAAGGGCTTCTGTTTGTTAGGCTGCTTCCCTAAGCTGGCAGCTCCATGGCCATCCGTTTTGTTTTTTCCCTCTTTTTACTCATGAGAGGCTCGCAGAAGGCTTGTGAGGTTGCACCGGCAGCAGGTGGAGTCAGAAGCATGGTGGTAGCATAGGTGATCCCTATGCATCACCCACTCTGTTCCACTGTCTCTCGGCTTGCCTGCAGCCGCACCAAACAAACACCAGCACAGAGTGTTTGCGGGGGGGTGGGGGGTGATTTCCTGCAAATTGATTTTTTCTCCAGCCCAACACAAACACACATCCCAAAAAGGCTCCATCTGAAGCCTTCAACCTTGCAATTCTTGGATGTACGCGTCAGCCGGATTTCCAGCCTGAGGTTTCCCTTTGATGCTTGCATGCTATTGGCTGCCATAGTAACGGGGAGGGGGGCATGGCATTGGGGTTTGGGAAGTATGCTGATGTGAGAAATGCCCATGTGAAGTAAAAGGGAGGTTTGCTCTCAAAGAATTACTGTGTTGCTGAAAGGAGTTGTTTACACCCCGTCAAGGCCAATCATCCTAGAACTCCAGATGGACAAAAACACCTGAAGATGTGCCCCATATGACACTGTGTGGGTCATGGATTGGCCAGTCAGCCTGAGTCCCTGAGGGAAGAGATTTGGGGAAGCTTTCAATATGTAATTTTCGTACCTTTTGGCTGAGATCTTGCTTTTCTTTTGCTGCTATCATTTCAAACTCAGTAAAAGTATCTTTTCTCTATCTCAGTGGAGTTGGGGGTTTTCTTTCTTGGGTTTTGAATGGAGGCATGCCTGATAGTGGGTCTGTTCTGGGCTCAGGATGATTGGCAGGACAATCCCCCCCTCATTTTCCTGCACCGAGAGCATGTTGAGAGGAGCCCAGCCAGGAGGGCGATGAGTCCAGCAGCAGCAGGTGCAGCAAGCCCAGCAGCCGGGTAGAGGCCGGGGGAGAGCCAATTCCAACGTGCCATATGGCCTTCTGCCTCATAGTAGCAGCCTGAGCAAGACCCGAGCTCCAAGCCAGACAGAGCGCAAACCGTGGTTGCCAGAGCCACAAGGTGAACTGCAGAAGAGAAGGGCCCTTGATTGCGAGGTTACCTGAAGCCGCGGGCAGGGCTGGGACTGACAAGAGTAAATTTCTTCAGGCATCTGGAGAGACAGAACGAGAGGCACCTCCTGGCCCTCATTGGCTCAGTTGATCCGCGGGCTGTTATTAAGGGGTCGAGCAGCCATGCAGTGACCACACTCTCCACCTTCCTCACCTCAAAAAAAAAAGAAGACCTCCCCGAAAATAAGCCTGAGTGCTTATTTTCAAGCCTAAAAGAAAATAAGACCGGATCTTATTTTTGGGGAAACACAGTAAATAAGGTAGCAAATAACAAATAAAAAGCTTCTAGCATAAATTGTTTTTCTGAGCCTGCCTACAAGAATTCAACTTCTTGGAAGTATTTACTTAATTTCATTGAATAACTGTATAAATAATCATAAACTGTTTTGGAGTGAGCCAGATTGAAGTGTCTCATAAATAAATAAAATGTGACTCCAAGATTTGTTTTAGGGGTTCTCATCTCATCCTCTCTGAAAGATATCAAATACGCTTCTGCTAAAAAAGTGTTTTCTAATTACTATCTATTAATATGGCCTTTTTGTGACTAGATGAATTTTCCTATTGTTATTTTCTGAGCATACCAACAGTGTATGTTCAGCATTAGAAATGTGTCTACATGAAAAGCTTGTCTGTTTTAACAATTCTGAGATGTAATTGAAACCAAGTATCTAATGAGATATCACCTAGTACTGTAGTTATACAATAGAAGATCAATATAGTTGTTGAAAGCAAACAAGTGACTGCAATCACTGCAGATTGTTTTATGAATATTTTGTGAACCATAATATCTTATGGGCTGAATTTTAACCCTTTTTGAAGATTAATTATGTCCAGCAAGGATGACTTCTACATACAAATTGGACATGATTTCATAGTATAAATGAAGTAATTTCTTTTACAATTTTAATAAGGAATTTATTTATTCTTTTTAATGACCTGGGTTACCTCTTTGGAATGTGTTTTTGCAGTTATATATATGCATGCAGCATATGCCTACAGAAGTACTTCCTTTTTATTGGAAAGAGAGAAATTTCCAGAATCAGAAGTGATAGATAGGCTTTATTCTGGCTGCTGTTGGCGTTAAAGTGATAATCTTATATTCAGCTCATCTTCCTTTGGAGTAAAAAGAATAGTTCATGTGTATTTGATTTTTTTTCTTCTGTGAAATCTTTTAAAATGAATACGTTTTTCATTTCTAGGAATATGGAACAGGTGCCCTAGTTATTAGTTCGCTTCTGGACTTCCTTACTTTTGCACTTTGTGCTCCTTATAGTGAAACAACAGAAGGGCAGCAGTTTGATATGTTATTAGAGATGGTTGCATTTAATGGAAGAACCCTCTTCAAGCTCTTTCAGGTTAATATGGTGTTAAGAAACATTTCAAACATTATTTAATTTTCTTGCCATTGTTAATTGTACATTTTTATATGGATTGAACTTTTAAATTTATTATATCAAACTAACAGAAAGAAAAGTATGCATGCAAAAGTGTAACTTCATCATTTGGGACTGGGTTATTTGAGGGACTGTCTCTCTTCCCAGTTTTTTCTACCTATCCAATCTGCCCAAGCTGGAATTCTTCAGGTCCTGCCAGCTAAGGAATGCCAGTCAGCGGGGCCTAAGATATACTTTTTCTTCTATAGCACCTCCCTTAAGGAATCTTCTCCTTCTGGAGATCAGAATGCCCCTGACCTTTCTGGCTTTTTGTAAATCCTTAAAGAACTGGTCCTCTGCTCAGGGCTTGGGGCCCCAACGGTGTAAGAGATGTGTTTTGTGGTTAATTTTCGGCTGTGATGTACTTTAATGTTTGTGTTGTTTTAATTATTTCTAATTTTAAAACTTTGTTTGCTGACCAGAATCACTTGGTGAGATGGACAACTTTATAAATTAAATAATAAATGCTTCAGAATTAATATTATAAAGAGGAAAAATATATTGTAAATGGAATGTATAACCTGCATACATTTGCATTAGATTTTTTAAGAACATTCTAAATTAAATAGGAGCTGATCTGCTATAGAACATGAAGGCTTTCAATTGCAGTCCTATAAAAATGTTTATCACTTAATGACAGTCAACCGCCCCCCCCCCTCCCTCACTATGTCTCTGCTATATTGCTTTCTTATGCATTGTTTTCACAGCACCCTTCCATGGCCATTGTGAAAGGAGCTGGACTGGTTATGAAGGCAATAATAGAAGTAAGGCTTATTTTAAATAGGGTACTTTTGAACAGTAAACAACTTGTATAAAATAAACATATGAACAAAAATGGTGATTAATTCTTTGCTTAACTTAATTTACTTTTCATTCAGCTAAAAGCAGTTGTTTAGAATGAATTATGTTGGTGATAATATTTGATTCTTCAGCACAATTTTTGTTCTAAAGTTATTCTGCCTTACAAGTAATGTACAGCTAGTCCTCAACTTATTATTATAATTGAACCCACATTTACAGTTATAAGTCAATATGGTCATTAATCAGGTTGTCAGGTGACCACACCTAATTTTACAATCTTTTTTGTGGCAATTCTTGAGTGACTGCATCAGTCATAAAACAATGATACAGTATTTAAGTGAATCCATTGTTTGCTATGCATCTTTTCTGTCAGAAACTGAAGAAAACGATGCAACTGCGGAACACTACAAATAGGCTTAAGTGCAGGCCAGTTGCTTATGGAGTAATAAGACTGAGGAGATGCAGCCATCAGAATTTCAAATCTGGGTTCTAAATACCATTTTTAGATCCATTGTAATTTTAAGGTCAAGGACTACCTGCATAAACAAGATTAGGTTTGGTTTTCTCCCCTTTGATTTTGCAAAATTCATCTAGCCATAGCCATAAATTCTAGATTATGTTGTTCTGGTAATTATTTGGCAGTTTCAAGAAGTAAATCGTCTTACAAAGGAATGGTACGAGAAGTTCTGGACATGATAATGAAAATTAAATTCAGATTTACTTTTGGAAATAACCAAATTGCCCAAGAAATATCATGAACTGGGAGACGATTTGGCATGGTGCAGAGGAAAAAAACAATAATTTAGAATTTTCTGGAATATTCTCTTCCATGATAAATATAATTCTTTATATTGTTATTTTTTCTTACAAAGGAAGTTTTTGACTGCCGGTGAATTTCAGCTACTAAAACTATAAGGCAATATTTGTGAAAATACAAATGAACAATATTAATAGAATCAATTAGGTGTTGCAAAAAATATTACTTTTTATGATCTTAATGTATTCCAGGAAACTTCTTGAATTATTTTGTAAAATTCTGTATAATGAGAAAGTGTTCCTTTTTCCAAGGCTACTTTTGTATTTTTAAAGATGAAGTAATTATACCAATTACCTTCAGATTTGCTTCAGATGTTTCTTGTCACAGCAGAAATAAAAACAGAAATATTGATATGAGAAATTAGTTTTACATTTTAGTATTAACAGTGTTATATGTGCAGGTAATTACTTCTAGTTCCAAAAACTACAAAATAATTGTTTTTTAAATTTTATTCCATTTTTCCCAAAGGAGGGAGATAAAGAAATAGCAACTAAAATGCAAGAACTTGCTCTCAGTGAAGGTGCCTTACCTCGTCACTTGCATACCGCAATGTTTACTATAAGCACAGATCAAAGGATGCGTACCAATAGGTGAATCCAGTCTTAAATTACTTGTTTAAATGCTCTAAGGCAGGGGTTCCCAACCTGGGGGTGCAAGACGATATTCCAGGAGGTGCGAAAACTGATGTTTGGCAGTTTTAAAATTATAGTGTATATGTATAATTATATGCATATAATATGGGGGTGCGAGAATATATCAAAAGCATTCTAAGGGTGCGGGGTATAGAAAAGGTTGGGAATCCCTTCTCTAAGTCCTTTTGTGCAGTGATCTTTGTCTTCCATACTGAAATTGATGGCTGCAGAAGAACTATAGGCTGAAAGAATATACACTCATTACTTTTCTATCTCTTCCCAGTTGTTTATTAGATTTATACCACACCTTTATTTTATACAACTCAAGGCAGGATCTATAATACTTCCTATTTTCTCCACAGTAACAGCCTATCATGTAGGTTAGGTTGAGAGCGAGCAATATCACCCAGCCAGTTTCTGAATCCGAGGGCTAGTATTTTACTCCTCCAGTTTTAGCACTTTAATCATTACATTAAATGATTACAATTATTTCTACTACAGTATTGAATACAGTCCTCGACTTGCAAACACAATTGAGCCAAAAATTTCTGTTGTTAAGTAAGATATTTATTAAGTGAATTTTGCCCCATTTTATGATATTACTTGTCATAAGTGAATCACAGCACTTGTTAAGTTAATAATATGGTGATTAAGTGAATCTGGCTTCCCCATTGATTTTGCTTGTAAGAATGTTGCAGCAGTTGATCACATGATCCTGTCATAAATACATGCTAGTTGCCAAATGTCAAAATTTTGATCATGTGACCATGGGGGTCCTGCAATAATTATAAATATGAAAAATGGTCACAGGTCACTTTTTCAGCATCATTGTAAATTCTAAAGATCACAAAATGAATGGTTGTAAATTGAAGATCACCTATACTGTCTGGACTATTTTTCAGTTGGTGCTTGTCTTTGGTAGTCATTTCCCACAGTAATCTATCTCCCTTTCTCATTGGCTTGGGGTTGTTCTTCCCTTACATTGATACTACTACCAGCAGTGTCATCTTTTTATTAAACTAAATAATTTCTACTACTACAATTTAACTTAATTACAGAGTTCACAGAAGCAAAGCTGGGGACCAAATCCTGCCAAATATCTGTCCTATTTTTATTTCTAGTGAAAAACCTAGATACATCATTTTGGAAGTTGATAGATTGAAAGCTGCTGTAATGCGTAGTAGGTACTAAGTTGCCTTTTAACATTGATGGGTTTTAAAAACTACAATGTTTATTAAATCACAAGACTTTAGAATGAAGTAGATTACACAGCAGTTTTAATTTGGAATATAAATTGAAGATTCTGAATAGTCATTGAGCAATAGCACTGTTGGAAGATTGTTGTTTTTGAACTTCATTTTTTTTCTAATAAATAGTTTTTTCCACTATAATTCTTAGGCAGCTGAGTAGACATCTAGTGGGTCTTTGGACAGCTGAAAATACAACTGCTTTGAACTTACTGAAGCGTATCTTGGTAAGTGAAAACATGTCTTGAAAAAGCTTTTTTATTTATGACACTTCAGCCGTTTTTCAGCAACAGACATTTTAAATAGCTTTATGAAAAGTATTCTAGTAGAAATTTTTGTTACATATTTTTAGATTGGTAAACGTTAGCCAAGGCCTACAAGATCTCTTAGATATGCACAAACACTTCTGCAGTATTATAACTAGATTTTCAAATAGCAAGTCACTGCATTAACAGATGCTACTATATGAGTTTTCCATGTTTCATCAGAAACATGTTAGACAGAGCTGGAAATAGTTTTTGGTATGAAAGATGGCTCCGAACTGTATTGTGAATATGGAATTAGCAGCAGAGCTTTTTCCCTCACTCAATTATAGTAAGATCTATCATGTTTAAAGCATTTTAGAATTTATTTCTCAAACATGTGTTCTTTGCCCCCGCTGTTTGGCCAATCTTTTAAACTTTGAGAATTCTCATAGGTGGGATATAAAAAGAAAACACTAGCATACAGTAACTAAAGCATAGTTAGGCATACTAAGCCCCATATAGCTTTTTATTCTTCACCATTTCTAGTAGCTGTATTGATAATGTTAAAATGTTTTTAGAGAATGTAAGATATATATACACGTGAAAATCGCTACCTATGGAGTAACATTTATTGATAGTCACCACTTTGTGATGTATGGAAAATGAAATGAAATAACTTAATAGAAAAGCACTAAAACATCTGATTTAAAAATAACAGTTGAATAAAATAAAGATGTATGTCAAATAGTAATTGATGCTTAAATTTGTAGAAAATTATAACAAATCTGGAATTATAAGTTTTGATAAGTAATATAATTGCATTTGATGTTTTTTGTACATCATTTGTATGTGTGTGGCTTTAGCCATCAGGTTTACTTGCTTACTTGGACAGTAATGACTCTGTTCCGGAAAAGGACTGGGATCGGATGCATATTAGGGATAACTTAAAAATTGCAAATGTAAGTATGAAATTTTCTTCTTGTACATCTGATTTAAAATATAGATCATGGCTTTAGAGAAGGTAAAAAATAATTCAGCTCAATTTCCATTATTTCTGTGTATAATTGATTTCTATAAATTAATTTTGGTGATTGATGAACTTTCCTCTATAGGATCAGTATGGGAAGTTTAACAAAGTGCCAGAATGGCAACGGCTTGCAGGAAAAGCTGCTAAAGGGGTTGAAAAATTTGCTAAAGAGAAGGTGGATTTGGTTTTGATGCACTGGCGAGACAAAATGGGAATAGCACAAAAAGAGGTATAATATTTTTTGTGTTCATGTTTAATGTTAATACGATTTCTTTCCATTTCAGTTGTCTGTCTATATATGTTTGGTTGTGTTGATTTTATAGGTGACTCTGAATGTATTATCAGTATATTCTTAACTACAGAAAAATTGAAGATAGTTTCTTCTATTAAAAGTGATACTTAATCAAGCCTAATTTTTTCCTTGAAGCTGGGGAATTAGTATTTAAGGTAACTGCTGTTTATAAAAGTGAAATATAAGTTTAAGGCAACACTTGTATAGTTTGAGTAGTTAATATATTTAGGTGTATGAAAATATCCCTGTATGACAAATTCTCAATTTGTCTTAGAATTTGCTTTCCTTCCATCCTTCTGCTTACTTATGTATTTATGTATCTTTTTGGTGCATATAATTGTTTATGGCTTTTTACATTACATGGTTGTGATCTGATTTACACTCTGTTCTTAGCCACAATGTGATTTATGTTTTGGCTGAATAGTCTATAAGTAAACCATAGTTTTCTTCTGAAGAAGGGAGTTGTGCAAGATGCTAATCCAAAAACAAACCAATTTCAGTATGGATTAGTGTGCTAAATATATGATGATTGATGTTGACATAATAGAATAGATAGAAGCATTGTAAGTAGACTTATTAGCCATTCGGTTCAGAATACTATATATATCAATTTATTAAATTATGAGTCTGACTAATATATGTTATGTAATTTCAGTTGTGACTACATCTAAAGTTCTAGGCTGTATTTTGTAGAATAAGTAGAGAAAAATGAGGAGCCATTTTAGTTCATACATTTGCTACCGTATTTATCGGTGTATAACGTGCATTTTTTCTCCTTGAAAAGCATGCGGAAATCGCATATGCGCGTTATACGCCGATATATAAAAAAGCACTGTACATACCGGTCCGTTCGTCCATGGCCGCCATTTTGTTTCATAAACGTCATGCTAAAACTAAGGTGCGCATTATACGCTGGTGCGCGGTATACACCGATAAATACAGTATATATCCAGTTCAATAAATGATATTACATTTTCCAGCGCTAATATTTTCTATTACTTTGGCCTTTGAACATCCCCTCCCACTAACAATGTGATTAGTAGAAATTAGAGGTGTGATCTAAGGCAGTGTTCCCTAACCCCCAGGCTGCGGACCGGTACCGGTCCGTGGATCAAATGGTACTGGGCCGCCCGAGGAATGAGGTTG
>JAOYMU010000077.1:45612772-45630644 GCA_025802295.1 Psammodynastes pulverulentus
TATGAGCTTTTTATGTTTTTAGATGTTGTAAACCGCCCCGAGTCTACGGAGATGGGGCGGTATAGAAATTGAACTAAATAAATAAATAAATAAATAAATAAATAAATAAATTATGATCATTGTAGCATTCTCATGTTCACTTGATCAAAATTCAGATGCTGGGCAACTGGCATGTATTTATGACAGTTTCAGTATCCCAGGATCATGTGATCACCCATTTGTAACCTTCCTATCTGGCTTCTGACAAGCAAAGTCAATGGGAGGAACCAGATTCATTTAACAACTGCATGATTTGCTTAACAACTGCAGTGATTCATTTAAGAACTGTGGCAAAAAAAGTCATAAATTGGGACATAACGCTCTTAACAACTGGAAATTTTGGGCTCAATTATGTTTCTAAGTCGAAGACTCCCTCTACCATATCCAGAAAGATGGAAGTAGGTATCTTTTAATATCTGGAAGCTGCTTACTGACTAATCTTTGGCAAGATGGGTAGCAGGCACATTTGACAAATAAATTCTTCCTCTTTGCCCTTCCATACAAAGAAAAATGAAGAAAAAGTTTTTCATGACTACCCCAAAAGAATAGGCTGCTCTGCTGATTTTTCTTTATTTTCAATAGAAACAGCCATAAAAGGGCCTTGTAAATAACATCTATTACTTTTGCATAAAAGAAATCTGTACTTTGGTTTCCTGTGACAGAGATATCTTTAGGCTGCATTTCTCCCATAAGCCTTATATTCTGTTCCTTTTAACATCCAAAATTCCCATAAAAACTAATCTGATATTTTACCACAGGAGATAAAGTTTGTGTAGGCCTCAATTTGATGTTAATTCAATATTGAATGGATTCAATAATATGTGTCCAATTGTGTTTAATTAGTTTTTATGGTCTAGCTCAGAGGTCAGCAACCTGTGGCTCTGGAGCTGCATGCGGCTCTTTGGGCCCTCTGCTGTGGCTCCCTGTTGGGTGATCCCACCACTGCCTGGCCTCGCCCCTCACTCTCCCCTCCGAGTCACTCTTCGCCTGGCCTGAGAAGGTAAAACACAAAAAAGAGAAATGGGGAAGAGAGAGAGAGAGACCCATTTCCCACAGAACCACAAAACCTGGGTAAGTGTGGTGGTGGGGGTCATGTGACTGGGTGGGAGTGATGTTGAGTTGGCCATGCCCACCCAGATTTTGTGGCTCCCAGTGTTTTCTTTTCTGTGGGAAACGGGTCCAAATGGCTCTCTGAGTGTTTAAGGTTGCAGACCTCTGGTTTACGAATCACCTAAATACATAAATAAACAGGGGAAAAAACCATCTTTGTGATTGCAAGTATCCATCTTCCATATGAAGACAACTGGAAACTAGCAGGATATTTCGTAAGTAAAATGGATGAAGAATTTCCTTAATTTTTTAGGAAGCTTTTTAGCTCAAGACAAAACCTTTTCCTTTTTATGGCGTTTTATATGATGGAAGAATAAATGGAAGGCATCTCTATAACCAAGACTAGGTACATGATTACTGATGAAATACTCTTAATTTCTGTAATTGACCTTCCCCACAAAAACCAAAAGACTGTACTGACATATTCTATCCCCGTTCCAATTTTAGATGCAGAAAAATCATTCTAATTTACTTTGGCATTTTCTTAGCATTAAGATCAATTTCTAGGTCCTAAAGCTATGGAGGGTTAAAAAGAATTTATTTTTTCTTTTTCTAAATATGTTTATTAGATCATTTTTCGGATCACAAGAGCTTGATAAAAACTATTTTTGGATCCTAAATGAGCAGTTTATGCTGTATGTCATCTAAGGTAAATATATCTGCAAGGTTGAAACTGTAACTTTGTCAAGTTTGTATCAAAGCAACAGGAAACTGTTGATTTGAATGAGATTATTTTCCAATAACTTCAATAAAACTTGGCTCTTTAAAAAACTTTCTAACACAGCCTAATATAAAATTGAATGCATATATTCCAACTGGAACAAATAAGTTATTTACTGTTGTTTTATACTCTTTTTTTCTTCTAATTTGCATTTATATTCCGCTTTCCTATTAATAGCTACAAGCAGATTACCTGAGGTTCTCCCTAATCTTTCTCCCACAACACCAATCCTTTGAGGTGTGATGGACTGAGAACGTGTGATTGGTCTATGGCAGAGGTCGGCAACCTTAAACACTCAAAGAGCCACAAAGGTCCTAACCGGAAGCCCCCTGTTCAATTCTGAAACCGACTGGAAATCCAGTTGCCCCACCACAGAGTTTCCTCCTAGTGAAATGTCCCTTTTCCTCTATCTGTCCTAACCGAAAGCCCTATCAACTGTGGAGCTGACCACTGACAGGGAGCTGCAGCAGAGGGATGAAAGAACCAAATGCGACTCCAGAACCGTGGGTTGCTGACCCCTGGTCTATGGAGTTCCATGATCAAGTGGGGGAGGGGCACCTGGCTCTCCTTGTTCAACTCATCACTTTAACCTCTATACCAGGGGTGTCAAACTCATATCATCACAGCGGCATCACGTGACGGATCGAGATTTTTTTTCCTTTGCTAAACCTGGCGTGGGCGTGGCCAGCACATGATGCATCCGGCCTGCGGGTCTGGAGTTTGACAGCCCTGCTCTATACATACTGACATCTATCTCTATCATATAAGGAGCAATTTTTGCACTTCATCTAGCCAATGTTGTTTCATCATGATGTGGAGGGTTTCTCCATCTTGTAGAGAGGCATTTTCTTACCAGCATGAGGTGTTTTTTTTTAAACTACAAATAATTTGTAAGGCTGCTCTTTTGGTGCCCTTTGTATCAATCCATATTTTGGATATTTATAGACATTATTTACTGTTTTATTTTTCTTCCTGATTCACTGTTTTTCACCACACCCTTGTGTCATTTGTTTAAAGTAACAGTGTAATTTATAGCAAGTCCTAGCCAAATTGATCTTACAAAAAATCAAAGCAGGGTTACTGAGGAGATTACAGGGAACTTGGCAGAGGATCCCACCGTTCCAGTGCTTTCATCAGAAGGATGAATCATTCAGAATGATGAAAGCAGTGATTGCTCCACAAAAACACAAGCTCCACCCCTTTTGTACATGTCTGCAACTTCAAAACTTATGTGGGAAAAAAGGTAGCGCTTGTTATCACCCACCCATCCCCACAACCCACAAAGATAGATAGCTTTGGAATTAAAAAAGAAGGAAATGACAAATTGTTTACATATTGTGACAGGAAAGCTGTCCCTAAAATCAACTAGTCATGAAAGAGACCTTCTTTGGTGGGGGGAGGGGGGTTTGCAAAATGCATGAGTCTCTCTTATCTGTGTTTAGTGTGAGCTGCTTATGAGTTAAATCTGTATTAGATTAGGGTCTAAATCTGATGCTTGCCTATTAGTGGGTTTACAACTTGTGGGTTGTAAATTTTTGTTCAGCAATTTTGTATTTTAATGACAATATTCCAGTTTGGATATCCCAAGGAACGTGTCCCTGCTGAAATAAAAGGGAAGTGATATAATTGAACAGCATTAAACAAAAGGCAATGTTTTCAAATTTATTTTTGTTACTACACTGTTCACTTCAAAACCGAGCATGGAGAGAAATTCCACGGCTGGCAGCTAATAAAATTTAGAACTTAAAATATCTGTCAGGTGTAACTCCAACCCCACTCATCCACCCACCCACTCTTTTTTTTTTCTGACAGTGGTTTGATTTTACAAAATTTGGCACTAACTTGCTGGTCCTTAGACTTTCAGTCAGACTTTCTACTTGTAATACTGGAGTTAAAAGTGTGAAACTAGCAATAAAGAGACCCATATGTCCAAATCCTGTCTAAACCACTAAGTTCACTACTGGGTGATCAAAAGTGCTTTTTCAAGAGGCAACTGGACTTCAGAAAATCCAGTTGCCTTTTGAAAAAGCACCTTTGGGACAACCATGACCTGGATGACTGAGAATCTCCATAGACATTCTTCAGTCTAATGTTCAGATCAGTGATGTTGTAAAGAGTTAAGTGCAATGAGAATGATACGCACTGCTCTGGACCACTTGGAGGTAGCTGATGATAGATTAAATAGCCACTGGTGTTACTTCTCTACCTACAAAAAAAAAGAAAAGCTAAGAGTAAACCTTGCGTAAGTCCTTTCCTTACTTGAATAACAAATGTCTGTCTGTCTGTCATTGGCACACAAAGGGAAATGATGTAGCAAGCTGTCTTTGTTTTGAACCGGTTCCACTTTAGCCACAGTGAGAGGGGTTGTTATTTGCTAAACAGCTGCACTTACGAGTTCTGGGTGAAAAGCTACCAGTGATTTATGCAACCATTTCTGGCTATTGTTTCGTTTATCGCAAGGGTGCAGACCCAGGGTCCCTTCGGCATCAATAAGTGCCAAGCAGGAGTCTTCATGTTGGATTAGCCTCAGCCAAGTGTAGTTGAACTTTTGGTTCTGCACATAGAAAAGAGTTGGCAAAGATAAAGATTCAGTCAGGGTTTTCTGAATTACAGAGCTGATTCTCCGTGACTATGCCCTGGATCACGCAAAGATCCTCTTTTCCAGGGGTTACTCAAATACCGACCAAAGGTTCACTATAAATAATACAATTTCCTTTCTCAGTTAGACCAGTGCTAAAGGCACACATGAAATATATTTTCAGAACTACATAAAAGGCAGCCTGTTAGACTGACATTTTTATTGTCCACTTCCCCTCCCTCTCCATACTTAGCTTTTTGTTACTTTAAACATGCATAAAGCTACGTTTGGTGTATTAAATTGAAAATGTAGGTTATTCAAACTAAGTGTACATTTATTTTTGTAATTCGCTTTAGCACGTTAATTTTTACTGTAAATGGACTTAACAAGCGGCTTCATTTATCCCTTCCTTTAATAAAGTTATTTTTGAAAACATAAGCGACTGTTAATTCACCTAATACAAAGGAAGTTGCATATTCAGAACAGATATAGAAAAGATTAATTTTCAGGGAAAAACGTTCGAGGGGGACAATAAGATTCAAAATACATATATTCCTACATGAAAAATGATCTAATCATGTTATTTTCTGCATCCGAAATACTATTGCTCTCAGCATTTCTGATCTTTTAATTTTATTAAAAGTTTGCCTACACTGAGACAAACGGATATGTATTTCCATCTTAAAAATAAAATGTCAGGAAATCATTCATAATCCATTTTTTAAAATTTCTTGGGGCAAACACATTAAAAAAAAGACTTCTTCAACCTCTTCTCCATGACATTGCAACTACATTCCTCAATTTTTTCCATTTTTTTTTTTTTTGGTGGGTCCTCATGTTTATATCCCTGGCAGAACCAACAGGGCATTAGTTTAGTTTGATGAGTGTAGAAAGCTGGGAAGCAAGAGCAAACCTGAGAGAGGGCACAATCCTGCTTTCTCTGGATGCAGATTCCCAGATCCCCACTTCCCAAGGCCACCCAGCCGGGATCAGGGTGCTCTTTTCTAATCTCACCTTACTCCTATTCCAAGGGGAATCTCCTTAGACTTCTTCTGGGGGGGGGCATCACAAGCCTGTGCTCAGTTTTCTGCGATCAGCCTGACTGTTGCACCCCTTCTGCTTCTTGTAGGGAAAGGGCCAGAGTGTTCATGCAGAGGCCATCAAAAGATCCTATAGCATATATCGGATCTTCAGCTCCTGCCTGAAGAAGGAATTCTGGCCACAATTCAATTTTGAGCATGAAAGTCAAATGAATCACTGTCACATTGTAATTCCCTTCTGTCAGCACCACTGGGTAGATCTGACCAGGAAATCAACTCCACAGGAAGGCTAAGAATATTATAATTGGGACTGGCAATAACAGAATCTTCCAAGTCGAATTGTGATGTACTTCCTCCTCCTATTCTTTATAGTCCAGTGAATTAGGGAAGTGTCTGCCTGAGTAGCTTCTAAATGTTGCCTTGTTCTGCACTTAAAAAAATGCTTCAGGCCCTTTTGCCTATGTAATGGTTCTTGCAGGACTCTATCAAGGTCATATATCTTACCCTGTATACCCAGGTTTCTCAACCTTGGCAATTTTAAGATGTATGGATGTCAACTCCCACAATTCCCTAGCCAGCATGTTGGCTGGGGAATTCTGGGAATTGAAGTCCACATATCTTAAAGTGGCCAGAGTTGAGAAACACTGCTCTATACATTCGGCTTGGATAAGGTAACAATTGGATTATCCAGACAGAACTGGATTCCTCTTGACTGCAGGGTGGTTAAAGGTGCTTTAAAACTCAAAATAATACAAGCATCACAGCTGGGCAGACAACATAATAGCATACATAGGACCAAACCATATCCAGTATTTTGAAGACGTTTTAAAGGGTTTCGCCTCTAAGAATAATAAAAAAAATTATTCCAGCCTTACCTTGTTATTAATATCACAAGTTTCAAAGGTAAGATGAGGTTGATTAACGGTAATGCACTTATCCAATGCTGCATTAATAATCTAGAACAAATAAATGATTGAAACACTTATTCAGAAAAGATAACTTCAAATTATACCAAAAAAGGCAACTGTTGACTGAAAATGTTGAAGCAATTAAATTTTATAATCACTATTTAGCATTTGTAATCTGCATCTGATTGTATTCTATTTGTGGAAGAAAAACATTATGCACTGAGTATGCCAATTTATTACCAGCAAAATGTATTTGTATGCCTGATTCTCCCAGGACAGAAAAAAATACTACCAGAAGGCTGAAATGAAAAGAAAACTGAAAGGATCTTAAATAAATTTTATAAAGAACTGGAGCGGATGAGTGAACAGCTCCAGAAAATGTTCTCTAGAGATAGAAAAGTGGATGGAGAATTTTAAAATGAACTGATTGCTGATAGAGTGTACAGGTAGTCCTTGACTTACGACAACAATTGAGCCTGAAATTTTGGTTGCTAAGTGAGCAATTTGTTAAGTGAGTTTTGCCCCATCTTATGACCTTGCCACAGTTGTTAAATGAATCACTGCAATTGTTAAATTAGCAACATCCTGGTTTAGTGAATCTGGCTTCCCCATTGACTTTACTTGTCAGAAGATTGCAAAAGGGGATCACTCGACTACCAGCGATCAGTTCATTTTAAAATTCTCCATCCACTTTTCTATCTCTAGTGAACATTTTCTGGAGCTGTTCATTCATTTCCTCTAGTTCTTTATAAAATTTATTTACAACCTGCAATGGTTCATTTCATTTTCCCTATCAAACATGGCAAAGATAGGTTTGCCTTTGATATGTTAAATGATATATGTTAATTTTCTACAAACTCCTGCATGTTCTACACTGTACTTTGCAATCTAGCTGACATTCACCTCAAATAGTGTTCCCAGCCAAGAACGTGGCATCATCAGCATCCCAAAACATTTATGTCCCTAGCCAAGAAACCACAATGCCAACATAAGCACCTGTTACATTTTTACTGCAAATACATTAAACAACTATGGAAATGCTTCACATCCGTGTCTTATTCTATGCTCAATGCTGAACAATTCCCCAAGCATTCCATTTGTTTTCTCACAAGCTTTAATCCAATCATAATGAGCTGCAGTGGTGTAGTGGTTAGAGTGCGGTACTGCAGGTTACTTCTGCTGCCTGCCAGCTGCCTGCAATTTGGCAGTTTGAATCTCACCACATTCAGGGTTGACTCAGCCTTGCATCCTTGTGAGGTTGGTAAAATGAGGACCCAGATTGTTGACTCTGTAATATGCTGACTCTGTAAACCGCCTAGAGAGGGCTGTAAAGCACTGTGAAGCGATATATAAGTCTAAGTG
This sequence comes from Psammodynastes pulverulentus, assembly GCA_025802295.1. Taxonomy (NCBI): domain Eukaryota; kingdom Metazoa; phylum Chordata; class Lepidosauria; order Squamata; family Psammodynastidae; genus Psammodynastes; species Psammodynastes pulverulentus. Next base: position 45,620,531 of record JAOYMU010000077.1, read on the forward strand.
CTATTGCTATAATCAGATCTTACTACATTAAGCAATTACTCTCCAACTCCACACTTACAAAAATGATTCTGCAATTCCTTCTAGGTGAAAATGTGAAGCTGCGATAAGCACACATAAAAAAATGACACTATCTTAGTCTTCACCATGTAGACTTGTGTTCAGTCACCTCTAAACTTTCTACCTCTCACTCAAGGCATCTTTTGCTCTGCTTCATTTCCCTCAGCTCTGCTCATATTATAAAAGATTTGCTATGCACTATTTGCACAAAAAGCACAGTTTGTATCACACCTCTCTACCCCTATCTCCAGTTTTAGGTGGAGCACTTTAATTTCTGTGGATCAAAGTTAACACACTTCCTGATTCTTGTCAACACTCCTTAATCCTTGGCTGTCCAAACTTAACTTTCCCTACTTCGGATGCTGTCGTTCAGTTTTTCACAAGGGAATCTCCAAGAGTTATTTCTATTTGTCACTATATCGTATCAGCAGCCTAAGCAGGGACAGGTAAAAATGTAATTATCCACAGCTGACCTTTTGCAGTTAATTTGGTTGCCCAACCCATTGAAACAGCAATCTTCTATCTTCAAATTAGTTGGTCTAACCAAGACTAATTCATAGTTTTAAACAAACTCTTCCAGATTAATGAAGTGAGCTGTAATTTGTTATTGTAAAGGTCAAAAAAATAAATATAAATAAGTGGGTGAGCCCTCCTGCTGTTATAAGATCTCAGTTTGCTAATGGATTTGGAAGATGAGTGACTGGTTATATATAACATTTTTTTCAGTGCTGAAATATAAGGCTTATCAAGAATCCCTTCTTTCCCCACTTCATAATATTCAAATTTTTGTGATGCTTGAGTTCATGGATATTAGAACAGACCCTAACCCGTTCCTTGCCCTCAGAGTAAGGAGATTTAGAAGAGGAAGGACTCCAATACAAATTCATAATTGTGCTGAAAAACAGGATCTCAGTAGATGTACTTATACCAACTAGCCTAGAATTCCCTCTTTTACACAACTATTGCAATGCAAGAGCTCCAAATCTTTTGATCGGGTCACCAATGAAGTTGTTCTGCAAAATTTGTCAAGATGAACATTATCAGAAGCAAGATCAGATTACCAAAGGAATACAGATACCAAAGAAATACAATTACCAACCTAATCCAAAGGGAGACCCCCCCCCCCCCAGAACCAAGACACAGAACAAAACAACGGCATTGCCCTCCTCCCTTACATCAAAGACACCACAGCTAAAATCAGCAAAATTCTCCACAAACACAATATCAAGACAGCCTTCTTCACTGGCCAAAAAAATACCCAACATCTTAAGAAACCCCAAAGACAAGATCCAGCTAGAAAACCAAGGAGTCTATGAAACACCATCCAAAATCTGCCCAGCCATATACATTGGACATCGCAGAGCACAAGAACGCAGTCAGAAAAGAAGAAAAACTTCATCTCTTTTCCAATACTTTAAAGCAACAGGACATGAAATTGATTTTGAAGGAAAACAGAACAAAACAGCCGAAACAGAGCACTCCAACAAGAGAATAATTAAGGAAGCCATCGAAATAGATAAACACCCCCATAGCATAAATAAATGTGATGACACCTCCCACCTACCAGACATCTGGAAATTAGCCCTAGTCAACAAACGAGTCCCAGCCACAAAAATTGACACCGAACCCAAGATAACACATGACACCACCACCCACCCTCATCAGATTCAAACCCAGACCCATCCCATGGATGAAATGCAATGACCATCCAGAAGCCTGACTGTGACTACATCCCCAACTGCTACATCCCCCTCCGATTCCCACACAAAGCAAACTGACACATGCCATGAACACAGAGCTAGACCTCAAACCCGGAGCCAAACCAAAACCCGTAATGTTGTAGCACAGCCATCTACCCATAACACTACATCGCAAAACCCAGGAAGTTGCAACACTAAAACTCAGGATCCACAACACAGCCAACTACTCAATATGTTGCAGCACAGAACTCAGGATGCCACAATACTAGCACTCAGGATGTTACCACACAGCCCATTACAGCACAAAACACTAACGAGCACTCAGGATGCCACAGTACTAGAGCTCAGAATATTACCACACAGCCTATTACCTCCCTACCAGTATTTATAGAGAGACGGCAGCTCCGATCACGCTTTGCTCGCACAGGCACGAAGCCACAAGCACCAGCGAAGATGATGAGTGGGACCTTGTCGAAACGTCGCCAAGATACTTTCAATCCTACACGGGGAAAGACCTGAATACGCCAAGACTTGCATACCTATACCCTTGAAAATCTACGAAAACAAATATATATGTGTGTGTGTGTGTGTGTGTGTGTGTGTGTGTGTATTTGTTTTCGTAGATTTTCACCCTTAAACCATCCTTCCAAGCAGTCTCCATGTTTCCAGTGTCTTTCTCCCCACTTGGAACTGAATCCAGATGGACATTTCTTCCAACACGTTAGCGAATACTGTTTCACATGGTTCAGAAATTCTAGGTCATCTACTTTCCATGAGAGCTATCACACATAACCAGCAGCTTTCAGTAATGTAGGATTTTTCAATTGATTCCATTGCATTTTTCCTTTTGCTGTTCCACTTGACAGTCAGAGAAACTACCCCTATAACATAGTAGTACAGGAATAAAACAAGATCACCATGTATACATAATGTCCATTCTAACCTACACATATACATAGTGTCCATTCTGTATTATAGTTTATATTAATATAGCATCCTATACTTGTATTCCAGATGATAAGACTAAATTTAATGGAACTAATTTCCAGAAGAGATTTTGGAAACATACAACTGAATATAGCAAGCAATAGGTTAATACAGTATATCAGGAAAATATGTTACACCATAAACAATAACTATCTGTGACACTGCTTTATCTTTAGATTTTCTGCAGACTCTATAATATATCCAACAAGATCCCTTGACACTCTTATTATTTTAACACAGGAATGTCACTAAACCTGTCTCTTGCTTAACCATGTATTATATTTTTCATTTTAAGGTCAATTGATTAAGGTCAATTGATGCCATAAATACTGTGCCTTTCTGGTCTTTCCATTATTTAAATAACAAGACATTAAGATACATTAAGTGCTGAAAATCAGTCAAGTATGACATTGAATGAATGAATTATTATTGTTCTTCACATAAATAGTCAGACTGAATTTGGCATTTTGTCTTTCCAAGGACCTTTGATAGGCAGGTGTGGATGTTTGATGGTGTTACCGATACTGTTGAAGGATTTAAGCTTTTTCAAGTAAAGTTCCCTTTTGCAATTAACTGATGATGAATTTCTCAATGCCAATGATATTCAGATGGTGGTCCAGTTGTTTTGGGATTGCACTTAAGGCACCTATTACTAATGATACTACCTTTGCTTACTTTTGCCACAGTTGTTCTATTTCTATTTGTAGATCTTTATATTTTCTTATCTTCTATTTTTTTTCTTCTATTCTCCTGTTTCCAGGTACTGTCACGTTCACTCTCCAGATTTTTTTGTCCTTATCGACAATTAAGTCTGGGTGTTATGTAACAATTGCCTGTCTGTTTAAATTCTAAAGTCCCAGAGCAATTTAGCTTCTTCATTTCCTGTGATTTAAGATCTTCTTCACCCTCTTGATGTATTCACATCTAGTCTTCTTCTTGACTTCAGTGTGCTTGATGTTGTCAGCTTGAAGGATACCCAGGTATTTGTAGTAAACGTCTTCATCCAGACTCGATGTTATTTTCATAGAGTATCTTGATGCCTTCAGTTTTCACTATTTTCTCCTGTTTGATGGTAAATATGACACATTTGTCCAATCCAAACTGCATGGCAATATTTTGATTGTATATATGAATAGTGTTGAGCAATTATTCTATTTCTGATGGTGTCATTTTACTGACCTCGGAAGGATGGAAAGCTGAGTCAACCTTTAGCTGGTGAGGATTGAACTGTTGGAAGTCGGCAGAGTTAGCCTGCAATACTGCATTCTAACCACCATGGCTCTTCAACCTTTAAAATATTTAAAATGTTGGACTAGACCTGGAAAGACTTGAGTAAGTCTAAAGCCATTTTCAACTATAAAAAATCACAGACTGACTTGGAGTTATTAATTCTTAGCCCAAACTACTTCACAAGGATTGTTGCTACAGGTGAAATGGAATAGAACTGCTTATTTCACACTTTGAACTCCAGAAAGAAAATGGGGTGGGTGGGCTGTAAATCTAATAAATAATTTTATTCCCAAAATAGTTAACTTCTAAATTAATTATAAGCACTCCATATTTAAAAATAATCTTCTGCATAATGAGATATTAGCAGCAAAAAAATTAATTCAAAGATAGAAAAAGAAATGAGATGTTCAGTTATGTGTGTGGTGTCTTCCTCTGCACTCCATTTCATGAATGTTGTGAAGTGGCCGGGACCCACAAAAGAATCTCAGACAATAATGCTAAGTTTGCCATTTCAATAAGATATTTCTGCAACTTGAATTAATAGGGTTAGGAATTTTGTCAGACCAGATGTCCTTGTGGGAAACTGGAGACAACTTTGAAGCCCCATCAGCACCGGAGAGAATTTGACTGGAAGACTGCTCTGCCTTCCTTAACTATCCCTCTCACTTTAAAACAATAAATATACTTAGGCCGAGTGTTCCCCTTTATTATTGTGGCCATCCTACGACTGTAAATGAAGAAATTTGGGGAAGGTTAAACGTGTGTATCCCGTTCGCAGACATTTTCTTTGGGAGCCTTGACTGTGCAAAGACAGATCGATCCTGCTGCTGTAACTTTTTCTTAAAAGGAGCAAGCATACTTGGCAGGTGAGATCGGGAGGAACTGCCTTCTTCTGATTCCCCCGCCACGACAGGGAGTCCTTACCTGTATTGCCTGATCATAAGAACTTCGCGAGGCTCCACGGGAAACCCAGGCAGGGAGCGGCACAGGTATTCCTCTAAAGCTCCCTGACAAAATCGGTGTTGTTCCCGCACTTCAGTCGTATCGGGTTCACTTGCCATTTTTGTGGAGGTGAATTCGCTTCAGATCAGCGGGTGATCTTTTCGCAGAGCAAAGGTTGCAGGAAGTGAACTCTACATATTCTACGCCTGGAACGTAATACCTTCCACTTTTGGAGGCGGGCAAAGGAATCCCGTGAAGTGTGGTGAATGACTTTCTACGGAACTTTCGTTCTCCTCTTTCTTAGAAGTAACAGTGCACGTTCCGAAAGAACAGATTTCTTATAGCTGCGATCCTAAACAGACTTTCGAAGATTCACTTGACGCTCTCCAAATGTGAATAGACTGCAGTGCCTATCATCCTTGGTTATATATTGCTGCATGAGGGAAGTGGTAGGTCAACAGCGTGAACCGTGTTACAAAAGGCTACACAGCAGTTCTGTTAAAAACTAAGAGAGAAAGTAGACTTATCCTGAATTGCGCTTGCATAGCCCTACAAAAGGTGCCATAATTTGAAAGCATGTGATACCATTCCAGAAATCTTTTAACGCCGGAACACTGTTTGCCGGAAGTAGGGTGCGGAGGGGATGGCTTTTGCTGATACTCCAGGAAGCGTTGGGGACAGAGACGTGTCTCTGTTGATGGGATTGACTGATTTGAGCTGAATTGAGTCGGTGGAAACCTAGGCGGCTAAGTTTTTTTGGTGGAGGAGGGTGCTGTTTTAGAACTGCGGGCCCCGATCATGGCCACGTCGGGGAACCAGGTAGAACAGCTACGGCGGCGCATCCAAGAACTGGAGGAAGAGCTGGTCCGAGAGAGGGGAGGCAGTCGGGGCCCGCGAACACGGATCGCGGAGATGAGTCCCGAGGTGACGGACTCCAATCCGTATAGGTGAGTGATGGCCGAGGGAAGGTCTGGGTGAAGGATGACGTGCGAAGGGGAGAGGCCGTTGATGGGGCTGCCTTTAGCTTCCCCTGCCGGCTGGGAACGAAGCCTCTTCTGGATGCAAACTCAGTTCGATTTTTCCTTGGAATTTCGGAACTAAATGTTTTTAAACTATGTTCAGAGAAATACAGTCATTCTTAATCATAGAACAGATGTTTGTAGGCAGAAATGTTCACATTAATTCTTTGAAGCATCAATACTACGTGACGAAGGATCTGTCCCCGAGTCTGCTGTTCCGAGATCCGAACCAATACTCCCTGAATCATAGAATCATTAGGCTGGAAGGTACCTAGGAGGTTTTCTAGTCAAAATCCGTGATTAAGGCAAGAGCCTTATAACTTCCCAGTCAAATGATTGCCAGTCTATTTTTTAAAATCTCCAGTGATAGAGCATCCACAGTCCCAGGACACAAGCTATTCCATTAATTGCTCTCACAATAGAAATTTTTTTTTCTTACTTCTAGGTTGACAAACTTTGACAAATTTCACTTGTTGCTTCCTGTGCTGCTTCCTGGTGACCTTGAGAATAAGCCAATCCTCTCTTTGTGACAGCCACTCAAATATTGGAAGACAGTTATCACGATCCTTCTCTTCAATAGACTAGGCATACCTAGCTCCCTCAACCATTTATATATGTTTTAGTCTCCAGACCTTTGATCATCTGTATTGCTCTTCCCTGCACACTTTCCAAGGTCTCAATATTTTTTCTGTATCGTGGTGACCAGAATTGGACACAGTATTCCAAGTGTGGTCTCACCAATGCAATGTAAAGCAGTACTATCACTTCTCATTGTCACTATTCCTTTATTGATGCAGCCTAGGACTTCACTGACTTTTTTGGCAATTGCAGCACATTGCTGGCTATTATTGAGCCAGGTACCACCTATTCTGTACCTACACATTTGATTTTTCTTGCCTAAGGAAACCAGCAAACTGCATCTTATTTGATAGGACCCAATGCTCAAGTCTGTCAAGATCTTTCTGGATCTTGAGCCTATCTTCCAAAATATTAATTACTCCCTCCAGCATGGTGTTGTCTGCAAATGTTATGGCCTCCTGTTCTATCCCATCTTCTAGATCATTTATGAAGATATTGAACAATACTGAGACTGAACTTTGAAATACCCCACTGCATACTTCCCTCCATGTAAATATAGTTCCATTGAGGACTATCTGCTTTGGGTCAGCCAATCAAAAATCCATCTAGTGATAGTACTGTCTATCCCATATTGCTCTTAACAAGAAGAAATCTACTTTATCAAATGTCTTGCTGAAGTCTAAGTATATTATGTCCACAGCATTTTGCTGGTTCCCTAATTTAGTTACTTTATCCAAGAAAGGCAATAAGATTTGTCTGACATGATTTGCTTTTAACAAGCCATGCATGCAAAGCAATATAAATTTTTGACCTGGCACTACATAATGGAGATCAATGCCTCATATAAGTAATCTTGAAAGTTCAGAAGAAGTGCATTTCATTTGTCAAAGCCCAGAGCAAGAAAGGATTCATGGAAATTATTATAGATTGGCTGAAACTACTGAGTTATAGTAGAGGTGTGATTCCAACATGGCAATGAGCTTGGGCTTTTAGCCAAGCCATTGCCAACAGAGATTCATCTGAAAAAAATATTGTAAAATCTTAAGATGAGTAGAACATATGGAACTCCCTGTTTGATGTATCTATCTCTTCCAATGGCTTACTGTACAATCTGCAGACCTATCTAAGCATCTGAATTTTGATTACATGACCATGGGGATGCTGCAATGGTTGTAAGTGTGAAAAACTGTCATAAGTTACTTTTTTCAGTGCTATTGAAACTTTGAATAGTCACTAAGTGAACAGTTGTAAGTCAGCGGCCATCTGTATACAAAACAATAAACTATAAAAATGATGTAGAACATTCTCACAACTCTGTAGAAGGTAAAATTTAACTGTACAACATTTAGAAATCTATTGATGTATTGAATATACATATGCCCATTTACACTAACTCGTATATCTTTCTGAATGTCATAAATTAATTGATACTTCTGAACGCATTATAGTTTCGATAGGTCTGCAGATTGTGCAGTAAGCCATTGAAAACAATTTTGTATATAGAGATTTAAAGTTGAAATAATGTATGAACTGTGGAATTATTCATCTCATTTTGGGAAGCTGCTATGTCCTGTAATGAATTTTTAAAAAATCTTTTCTTAACAAACTGCTTTTTTTTCTGCTTCTCTTTTTGCTACTGTAGTCGCCTGATGGCACTGAAAAGAATGGGAATTGTGAAAGATTATGAGGTGGGCTAATGTTTTTTCTAAATAACTTGCCTCAAAGTTTTAACTTGATAGGGCAAAGCATTTAAAAACTTTGGTTTCTTGTCCTAGAAAATTCGTTCATTTGCCGTAGCAATAGTGGGTGTTGGTGGAATTGGCAGTGTGACTGCTGAAATGCTGACAAGATGTGGCATTGGTAAGGTAATCGTCATTTCTTCATTATAATTACACTGCATTCTTAGACCTGTATAAGAATATTGGAAATCTAAGGAGAAATAAATTCCCATTTGTTGAAAGTGTATTCATAGTGTGCATTGTAATGAATGAATGAGACATATAAATGATGGTCCATGATGGATTTCCTCACCTTGCATTTTATAGAATGTGTGCCTTCTCACATTTACATTTTCAGTAATACTACTGAAAATAACGTCAAAAGACGTTATTTTTATTATTTAACTTACACTCTATCATACTCAATATATTCTAAGAAGCTTACATTAAAAACAATGAGCTAGATGGCTTTTGAACAGCAACTCTGGCTTTCTGGAATTAATTTGAACTTGTTTTATCCTATCCTCCCAGTCTTCAGAAACTGGGTCAAGATCTTTACCACCTCACTTACCTAGGCTGGTGTGAGGACTTAAAGGGTGTGTAATTATCATATTATGATATTTCATCCAGATCAATGACTGGCCTTCCCCTGCAGTTTTATGCATATTATAAATAATGTGAGGAGAGGATCAAGCCTGTTAGCATCTTTTACTGGAGTAGACGTGCCCTTGACCATAAGTAAGAGCAGGCAGTCAAGAAGGATACCATGACAAAGAATCGTGAAATGTAGACAAAAACCAGTTTGGCATACTGCTTAAAGAGCTGTTCTAGAATCTAGAAGACTGAGTTCTAGACCACCCTTAAGAATGAAAACCAGCTGGGTGACTTTGGGCAATCACTCTCTCTCCGCTCAATCCACCTCGTAGGTTTCTTGGGTAGAAAAATTAGAGGCAGACAATATTCAATGCCTTGAATTATATATAAAAAGACAGAATAATAATGCTAACAATGTAACAATTATTGATAAACAAAATGTCTGGATAGTGGATGTTGCAATACCTGGAGACAGCAGAAGAGAAGAGAAACAATTGAAAATCACAAAATAAAAATACATGCAAATAGAAGTAGAACAACGAATGTAAGTATCACTAATAATAGGTGTTTTGGGCACAATTCCAAGACATATGGAACACCATTTAAACACCATTAGCATTGACAAATCACTATCAATCAAAAGACAGCTTTACTCGGAACAGCTTACATCCTGGAACAACACTTTTTAACACCATCAAACTACATTGATCTATCCCCAGTCCTTGGGAAGGAATTGATAAGTGGACAAAATGCAAAATCCAGTCTGAAACATTTGGCTGATCATTCTTCTAAGATCATTATCATGCTCCCAGAGGTTTAACAGGAAGAAAACCATACTTCTCCCATTTAGTTCTTGGTTATCCACCAGAATAATCAATGTCCACATACTTCTTTTTGTCCACATACTTCCGAAAAGACATGTAAGGAATAAATGGGAGCTTACTCATTGTAAGATACATATTGTAAAATACGTACTCTTAGAATGCGTGAGTGGTATTTCGCTTTTATATATATAGATAACACATAATCAGAGTTGGAAGGAACCTTGTAGGTCATCTAGACCAACCCCCTGCCCAAGCAGGAGACCCTACACCAGTGATGGCGAACCTTTTTGTTGTGGTGTGCCGAAAGCGCGCGCGCATGTGGTAACACACACACGTGCGTGCCGGCACCCACAATGCAATGCGCCCAGCCTCCCATGCATGCGTGCCCAACACACACACCCCTTACCTGCACTGCGCATGCGCGTGCCTCTCAGCTGATTTTTGGCCCGTTTGAGGCCATTTTC
>JAOYMU010000077.1:45750964-45762671 GCA_025802295.1 Psammodynastes pulverulentus
AAAAACCCGGATGTCCCTATTAAGGGAGCCGCGGAAAAAATCCGAATTTTTTAAGGGAGCCGCGGAAGAAATCGGAAACACGTAAGTGAGCCGCGGCCGGAAAAGTTTGGGAACCACTGCCATATAAGATATCGCTATTCCCCACATGTACGCCTTGGTAGTATCCCATACTATTTGAAGTGAGGTAACTTCTTTCTTATTTTCATTCAGGAAGAGATTCATTTCTTTCTCCATCTTTTGCCTGAATTCCTCCTCCTTAAGGATGGCTCTTTGGATTGTCCATCTTATAATCTTACTTTGTCTTTCCCATCTAATTGTTATGTGCTATGATCCACCCATAAATTGGGTTCGATTTCCACCTCTATCGCATCTGAATTCAATTCTTTTGACATCCATACCATGTCGATCCTCGACAGGGATTGATACCTAGGTGAATAGTACGTATATTGGTTTGTCTTTGGATTCTTTTCTCTTCAAGAATCTTTAATGTTAAGGTCCTCAACCATTTTAAAGAAGGTCTGCAGTAATATTCTTCTTGTACCCTTCCTCTTAATGCTACTTTTGTAATCCTTCCTTTTATCAACAATGGCATTAAAGTCCCCTAGTATGCAAACCTGCTCAAGTTCTAAATCTCTAATTTTATTATGCAGCTTCTTGTAAAACTGACCTTGGTCCTCATTCGGTGCATATATCTCAACTATTGCTATTTTTTTCCATTAATCTCCATCTCGACTACCAGGATCCTCCCCTTTTTGTCACTGTAAATTTGTTTGGCTACAATTGTATCTTTTACATAAAGTACTACCCCTCTCTTTTTGTTATGTTGGTCTAATGAGACAAATAGTTTTCTCAATCTAGGATATTCTAACAGGTGCTTTTGATTTTCTTTTATACGTACCTGTTGCATAGCTATTATGTCTACGTTTAATTGTTTTAGTCTATTATAAATTTTCTTTCTTTTCATTGGAGAATTTAGGCTGTTGATATTCATTGTGAGGACCTTACATTCCTCTCATTTTGATCTAATTATATCTCATCTTGTGCTTCTTGTTGATCTAACTTCCTTGACATTTCCATCATCTTCTCTTATTCCTGATCCTTCTCCTCTCCCTTCTCCGCTTTCCATCACTTGTCGCACATTCTCCTCTCCAGTCGCTCTTCCTCCTTGTCTTTTCTCTGTAGGATTTCTTCCCTCTGTTTCTTCCTCAGTATTAAAATGTTGATCATAAAACTCTTCTGCTTTGTTTTGTGTATCCATTCCATGTCACCATAACCCCCACCGGGGTTAACTATCTGAAGTTCACATTATTTTTTATCAGTCTTGATATTAAAAATTGGTATGGTCTCCTTAATTGTCTAATCCATCTTGGGACTTGTTTAAGGACAGTTATCTGTCTTTCTTTGTGTTTTAAGGAGTCATCCCTTGCTCTATGTAGAATCTCATCTGTAATAGATTTCTTTACCAATCTAACATGAACTTCTTTAGGGAGATTGTACCTCCTGGCATAATGAGTTTGCACCCAGTATGTTTCATCAATCTCCGCTAGAATCTCCTCCTTCCCCGCTCCGAGTGCTTTCGCCAGCATATTGGCCATCATATCTGGTAAATCTTCCCCTTTTTCTTCCTTAACATTTTAGAAGCATAGATAATGTGAAGCTTTCTCAACCTCCAAAAATAACACCGTCATTTCCAACTCTTTGTTCACCTGCACTAGTTGTTCATTTAGTTCCTCCACTCTTTTTTCCTCTCTTTCCAGTCTTTCTTCCATTACCTGCAATCTTTGCTCAATTTTGGTAATCAATTGCTGGAAGGCTTCAAACCTCCCATCCATTGTCTGCATCTTATCCTTTAGTTCTCCTGTGTCATTCTGAACTTCCCCTATTTCCTTTTTCATTTCCTCATGGTTTTTCCTCATGGTCTCTTTTATACTTTGCAGCATCATTTGTAAATCCTTAAAAAAAATTGACCTCTCCTTTTGCAACAATTCTTCAATTGATCACTGGCTTGCAAGGCCTGTTGATGTCAATGCCTTAGCCGCTACTCTCCTTGGAAGGTTTGTTACGCTCGTCATACTTAACCACCCTTTTCTTAGATTATTTTTTATCCAAAATTCCCACTTTCTTCCCTTTTCTCCAAAGCCCTTCAGCACTACTTAGTCCTTTATCCACTGGGGATATTGCTCATGTGTAATTAATTCCGTTGATACTATTTATGTTTATCAATTAGCAATCAAATTCAATTGAAACTATTCTAAATTACTTCTTTACCTCAGTTAATAACCCCACAGTTATTATTGTCCCAATTTATCTAATTTCAATATAGGTTAATATTAGTTCTAATTCATTCGTTATAGTTCATGGGTTAAATCACTCTATTTACATCAAATACATTAATTTAATTAAAACTCAGCAACTATTATAAGAGTTACAAAATTGCTTGCAGTATTTAACAATACTAACAGTATATCCCACAGTTAAGACAGTGCTTCCAATGATAACAGTAGTGGTAAAGACTTTATTTTTATTTATTTATTTATTTAATCAGACTTCTATACCACCCCATCTCCGCAGACTCGGGGCGGTTCACAACAAGATAAAAAGCAAAACGACTAAACAGATACAATTAAAATACAATACAACTTAAAATTTATACTAATCCCTATTTAAAACCCTAGCTAAAACTCCTGGTCACTGTATTTATATTTATATAAGATTTTTTATATTTTATATTTTAAGCATAGTCACTTTTACTATAATAATTATTTTGTTATCGTTTTACTTTCCTACGCAACCACAAACCTCCAAACAAGTTTCGCTTAAACACTTAAACAGACTCCCCCCCTTTTTTAAGCAGCTTCAGTTCACTTTGACAGCTCCGTTCTTCCTCCCACCAGTAGGGGTCTCTCTTGTTCCCGATCTTCTTTAGTTAACAGAAACTCCATCCATCAACACTAATCCTTTCAAGATGTTTTCCACATTCCACATTCCTCGTTCCAGTTCAATTCCACCTCAGTTCTGAATGAATGTTCTCAAATGTCTAATAATCTCCAAATCAATTCATTCACTCACCCAGTCACTACTTGAACTTCCTAGTTAGTAAGGAAAAGAAATCACACTGTTCAGTCTTTAATTTGTTGCTATTGATGCTTCTATGGAAGCCTGGGGTTTCTCCTTCCTGCTTCAAACTCGGGCCATCATCACATTCACCGTTTCCTCCTTTCCTAATCTCTCTCTCTCTCTCTCTCCCTCTCTCTCTCTCTCTCTCTCCTAGCAGTCATTGACTTTCCTGTTGGAATCCACCCAGATTTCCCCTTCAATCACGCTTCCTTCACTTCCTTCTCTGAGGCTTGGGAATATTTCCATCAGTTTAGATCCACCGTCGTTCTGCTGTTCCACCACTTGCTTCATCCAGCTGTCAGCCTCTCTGGTCAGCCATTACTGGCTGTCCTTTTTTCCATCAGTTTGATCCAGGCTTTCCCTGCTTTCCCACTCCGTCGCCACTTGTGTGCGTTCCACAGGCTGCCTCTTCTTCCAGTAGTCCCTCCAGGGCCCCTTCAGGTTCCACCAAACCCCCCAAATGGTAAGAAAGGGGTCACACATTGCGGAGTTGTCCGCTCGCACAACCGTTCGCTCTGACAGCTAGCCCCGCCTACCAGCTTCCAAATCTTCTTGGTTACTGCTTGGATTAGACATTATGTGCCAACTCCCATGGTAGAAGTTATCTCCAGGTTAGTTGAAAAAATACAGACCTTGCTTTCTGTCTTGCATGCCTCCGCCCCCAATTAGGAAAAAACACTCTCAAATCCCAGGATTGAAATAGAAGGTAATTTTATTAAATGAGAACTGAATGCAGCAAAAGTGAAGCAAGGTCTGATAACGTGCAAAAATACATATTGAAAGTAATCCCAAGATCCCTCTCCCCAGAGTTTCAAACTGGACATCCAATGTACATAGAACACTGATGTCAGGTGGTGTCAGGTGGGCACATCATCAGGAGACAACCATCCTTTTGGTATGTAGCAACGGTTGACCTTGGGTGAGCACAAGTAGTCCATGCAGCTGTGCAATGTGCTTAAACAAACTCTCCTTCCCCCAAAGGTTCCCACAAGAATATATTCTCCCTCCAGCAAACTTCCCAATACAATACACTAGACCCATTCCCCCCTCCCATTTCTATGGCAGATGACAAGAAGCAGTTTGAAAGTTTCTGGAGACTGACACAGGTGTTATATATGAATGCTGATCAGTTTTAAAGTCTGCTCCATCATTTCTATAAATTTTCCCTATCTCTAGTTAGATTAGAACCCATACCAATGAACTATTGATTTATGCAAGGAATATATTTGATTTTGAACTTTGTCACAACTATTTTGAAATAGTGTAAGGCCTACAATTCCTTCGAGCATGTAATTGTCCTAAATTCTTCTTCTCTGTCCTCTAAAGTAGTCCTCTAATGTCTATTTGGCTAGAGCTATTTTATTTCTAGTGCATTTGAAGGAGCCTTCCAATTCTGTTATTCTATAACTAGGAGCTCTTCAAAAGTAATAGCAGTGGAGTGTTCCAATTACATGGCTAATGTTTCCAAGTTTTCAATGGAAAATCAATAACGCACAAGATGGCACTAAAAAAAAAAGACAAAAAGTATCAAAAAAGCATGAGAAGGAATCACCTTGATATTTTGCTCAGGGAGCTTTCCATCATGAAAAGATATGGTAGACTCTTTTGTTGTTATAGTAGTGGCTTTTCCTTTATTGTTAAACTAATAAACAAGTTTGAGGGAGAAATACTGTTGCTGTATTTGTGTAAAACACAATGCTGTATGTAATGTGTGAAACAAAATGCATTTTGTATATCCCCTGATTTTGATAAGGGTTTCCCCACTTGATGCTTTACAAACATTTGAATCATTTCCCATAATTCCTTGCCAGCATAATTGGAATGATCTAGGTTGAGGAAGACTGAAATACAGAAATTCATGGTTTGTTCTTAAAGTTAGAAAAATATTATATTTCAACCTTTAACAATATATATATTGATCCTGAAGCTGGCATAGGTGTAGTCATGTTTTAGTATAGCCATTTCTTATTATTTGCTTCTCCTAGGCATTCTATTTAGGGGTTTAGATCTGCTTCAGGCTCACCAGAGTCTGGTAGCAGGAAGGAGAGTTGTAGAGATAAGGTGGGGGGACGTTGTAGTCTAAATAACATTCTTTCCCGTGGGAACTGAGGATGTGACTACAGGTGGTTGGAGGTGGAGTTTGGAGTCACTGGATCGGATGGACTGAGAGCTGACTGGGGAATGTGACTTTGGGGGGTAGTTTTGAAATTTTGCTTTTTACTGAATGTAAATCCGGGGTGGGGTCAGAGCCGGATTTACATCAAGACCTTGCCAATTTGATACATTCCTAATAAAATGATCTTTGAAAAAAATGCCTGTATTGGAAATTCTGTTACTGGGCATGTATTACTTGGAAGCTTGAAATTAATCTGGCTCTCCATTTCAAAAAAGAAAAAATTTCTGAGCCCCAGATGGGGGTTGCTGTCCAGAGTCCTGAGCCTCAGCTGTTTACCCAGTTTGCCTTACCAGGCAGCAGGAGAGACTCAGGGATGATGGAGAAGAAATGGAGAATCAAGGAACCTGCCAGTGAGTGTAAGCTCTGTGGAGGACCTTGTCAGAAGTTGCCGATCCCTGCGGAGACCCTGCAAGTGGCAGTGGTAGATGACATCGCATGCCAGGTGGATGCCCATTCCAAGACCCATGCCGACTGGCCTACCAGAGGAGGGATCCAACTGGTAGAAAGGGACTTGCTTGGACAAGTGGTGTTCCATGAACTGATAGCTGAATGCTCCATAACTGCTTCTTGGGAGTCACAGGCCATGATCCTAGAGTGGAGATCAACTTGAGCAAACTGGGGGAATGGCAATATCAAACCGTGGTGCGCAGCGAGACCCTTGAAGAGCTCCCCCATCAGTTTGAGCAACTAACCATCAGTCAGGAAGACCAAGACCAACCAGTGTTGCAAATACCTCCCAGGTGGGAATGAGTTACCTGTGCCTTGAGCCCTTCCATTTTGGGAGTAACGCAGGTGCTAGCTGAGAGAAGTCCCCCCAGGAGGGCCCAATCTATCACCATAGGAGCCCACGCTGCTAGCCCTTTGCCACCACACCTGACCCACAGGGGTGCTGGTTGACAGGAGCCCACTGAGACACCACCGGGTGGCAAGCTCTCCTCCTTAGCCTTGGCTCCCCCCAGCCAACCAGTTGCCACCTGGGTGGGCATTCTACCCTGGGCAAGAATGGGTCCGGGCTCATGCCCAATGTGGCCCTGCACTACACCAGCTCTGTTGTCACCCTGCCTCCCACCCGAGCAAATGCCCTGCTACTGTTCAAAGCTATGTTCAATGGAAGCACTGACAGGCTCACCTTTTTCCTGAATCAAGCCTGATCCTACATCGACCGCCATGGGGACAAGTTCCAGGATGATGTGATAACCTGGAAGGGGAAGTGGCAGAATGGGTGACTCAACTCCATGATCAGGGGCCCCTGAACTGGAGAATGTAGATGTCTTCCTGCGTGAACTCCAGTCCCGATTCAAGTATGTCTCCCAAGGACAGGAGGCAGTGTGTCAGCAACTGTTTCTGTCAGCAAGTCAGAGCTAAGACAGTGATTAAACTGATCAGGAAAGGGGCCCAACTGGCTAAGGAACACATCCAAGAGTTTCGCCCCCTGGCAGGAAAGCTGAGGTTCTGGCCTGAATGATTCCTTGTGCACTATTTCAAGGAGTGCCTAAATGAGGACCTGCTTAAGATCTGTCTGTGTCGGGGGGGGGGGGTACCAGATCAGATCATTGAATGTACCGAATGGTGATTGCGATGGACAATGAACTGAGACAGCATCAGAAAGCAGCACCTGAGAAAAAGACCAAGAGGCAACTTGGTCGCTGCAACCCTTGCCAGACTGAGGAGCGTTCAAAAGTGGCTGCTGCCACCCCAATCACGTGTTTCTGATGTGGTCAGCAAAGTCACCAAGCCTCAGAGTGCCTTGCACCAGCCCCAGTCCCCCAAATGAGAGCTCCTGCTCCAGCCAAGCCAAGGAGACAGCAACGAAAGCCATCGGAAAGTTTGTCTGTCAAGCCATGGAAGTCCCCCCATCCCCCCTCCAAATGAAGAGGGAACTCCAGCCCCTGAGGGGCTGATGCTGTGGAGCACAGACAATGAAGATGACAGCAAAGATGACCCAATGGTAAGTGAAGCCATCTGCCCCTTCACAATTAAAGCGTGCCAAGGGGGGAAACCTAGAAACAATTAATAGTGCCAAGGGGGGACCTAGAAACCATCATAGATACTGGCTGCACCCACTGCCTCATCATCCCTTCCACTGTTGATAAACTGGGCATTGAAACAAGATCCCTGAAAGTCCCTATTCGATTTGAGCAAGTCGTTGAGTTGCTGACGGGGGGGGGGGGGTGTCCAGCCACATTAGTCAGCAAAAAGCTGAAGCTGGAGATAGGCAGACACTGGGACCTGATTCGTTTCATAGTAGTGCCAAAAATGACAGTCAATCAACTTGGGTCTTGCGTAGTTGGACAAGTGAGGTCCCTCCATCACCTGGGAGGGAGTCTACTGTAAGCTCAAATTAGCAGTAGGCCCTCAGCCACCCCCAGATCTGTCAGAGGAAATGGCTCACCTGTGGCAGATTGGTGCCGACTGAAACGAAAAAACGACCACACTATTGGAACCGCCTCCTGGGACTCCCTTGATCCCCAGGGAATACAGGGACCTGGCAGAAGCATTCAGTGAGGAGGAATGCAATGCTCTATCCCCCCATCGACCCACAGACTGTGCAATAGAATTCGTAGAGGGGGCTAAGTTGCAAAGCCAAAGATATATTCTATGACACCGAGAGCTGAGAGAGCTAAGAATACATTGATACTCACTTAGCACAGGACTTCATACAGCCAGCTAAATCAAGAGGATGGTACTATCATCAATGAAGAAATATTGTCCTTAAGAAATTATTAGAAAATTTTAAACCTGACAAAATTTGGACAAATTATCTATCCAAGTTCCTTGCCTATGCAAATGGCATTTTAAAACTTTTCCTTCTTTCTGACTGGGATGTCTACAACCGGTCCATTCATATTCAGCAGTAGTTAGCAATAAGATCCATTGAATTCTAATTCATAGTAGACAGAACCAGAGCTAAATGCCTTTCCTGAACTCAAATCCCAAGAAAAAGTCATAATAGACATTGTCTCTCTGTCTCTGCTATACCAAACGAAGATTACTTTATTTTCTGTTTTTATCTAATTAATGAAAGTGAAATGACTTTCACTTTCACCCGCACATAGCCTTATTCTCCTAAATAGTAATAACAGCAATAGCACAGACTTATATACCGCTTTATAGTGCTTTTTACAGCCCTCTCTAAGCGGTTTACAGAATCAGCATTTTTCCCTCACAATCTGGGTCCTCATTTTACCTACCTTGGAAGGATGGGAGGCTGAGTCAACCTTGAGCCTGGTGAGATTTGATCTGCCAAATTGCCAAATTGCAGGCAGCTGGCGGTAAGCAGAAGTACCCTGCAATTACTGCACTCTATCCTCTGTGCCACTAAGGATCTAAAATCATAGATCTGGGCTGACTCGCCCCACGCCAGGCAGGAGCTGCCCTGCCAGAAGGGCAAAGAGCCCCTGTGGGGTCAGCAGCAGTATGGGCAGCTGCTCCACAGCCAGTACGGTGCCAGCTGCAGCCAACAAATTCCCAGTAGCAGCAGGGTCAGCAGGCAGGACATGCAGAGGCTGGGATGCACTGAGATCTTGGCTGGCAGGCACCATGAGAGCAGCAGCAGGATGGCGGCCAGAGCCAAGGTCAGGCAGGGCAGGTTGTGCAGCAGCAGCATGGACAGCATGGGGAGCCGCTCCTGCCACCACCTGGCTGAAAAGCATCTCTGCTGGCATATGACTAGGCATAGAAGCACAAGCTGATGTCCCTACATCTGTACCAATCATGTAAGTAATTAGGCAGGGCATGGCTGCCTATAAGCCACAGTGTCAGAGGGACATATTGGTGATGTCAGAGCTCTCCATGGGTCTAGAATACCACCCACAACCCCTGCTTTCAAGGGATTTCCCAATGGTTACCTTGCCCTTCCACTGCTCCTTCAGTGTATCAGCGGATGCAGAAATAAAGGGCTCTGATTTGCTACATCATGAAGGCAGGCATTTCCAATACAAGGCCTTGCCCTTTGGCCTTTCATCAGCCCCCAGGACCTTTGTTGGCGGCTATAGCAGCTCACCTCAGATTATGACCTGTGTGCCTCCAGTGTTATCTGGATGATATCCTCATCCAGTCCTGCTCCCATCTCCAAGTAAGGTCGGACCTGGAGATAACCATAAAGGTACTTCAGGAACATGGCTTTTCGATTAATTCCACCAAAAGCCATTTTTTACTTACTAACAGGCTATTTCATCTAGGAGCCCTTATAGATACTATCGCATGTAAATTCTACCTGTCCCAGGAGCATCAAACCAGTCTCAAAGACCTGGCAAAGCGGGTTACCCAGGAAAGGATGGTTTCCTTGGTCCTCCTAGCGCAGCTCCTAGGAAAAATGGTCTCTTGTATCCACATTGTGCCTTGGGCACGCCTACATGCTAGGGACCTTCAGTGATTCCTGCTCCCTTATCAAGGGCAGGTAGCAGCTCGGTGTCAAAAGTCAGGGTTTCATCCAAGTTCATCAGATCCTTGCAATGGTGGGGTTCCTCAGTTTTATTGTAATGGAGCCTATTTAAAGAACCCAACCGAATAACGGTGACTACAGACGCCAGCCTATTGAGATGGGAAGGCCATACCTAGTCTAGTATGGTGCAAGGGCTGTGGTCACAGGATGACTGAAGCCACAAAATCAATTGGCTGGAACTTAGGGCAGTCCATCTGGCCCTTCTTCAATTACAGCCTATGTTGTCAGGATGTCATCTGTTGATCCTGACGGACAATGTGGCAACCAAAGCCCATATTAACAAGCAAGGAGGCACCCATTCCAGAGCCCTCATGGCAGATGCGTTTCTTCTCCTTGCCTGGGCTGAGAAAAATTTATTGTCCATTAAGGCTGAACATATATCAGGTACAGATAGTGTTCAAGCAGACTTCCTAAAATCGACCAAGCAGAATGGTGCCTTCACCCATCTCTGTTTTAGGGGCTGACCGACCAATTCAGACAACCGGATGTAGACCTCTTTGCTACTCGAGCCAACACTCAACTCGACCAGTTCTACTCGAGATTTGCGGAACCAGGGGTGGAAGGGACTAACTCCCTTCTTCGTCAGTGGCCTTCCGGTCTCCTTTATACCTTTCCACCCCTGCCCCTCATCCTGAGGGTGATTCGGAAACTACTTGTGGAAAGGGTGGAGATGATCCTGATCGCGCCTCATTGGCCCAGGTGCTCGTGGTTTGCCAACCTGAAGGTCCTATCAGTGACCAATCTTTGGAGGATATTGCCGGATAGGGTCTCCCTCAGGCAGGGGGCATTGGTGCACCCGGAACCTCAATGGTTCCGGTTGACCGCCTGGCGTTTGAGCGGAGACTTCTGACCAGGGACAACTTCTCCTCCAAGGCCATCAATACCATTCAGGCTTTCAGGTGGCCTTCCACTAACAGGATTTATGATGCCATCTGGAAAACCTTTTGCTCCTGATGTTCCAGGTCGGCATTGGACCCAACAATGGCAAATATAGCCTAGATCCTGGACTTCTTACAGGAAGGGCTGGACAATGGGTTGTCCCCCAACACCCTCCAACAGCAGGTTGCGGCCTTATCGGTGATTTACTGTGGTGCTAAGGAATCCCTAGCCCAACACCCGTCTATCCGGAGGTTTATCAGTGGCGCTTCAAATCTTCACCTCCCTGCAGTTCACAGGTACCCCACATGGGACCTGTCTAAGATTCTGGGGGCACTAACTGGGGGCCCCTTCAAACCCTTGAGACAAGCATCTCTGCACTTCCTGATATTGAAGTGGCCTTTCTGATAGCCATAACATCGGCCCAAAGAATTTCAGAATTAGCGGCTGTATCGATGAGGAAGGACCTCTGCATTTTCCACCCAAGCAGGGTGGTCTTGAGGTTGGACCCTTCATTTTACCTAAGGTAAATAATTCCTTCCAGGGCGCAGGAGTTTAATTTACCCAATTTCTGCCCAAATCTGGTGCATGATTGGGAGATAACGTGGCATTCGTTAGGTATCAGGAGGGTGCTCCAAATTTATATCAAGCGAACTTCTGCCTTCAGGAAATCTGAAGCTCTCTTTGTCTCATTTCAGCCCTCTACCCTTGGCAGCAGGGTTACTTCTTCAACTGTGGGGCACTGGATCAGAGCTTGCATCGCAATGGCCTATGAGTGTTTAGCTCTTCCCTGGCCTAAGGCCATAATGGCACATTCCACTAGAAGTGCTGCTACTTCTGCGGTCTGGGCCATGCAGGCTTCTTTGGAGGATGTTTGCCGTACGGCAACCTGGTCCTCACCTTCACCTTTTATTAGGCACTATAAAATAGACTCTTTTGCCTTAGTGGAGGCATCTTTTGGCAGAAGGGTCCTCCAGAAGGTCCACCAGGACATGGGGACTCAGGACCAGTACTAAACCCTCCCATAGGACAGCCATGCTTTGGTATGTCCCATCCTGAATGCTATCTCCACCCACTATGGAGAAAGGGCGTTG
>JAOYMU010000077.1:46012791-46024008 GCA_025802295.1 Psammodynastes pulverulentus
ACTCTACTCTACTCTACTCTACTCTACTCTACTCTACTCTACTCTACTCTACTCTACTATACTCGGGGTGGGATCCTCCTGGGTCGGCCCAGTGCGGGCATCCCGGTAGCAAAATGAAGCCTCCGCTCCGTGGAGAGGAAAGGGAAGCAAAAAATCTATCCGCTCATCTGATTGATGCTGCAAGCCTCAGCTGGTGTCTGGAAAGCGGCGCACACGTGCTTCTGGTGTGCATATTCGATCACCGAACCAGTAGTGGCACCGGTAAGATCCCACCACTGATTCTACTCTACTCTACTCTACTCTACTCTACTCTACTCTACTCTACTCTACTCTATCGTTGAAGTCTCACACTGATGATGATGATGATTACATCCAGCTAAATGCCTTCACCCATTATTTTTATTGTTTGATCACTTGTTCTCTGATATATTACGTACACAAATGTTTATATCATTTGTTTCTGTTTCCAATAAAAGGATTTGGTGTTCCCATAATAAATGCTTTTTGCTTTGCCTGAATTTTACTTGGTGATTTCTATTTTTGGGTGGGCAATGATGCCTCTTTGCAAAACAAAAGTGTCTCTTTCTCTCAAATTCGGGGATCAAATTCTTGGCAGCTCGAACTAAACATCGTTCAGGATGCCCGAGTCTGTTGGCAACACTTGGGAAAAGTCGGAATAGATAAATACTGAAATTAAACATTAACATCACCTCCACAAACTCCAGTGAAATTCCCAAATCTTGGTGGACCAATGCATTTATTAAGCCAATTCACAATCATAAAAAGCTATATTAGTATATCAGTGTTCAAGAAGTTTGATTTTTGCAGTCACGCACATACAAACTACTAGCTTTTCAGTAAACTGCTTATGTTTGCAGTTAAAGGGTTAAAAAAATTGCCCGGAAGAGCCACGGGAGTTATTTTGCCTCTGTGAATCATGGGAATCGTAGGAAAATATGGAGATGCTAGCTATGTCATGGCTGCCTTGAGTTTGAGGTAATGTGCGTTGTCTTTTGTTGCAATAATACCACCACCTTTCTTCCATTCACCAGCTCGCGCAAGCGCCCCAATAAAAGTGATTTCTTCTCCAGAAAGTGGCTGGTGGAAAGTGATCTATCTACTTTGTTTTTGGGTGTCAATTCCTTGTTGCAGTAACTTTAATATTTCCACTTGTTGCTTTTTTTTCCTGGATGCGCTGCAGTGTTGAAAGCGGCGCGGCTTAACAGGGCTAAAAATGGCAGGAAAAGAGTCCCATTTTACTTTTTAGCATAACTTACTAGTTCACACAGGCCTTTCTTTCTTTTTCGCCTTCTTCCAATCAGGCGCCAACCACGTCCCGGTCATTTTAGTCCGTCGCTTTGCAACTTATCGTTCAGTCTGGAGTGTTTTCTTTCTGATTTCGAAAGAAGCGTCGGAGGTTAGGCTCTCGATAACAAGGCCGACCACTCACAGCAGATAAGCACTTTGAAGTTAAGCCCAACATCGACTTGCAGAAAAGATCCAAGAAGAATGAAGGAGCAGACAGGGCCTTTGCAATTCTAGGGAAGCAACTAGTTAATACGAGCAGGATTCTTCTCTCATTTGTCTCCGGTTAAGTCAAACTATTGGCTGAAGCTCTTTTAGTTCAGAAAATATTTGCTGGATTGCATCAAATTTAGCTGTGTGAATAAAACATGTTGGGGCACAACCGGGTTATTGAATAAATAGTGGGCTGGATTAATTGTGAGTAAAAGTATGGTCAGATGGCCCTAAGACAGCAGAAATGTATGTGAAAAGAAAATTTGTTGCTAAAGAAAATTCATGATTCCCTTGGTTGTTTTGTTTTCTCACTTAAATACCATGTGCTGACAAGAGCACATAACAAATCAATCTCCCTTATATGGTGTGGGTGAAGTTGGGCAAAGAGAGACAGGTGTGGTGTATTTAGCCACCTGTGAAGTTGCTTAACAGGTTGCTGACATGGACATTTCCACTCCTGTGACTTGCCAGTTGGGCTATTTCTGAAGACAGATCTAGCACCCCTTTAAAAGAATGAAAAACTTGCAGGCTTCCCACATAATGAATTTCCCCTAGCCTTTTCATAACTTTGGGTATCTTTTCAACATTTTATTCAACTCTACAATATATTTTTGAAATGTCAGCCAGCAGATTTGAATACAACCAATTATACTTAATTTATTTTTTATTCTTTCTGTAATGATACCCATCACATGATTGGCTTTTGTCACTGGGCCAAAACTGACCATAACTAAAGGACCACAACACTTCTTAGCTCAGACCACATCTTTTACCACAATTTGAATTACTTAGAATTGAATATGTTGGGCTGCTTTTATCATTTCAGTGTACATCTCCATAGTGTGCAGACAACTTTATTGTTCCTTTCTATTCTGAATAGAACACATTATAAACCATTTATGTGCCAGTTCCAAGTCACCTAAACCTGAACAACAAACCCACAATATGATCTTAGAATTGACTATGAAGATATTCATGTACTGAGTATTTTCTGCCTTTTACAATCCACTGTCAACTATAAAGGAACTGGCAGTCAAGAAATACACCATATACTGACACTTTATAGGCTTGCAATGAAAGCATTGAAAATGATACTTGGATGCCTTATTTATAGTGTATCTCTATGCCTAAATTTTTAATGGTCCCCAAACTGAATCTATGACATTAACTTTTAGTGATGGGTTGTTTTGGTTTCTTTCCCCCAAAAGGTGCTAAATGGATATATATTTGTAATTTTAAACTCATTTCAAACTTTAAAAGAAAATTAAAAAGACCTCTTATGATGTCACCATGTTTTGAAATATGTTTTTAGGACCCATCAGAAGCCTAAACAGTTAAACATTTTAAAATGCAGACTCCTAAGATGAAAACCTTGATGATTTTTGACTTAACGTTGAGAAATGTATAATTTGAGAGAGGGGAAAAACATTAAATATGATTTTTAAAAAATTAGGCAGACATTAAACATGACTTTTAAAAATTAGAATGTTAGCAATTGTAATTCTAAATATTGTTTTCTTCTAGACTTAAAGATACTGAAGAGATGACTATTTGCCACTAACCTAAAGATTACTGACAACATGAACTCTCCTTTTTTTCACATAGCTATGTGAGAAATTGAAAAGAGCAATCTCCACATTTTAGTTTCAGCAATGGCAAGAAGTAGTGGTGAAACTCAGCTACAGAGGATTATACGGGATATGCAGGGTAAATGTCACATTTGTTTATCTATTTATTTATTCCAGTACGAATATCACATCCTTTTATAGGAAAACAGTAATATTCCCATGATACAAAGAATAAGACAATGTAGGCTCCTGAATGTCTATCAGTTACAACTATCCAATGGAATCTTCTTTAAATTCTACACTTGATTTTAATACTTGAATACTGAAATGCTCACCAGGCAACTCAAAGATTAATTTTATAGTCAAGTAGGAAGAACATTTCCAGAACTTGTGTTTAGTTTTAAGTAGTCTTTGCAAATTGGCCATGATATATAGCTGGTTTTATTTAGTTTTTTTGAGAACTACAGTGGAAACATTGATTGTTGGAATATTCCAGTCTTGTTTCAGACCTTATTTAGGTTTAAATTATAGTTTTTCATTCTCCCTGATCAAAGATTCTTGAAAATGTACCACAACAACTCCAAGAATGACAGACAGTTCTATTTTTATTAGCATTGGCTGGAGATTTGGACTGCAGCCATTTTAGCAAAAAAAATTCTCTCTCTTATACAATCATAAATACAAGCCCCCCACATTTTATGCATATATTGTATGGTAACCTGAAGCCTTGAAGTTTTCTTCTGTTATTCCTCAACTTGTAGGGAACTGTATTTTCTGTAAAAATTATATTCCCAAATAAAAGGAGGTAAAATATCCAGTTTTACAATTTGCATAATTTATGCTACTTCTCTAAAGTATGTTATGTATGGCATAGGCATCATACCCTCGACTTATAATTCTCCCTCTCTTTCTCTCTTTCCTTCCCTCTCCCCCCCCTCCACAAACATTCACACATATATACACATATTAAAAGATATAACTACCCATTTACTGTAATGGGTAACATATTAAAAGATATAACTACCCATTTACTGTAATGGCTTAATTTGTAACTTCTGTGCCAATATCTGTTTTGTTTTTGGAATTGTCACAATCACATAATCTTAGCATTAAGATTCTTAGTGCTATGTATTAGTTGTATCAGTCTGACTACCAGAGAGAAAGAGAATATTGTTCTATTATTTTACTTCTGTTTACAACTTTCATTTTCTTTGTTTTTATTAATGTAAGCTTCCTGGAGTAATTCTTATGGTGAGATAGGCAGCAAATAAATTTAACAAATAAATAAAGTAGGCCTGATACCATATTGATTTGTATTTTTATTAAATTGTAATAGAATAACATTTGTGTTTTTTTCAGTGTGGTATTTTATTTTGTAATAGTTTATGACATTGCCAACTGTTCAAGATTTCTCTGAGTTAAAAAGACAATTGTACAATTATTCCTTGTTCTTAATTAACTACAAATGATTGCATTGTGTTCTTTCCAAAAGATGCTGTGACAGAACTGAACAAAGAATTTTTAGAAGCAGGAGAACCAATCACAGATGACTGTATCATCTTGCACAAGTTTTCTTATAAGCTTGAGTACCTCTTGCAGGTAAGGATTCAGAGGAAATTAAGATATTATACAGAATTAATATCAAGTATTGTGAATTTTAAATACCATTTATAGAAAAGCAAAATCAAAAACTGAATAAAAATAAGTACAATTTGTTTTGTATTTAAACAAAAAAACCTCAGAAATTCAACTGTAAGCAGGAAATAAAAGTAACTGCAAGGTCCATTCTTACGGTTATCATTGAGTTTTGTAATACCATTAACTATTCATTCTGAAGTTCAGCAGAATGAAGCTGATGGCTATCTTAGTGATTTATTTACAGATCACAAATTGCATTATTAGATCACACATTTCATTTCAAATGATTAATAGATACAGGCTCCTATACCAAAAAATTAGCTTGTACTAATTCATTTAATTCTGCCACATTAGAATGGATGTTTTATACATCACTGCTTTAAAGGTACCCTTTTCCCTTTTTCTCTTTCAAAGTTTGACCAGAAGGAAAAATCTACTTTACTAGGCAATGCAAAGGACTACTGGGATTATTTTTGTGAATGTCTGGGTAAGGTTAAAGGTGCAAATGATGGGATTCGCTTCGTCAAAGCTATTTCAGAAGTAAGTAAAGTACATTGCTCTGTCATTACAACCATATAACTTAGTTTTCTGGGCAGCTAATCCAATAATGCATGTGAGGATCACTTCCTTTTCTTCTGCCATATAAGCCAACTTGGCAGTTGCTCGGAAAGTTTTGGTATTGAAGCAATGAATACATGGCACCAATCAATCTTGTCTGGGGAAAAAACTGTAGGGATCAGCACTACTACCGTACTAACTATTTAACCTCAGTATATTCTGATGATCCATATTCGGTATTAACATATATCCTTGTGAACATGGGCCTAAATATGGAGGAAAACAACAAAAAACATGCACTTATTCATACATTTAAAAAACACCCAATGCACTGTTCCTTTGTCCTTCTTGAATGTTTTCTATTGAATCATCACTAATTCTGTCATTACACATTCTGAATCTGTGTGCCATATGCACATTTGTTTTGTCTGATTCATAATGAGCTTCCTTAACTCCAAGATCTATATCAGATTTACTTCCTTCTTCAAAAAACAATCAACAAAAAGAGACTTTTTTCTTGGACTTGGCCCAATATGTGTTCAGGGAATAGAGAAGAAAGTCATAGAATTGAGCATGTCCATTTTAGAGCTGAATCCATTCATTCAAAAAATTCATGCTACTGAAAATAGCCTTTTTGTTGCCTAATTTAGGTAGCTGATGTTGCGAAGTTCTGAAGATCTTATGAATGGTCTAGGGACTGATTATATTCTGTATACATTACCAAATTGGATCTATAAATTCTTTTAAGAAAACCTTCCCAAAAAATTAAATTTAAAAATATGGTGTAGAAGTATAATTACTATACTGCAGTAGGATCCTCATGTTGGACTTGACACCTTTCTAGTGTGAATGAAAAACCTCATTATATCAGAAAAAATTCTAGGAAAGCAGTAACTAATGCATATTTTTGCCCTGTTTTCCCTGCTTCCTATAACCAGTTTTCTGCAACATCTGAACTTGGAAGACTGATTTAGTTGTGATAACTGATTTCTGTCAATAAATCAATCTTCCATGAATTTATCTGCTCAACTTTTAAAGCCATTTTAGCTATCAGCCAAATAAGTTGTCCGTGAATCCTATTAGTTAATAATATACAGACATGTTTTCTTTTGTTTGGCTTTATTCTACTTCTGATCAAGTGTCCAACCTCTATTTTGCCCTCTTTCCTGGAATTTATCCAATTCTAATGGATGGCCATTTCATCCTTTAAGAACAGATTCAGTCTGACCTAAATATATCGCTTAACCTGGACCTATGTGTGGTGTAAAATCTGAATATTATTTTTGACTCTGTTAATGTCTTTTAATAGGAATAATGTGATTTAATAAGTATAAAGTCAGAGGAATTTAGAATGGGGAAGGAATGGTGTTCTTTGTTAGTGTAATCATCTTACAACCACAGCTTCCTTAGCAGAAAGCTTTGCTTAAAGTTTTCCATATCAAATATATAAAACCTATAGTAACAAATACAAAGAAAACAATAGGACATATTCATAGTAAGTCATCATCATGATAGTTAACCCCAATCTGGTCTAAATATTCTATTCTCTTTGAAATGGCTTTTGAAACATAGACTATAGTTTTATTAGTGACATGCAGATTTGTTTCCTCCAAACATAAAAGTTTCCCCTGGGTACCCTAATATTTTTTCGTTCTGCAGGGTATACTTTCTGTAGGGTATACTTCGTCCTGCAGGGTAACAAGAATATCTGCAATGGCTGCTGCTCATAATTGCAGAGTTTTTCTTTAAGTGAAACTCCATGAAGCCTCCCAGGTCTTATTATGGAGTCCAGTTGTTTGAAACAAGTTTTAGGAAAAGCTCTTGTGAGATGTTGAGGGATGTTTGATATTTCTGTAACTGAGAAGTTGGTTTGTGTTGAATCAGTCATTTTTATGTAGCACATATTTAAGTGCTACAATATCATCCTGAGCAGCCACATTAATAACACTTTGTTACAAAGCTTCTTTGCCTTTAGATCTGATTGACTGGGGATTGGATGGAGAACATTGTGAGATGACATTTGAATGTTGAGAGGTCCAAATGTGAGGTAGCTACTCTTCAAAACATAACTTGGGTAGTCGGTTTGGATCCATAGATAACATCTTCAACCAGTAATTGAATACTTTAATTACTACAAAGCTTTAGGTAGCAGTTATATTCTGCCTTTACAGCTAAAGCTCAAGTAGATTTGTCCACTTCAGGATACATTTTTTAAAAAGTGGAATGTATCTGTTCCAATAAGGGGGCCTTTGTATGTTCTCACAGTTCTGCATTATATATGATCATTGGAACTCTTGCTGTTATAAATCTTTATAATCAGAATTAGACAACCTAGATAGCTATGCTTAGTGAGCTACCTTATGGTGTTGGCAGGCTGTAGCCCTTAAAGAACTCATCTTAAAATGTGAGAGCTAGAAACCTGTTTCTGTGAAAACAAGTATAGGTAGGGCTTAACTTGATCTATATGTTCCCTATCTAGGCTCCAGTTGTACATTGTCTGCCTCTTTCCCATAGCAACTAGCTTCATTTTAGACTTACTGAAGTTCAGGTAGTTGAATGTGCAGTATATACTATACCTTCACAGCATTCTCCTGATCACTACAGGGGTCTATGACATTGGCATAAAGCAGAATGTTCACATGTTTATTTTTAACTTTAGGCATATGTATGTAGCAGTAGAGTGAAGGGATTTGGTGATGTCATTTGTACAGATTCCACAGAAAGGAAGTCAGTATACACTTGTCCGATTCCTTCATTGGAACTCATTTTTCCTATTAGGAAACTCTGTGTTCTATGCATAATCTTAGGCATGAATTTGAGTATAATACCTTGATTAAAGAGAGGAGTCAGGTCCATACTCGAATTCTAATTTCTTCTAAAGAAGATTCCCCCTATGTTGAATCAAATGCTGCAGTGAATTCTATAAAAGTTGTAAACAGTTAGCTCCTTTAACTGTATATTTTTCTATTAGATAATGTAACATGAAGCAGTATCAACTGTGGAACGACCAAACCAGTTTGGTCTTCAAGAAGCAAGCCTTTTCAGTTAACTTATTATATTGTATAAAAGATATTTGGCACACAATTTTCCAGTGATGTCAATTAGGTTAATCAGCTCATAATTGGAAGGTTCAGCTTATATAAAAAGCGGGACCACAATAGAAATCTCCCAGTCAGCTGGAATTTAGCAAAAATTATTTATATGACTAAATAAATTTTATGATGGAGCCCACTAGTCATTGTGACATTTAAATAATTCAGCGAGTTGAGGATCTTCCCCAAGAACCTTGTAACAATATTATTTGATGGTAGTTCTATGCTGAATGCATAGTTAGCCTTAATAGCTAGCCTTTTTCTCAGGGAGTGATTCTCTTGAGTCAAATCAATCAGGGCCTTTTATCTGTTACTTTCTATGAAGGGCCTTTTCAGTTAAGAATTTTCTTAGTTCTACACTTAGATTTTCATAGACTGTAAATACAGAGTTGACATCCGTGCAAGGTGAAGTAACTGTTTACCAGAATCAGGGCTTGATCAGATTTAATGTATTTAGTTAAAGCCCTCACATCCACTTTGGTCCATTTTATCCTTCAGTCCTGGTGGACTACTAGATGAAATGAATCTATCAATTGTGTGATTGAAGTAAAAATTAACAGCCACAGTCGGTAGTCACTATCACTTACATAAACCTAGCAGTTTCAGATAAGGGACACATTACTATTAAAGTCATATGTACTTTAAAATTCTATTTGATTTCTTTCAATGATGTGAAAGAGTACACAAAACTTTGGTCTTTGTCTGCTAGATTTTGCAAGTTACACTTAGCAGGTTGTACAACTAATACCAGCAGTATTCCTTTTCTGGTCCCTAAAGGATTATAAAGGTAATAGAGAGTGAAATTATTCAGGAATATTCAAATTGCTAATGTGTGAAGACTCCAAATTCACGAAAACTGCATTAGGAATTTTTTTACAATTAGCTCTTATCAGGATTTGCTCTAAATTTACCCACATGTCAGAGAAATAATATGTAGATGTTTGTGGAGGTATATACACATTTAACATCACAATCACAAAGCCCTTATATTGGAATTTAACAACTAAGCAAAAAGACGAAGAGACAACTATGGTAATGTCTGTGCCATCCAAGTTCTTCCTTGATCAATATGACCAAACTCCCTATTACTCAGACTTGCTCTAATATTTTCCATGCCAGGGTGACACAATACTTAAAATCAGGTATCAAAATCTATTCATCTCTAACTGTTAACTAGATCTCTTGTACTACAATCAGATCAAAATTGGACACAAATTCAGGTGTATTTCTATCTTGCTAGATTCCGAGTCTGCGGAGATGGGGCGGTATATAAGTCTGACAAACAAACAAACAAATAAATAAATATAGGAATCGTATCATTAATTATACATATAGGAGAACATGAAGAAGAGCTAATTGGGGGTGACTTGTAACGTGGCCCCTTCAGTCAGCCTTCTGCACATATGAAATCGAGGGAACCTGATCTATTCAAATATACGTAGTGATTAGCAACTTGGACTTTCTTGAAGACTATTTGGCAAGGCAGCTTGCTTGGTCTATGGAATTCTTCACCAGATTGATTTCCTTTTATTGCAGTGTTTTGTCTGATGTCCACATGAGCCTTCACCTGGCATTCTAAAGCACTATATTGAGGTCACCCATCGTAGGTTCAGGGGGTCTGAAAAGCTCCAATATTTAATTGACTTTGCTGAGCTAGATGTGCTGCTAGTTTATTCATGGCAGTTAGTTCATCCAGCTTTTGAATGGAAACCTGACAGACCTCAGAGAAGCATATTACCGAGTACGCATCAAAGAGGGAGATGCAGCTTTCTGTCAGGTTTCCGTGCAGTCGTTCCAAATGATTTACATCCATGAGTCAAACTTCAAAAACTCTGAAACTTTTTATTGGAAACAACATGTCGGCAAGACCCGGTTGGAGCTGCATCTGACCCACCCAGTTTACATTCCCCTATGACCCTATTTTCCCCCTACCCCCCTAGAGACACATTCTCCAATGAAATATATTCATGGCTGGATGTTATCAATCACATTCTCCTATAGCATCACTACGCGCCAAAACCTGGCTTCCTGCTTCTTCTCATCTCGAAAGGAATTCACTTCTGCATTCCTCAGTTGCGAACTCTCCCCCCCTCCCTCCTATTATGACAAATTATAATGTGAACAAGCTTGCTTTAGAATTTGACAGGGTGTGCATAAGCGAACCAACATGCCTACCGTCCCTGTCCTAACATTCTCTCTTATTTGTATTCACTTCATACATTCATAATTATGTTTATACTTATATCTGTTATCCAATGTATGCTTGACCAAAGAAACAAACAAACCCACGTGTGCAGCTTTCCACACACCAGCGTGCAGCACCAATCAGCTGAGAGGATAAAGAAAAGAGCATGGGGGAGTGGGAATGCCAATCCTGCGCTCTTCTCTTCTTTCTGCTCTCAACGGATCGTCAGAGGCCTTTTGGGGCTCGCGGTTCAGTTTTTGTAACCGGTTCAACTGAACCGGTCCGAACCGGTAGCATACCACTGCTGTATTGTCAGCTCAAAAAGGTGAACAGAAGAATCTCGCGGATGGAAAGACATGAAATGCAGAAATCAGTAGTTGCCGACATTGAGTTCAGGGAAATCCGATCCCGTCAAGCCACTCAAGCCAATACTGTTCTGGGATTATGCTTCGTCTAATGATGTTGGAGGAGATTCAAATAAGCATTGCCCACGGGGGGACAAAAAGCAGAGGTGGGCTGATGGGAATTCACAGGGGTTTGGGAGAGTCCCTAGCTAAGATTCTGTGCAGTTCGGAGAACGCCCCCCAAATCCCACTCCTAGCTGGCCCCACCCACCCCTCCTCTCTCACGCGGCCAGATTTGGATGCAGGTAAGTGCA
>JAOYMU010000077.1:46099675-46113133 GCA_025802295.1 Psammodynastes pulverulentus
GGCACCTTTTCCGAGTCCGCGTCACGTGACGCGTCTCGACCAATCGCGCGCTATCATTTCCGGGTTTTTTTAGCGCGTGGCGGGGCGCGCGTTCCGGCACCTTTCGGCGCCAAAGAAAAACCCTGTGAAAAAGAAATAACTTTCCACGGAATTAAAGATAAAAATACTCGCAGTCATAAACCCAGTTTTGATCTGCCTGCTTCACTTCTCTGTTGGTATCAATTTTACAGCAGGGATGGTCACGGCGTCTCGCTCTGCCTTTAGGCAGAGGCATCCCATCTTCAGGGCATTTCCAGGCTGCAAGGGAGCTCTTGCCTTTCGAGCCCCAGAATTAGTCCTGGGGTTCCTAGGGAGCTCTACCTTTAACCTGGAGGCTCTCTTCTCCCTCTTTTCCCAAGGGAGAAGGATCTTATGCCACTAGACAGCAATTTTAATGCTGTTCTAGCGGCTTTACAAAGAACAGGGCTGGCGCTCCATAAAAGAGCGCCTGCAACATCCTGCGGTGCCACCAGAAGCCATTTAAAAACTATTTTTAAACATAATTTGTACTTTTGAAAAATGAGCCAACAGGGACAAAACAAAAAAGTTTCAATAAGTCTGAAGGAAATTAGTGGAACAGTAGAGAAATTGGTGTTTATTTATCAGAAATCAAATGCTATTCACAAATGAAGAATTAAATTAATGTAAAAAAGTTGACTTGAAATAAGGCTTCGACTCATCTGTTTAATTGCGTTCTCTTTATTTAGTTTTAGAATAGATCACATTTTAGAGAATATTTATGCAAAAGTATTGAAAATTCAAGGGGTTCACAAACCTTTATGCAACATTGTTCTTTGAGAGGCATGTATTAAAAAGATAGTGTTAATTTGCTAATACAAGGATTCAGATAAAAAATTGTGGTGGGAAAAATGGAATAGCTATGTATATTAGGAATATCACTGAACTTGAAAAAAATAGAAGGAATCAGGGAGATTTTTATTATTATGGTTTCATATTGGACTATACAGCAAAGTATTATATTTAGATGAATTAAGTTCACCAAAAGATTTTGAAAAACAGCTAAAATAATTTTCATGGAATACTTTTATCAAAACAGTTGTAGTTATTGATATGGTCTAAAAATATTTACCTTTTGGTCCTCCTGAACAATCTGTATGGTCTGTAAAGCCTTTTCTAACTTTGATTTTTCATCCAGTGCATTTGTAGCCTGCAAAAGATTTGAAAATTCAGGTCAAATCTTATTTTAAAAGATACATCCATCCACTCTAAAAATGGTTTACCATTTTCTTCTTCTGATTATATTCATCCATTTACCCTTCTACGGTAAAGCCTCAATCTACCAGATCATGTTGGATAGACAGTTAAAAGGTGAACATATGTCATTCATGGAGACCTATATCATTATGTCTTTTGCATGTTTTACAAATTGTGTCATTTTTATGGTAATCTGCATAATTTGTGAAATGAAGTCATTATATGTTAAAATTGATTCAAATGACATAATATAATTTAATTTAACATAAATGTAAATATCATCAGGTGCAACAGATTTTTCCATTATTTTGTGGAATATCTAGATCCATTGCACCTCAGATGTCCTAAGTCAAAGTCATATTTGATTTAGCAAAGGATTTTACCTGCAGCTCTATTGTCTTTAATCGAGTCTTCAGTTTTTCATTTTCTTCATGAAGTCTTGCAATTTCCTGCGGGCAAAATATCAAACAAACTGTAGAAATATTTAAATTTAAATGTTTTATAAAATTATTTATCACAGTTTGAAAAAGGTAATGCTTATGTATACTACACCAGTACATAGAGATTATCTGTTTAATTAGTGTGGATTTCCCCCCTGATATAGTAGGTTTTAATTACTATTTAAATTTATTTTTTTACCCTTGTACATTGCTCGAACTCATGTATAAGTGAATTGCTGTAAAAATAACTGAAGTTATAAATTAAATAAAATGCATTAAAAGACATTCACTTTCATTTGTAAAATACATAAATCCCAATATGAGGTTATTAGGCTTTGGCACACTTGATTTTAGCAATACCAACCATTTCATCTGAGCCAGAACTAATGCCTCTTTTCAGTTAATGTTTCCTGTTTCATTATATTGCAGCTGATGGACTATAAGCTGAAGGAAATACTGGGAATAAATTAAGGATAATAAAATAATAATATTGGTAAATTTTCCTTCTGTAATTTGGGAGGAGAAATGGATTAATTTCAATTACTTTGTGTATATCTATTCCTGTATTTTTCCATTTCTGTTGACAATCTGAATTTTTCTTACATATTTTACTATTTCTTCTGTTAGATTCCTGACAAAGTAAATAAAGTTAAAAAAAAAAATCTAACCACAGGTTATGCTTAGACTTCAGATTGCTTTGAAAGACTCTGCTTAGAAAATTGGACCATGTACAATGATGCAGAAGTTGATACACTGAAAATTCATAGGCTTGATTTAATAAAATTAACATAAAATGACTGGTTGTTCGGGTTAGCATTCTTAGGGTACACTCTTGTTACATATATTCTCATCAAACATCTAAGATTTAGACCTAACATTCTGCAATCCAGTTAGTGAAATACTACAAAAAGCAACTTAAAAATTCGCTGAAAATAATAAGATGTATTCTTAAGTGATTCTTAATTATAATCTACTGAATTACTATATATATAGTTGGAAGGAAATAAAATATGGTGAAACACCTATGAATACACAAGGACTGTGAAACAAATGAATCAACAAATCAATAGGGAAGCTAGCAGGGAAGGTTATAAGTTGCTGATATCCGTCAAGAAATTCCCCCCCCTTTTTTTATTAAAACAGTTTTACATTTTAAATTTNNNNGCAGCTGGATTCGGGCGCTGGGGGCAAGAGAAATCCCACCAGACGTCCGTCGCCGCTGAAAGCCGGAAGTCCCTCCAGCAGCACATTTTTTCATTCAGAACGCACGACACAATCGTGTACTCCGGTGGCTAGATCAACTCCTGTGCCGGCAAGGCATCTGTCCGAGTGTCGAACCCATCATTCCATCCGGCACAACATTCATCAAACCGGACTTAATCGCGGAAGCAACGGACAAATTGTTTGTCATGGACGTATCCGTGGTTGCCGGTTACCGAATGCGGGAGACCTGGGACATCAAGGTCTCAAAGTACGGACAGCCAGATCGTGTTGCCGACATTCGCCACTGGGCCGCCGTCACTCCGACAGCTTCAGTGAACCATCTCCCGATCATCATTTCCAACCGTGGGCTGCTTTAGAACCGTCAGGCGCTGGGCTACGAACACTGGGCTTGAGCCGCAGAGACTGTATGGACTTGTGCATTGACACTATTGCGGGCTCGCTCAAGTGTTACAACGTCTATATCCGTGGAACTGGAAAAGGTTGAACTGGACCTTTGGTGTACATGTGACTTACCATACTGGTGCGTACATCTATTAGCGATTCGTCGCTCTTGGAGGGGTTTTCCTCCTCTAATAATAAATGTTAAAATAGCTGAAAAAGCAGTGAGGTTCACATGGGTATTGTGCTTAATTATTACT
This sequence comes from Psammodynastes pulverulentus, assembly GCA_025802295.1. NCBI lineage: Eukaryota > Metazoa > Chordata > Lepidosauria > Squamata > Psammodynastidae > Psammodynastes > Psammodynastes pulverulentus. Next base: position 46,103,232 of record JAOYMU010000077.1, read on the forward strand.
TTCCTCAATAAAATTTTCTGTCCCGACTGTATTTTTTAACTACCTATACATATATATCAGAAAGCATGGGGCAGGCTATATATACTCTGGGTCACTTACCAGGAAGTAATAAATAATAAACAGTTAACATTCTGAGATGCTGCCAAGTTCCAACTGCTTTTCCCAATGTGATGCACTGAGAGAACTTTTAGGGAATGTTACATTTTCTAAAAATTCTCCCAATGCATCACATTGAGAGAAGCAGTTGGCAGCATCTCAGACACCAGACTTATCAAGGTCATATTTTCAAATATAATCTTTCTTTTGAAGTTTCTCCCCAGAATAACATTTGATTCCATTTTACTCAAACTCCAGAGCACTACTGTGCATTCAACAAAATTCTGACCTCTTTTAAATATTTTTAACGTTTAGTCTACTTGCAAAGAATACAAAGAAAAAGTGCACGGTATTTCCAAATTATTTGTTATTTTTCTTTTTCCAGGTGTGTATGCAGAGATTTGTTTTTACAATTAGTAAGTCATTAGCAATTTAAACTTATTACAATAGATTACTTAAACTTCTAAATATAGCTTGAATAATAAGGAATGCAGTTAGTTTAATTGATAACTAGTTACACTGAGCAGAGTGAAGGGAAACAATGAATGGTCACCTTGTTTAGCAATTCTGATGCTCCCTCATGCAATGGAGTAAGTTTAGTTTTAACCAACTCTGGATTCAGCTAAAAAGGAAAAAAATACAAATCAAGTGTCTCTAACATAATATAAACTTATTCAGAAGCAGGATCTTCCAAATCAAACTAATGTTAAGGTGTATTCTAAAATTTATATTTAGACATTATTGTTCATCCTTCTCTTATTCTGATAGGGAAAATTATTTTTAGTTACCATTTGCTATCAGACAAGATCACATACATACATATACTATATATCAAAAAGAGATATAAATTAAAATAAACCAAAGATAAAAACAGAAAACAAATTTTGTTTGGCAGTTAAAAAGAGATTAGCAAATCTGCTTTATATCTTCCAAGTGATTTTTCTGATTCTACATACCACTGAAAAATTTTAAGCAAATTCTGTATGTATCTTTGGATCTGAACCTAGTAAGCAAAAAACTACTTTATGACATCCTTTGGTAACATTGGAAGGATTCTTGAAATGGGCAATCACTTGCCTATAGGATCCTAGGGAGTATGCATACAAGCACCTATGTTTTAGACCCGTGTTCCTCCTGGCTTGTGAAAGCTTCCCAGGAGGTGACAGGCAGGTGGACTCTGGCAGTGATTAATACAGATGGGGATGTTGCCCCAGAACTTTAAGGAGGCTGTGGTCCACCCTCTTCTTAAGAAGCCATCGCTGGATTCCACCTGGTTGGATAATTTCCTACCTGTCTCCAATCTTCCCTTTTGGGGGAAGGTTGAGAAGGTGGACGCACAGCAGCTCCAGAGGTTTCTGGATGAAATGGATTATCTCAACCCCTACCAGTTAGTATTCAGGCCTGGCTTTGGGACAGAAATGACATTGGTCGCACTTTTGGATGATCTCTGGCGGGAGCAGGATGAGGGTACTACATCCATCCTTGCTCTACTTGACCTCTCGGCAGCTTTCAATACCATCGACCATGGGATTCTCCTGGGGTGGCTTTGGGGGATGGGAGTGGGAGGCCTTGTGCTGTCCTGGTTCACTTCCTTCTTCTGCAGCTGCTCTCAGTCAGTGTTGATAGGAAGGGAGAGATCCAGCCCTCGCCCACTGCTTTATGGGATTCCGCAGGGCTCGATACTCTCTCCGCTCCTGTTCAACATTTATATGAAGCTGCTGGAAGAGATCATCCGTCACCATTGACTGAAGTATCACCAATATGCTGATAATACTCAGCTGTATGTCTCAACCCATGGTGAGTTTTGCTGTGTCCTCCCTTTTGCAGTGCCTGGAGGTCTGTTAGGGGCTGGATGGGGAGCAACAGGTTGAAACTAAACCCTTGCAAGGATCTGGATTTGGGGTTCGTTGGCTTAGGGAGAATTGCAATCTTTGGTCTTTGGGATGACACTACCACAAACAGACCCTGTACATAATCTAGGGATTTTCCTGGACTTAGGATTCCTGCTCGAAGAGCAGGTGGCAGTTGTGTCCAGGAGGGGTTTTACACAATTGCAGATTGTGCACCAGTTACACCCTTTCCTGGACCAACAGTCCCTACTCACAGTCACTCATGCTCTAGTCACTTTCCATGACTATTGCAATGTGCTCTACATGGGGCTGCTTTTGAAGAGCATCTGGAGGCTTCAGTTGGTGCAAAATGCAGCGGCCCACATGGTTTTGTGCAGACCCCGGTGTGCACATGTATCACCTCTCCTGCAGATTGGTTGCCAATTTGCTTCTGGGTGCAATTCAAGGTGCTGGTTGTCACCTTTAAAGCCCTTCATGGCTTGGGACCAGGTAATCTGAAGTCTCTTACTGGTCACATCTACCCGACCCATCAGAGCGGTGAGGCAGGGAATGTTGCAGGTCCTATCCCCGAGGGAGATACACCTGGTGGGACCCAAAAAAAGAACCTTCTCCGTGGTGGTTCCCTCTATCTGGAACATCATTCCCCCAGAGATTAGAATGGCCTCCACTCTAATATTCTTCCTGAAGGCGCTGAAGTCCTGGTTATGCCAGCGGTCCTGGGGAACCCAGAGTGGGATGGAGCCATTAAATGGCTCGTGTGATCTGCTGTCATCAGAGCGGCGGCTCGGAGTTGAGGGGTGATTTTGTTATATTGTACTTTATTAATTTATTTGATTGTTTTTGTTTTATTGTTTTATTGTTTTAAATGGGGTTTTATATTCTGTAAGCCACCTGGAATTGCCATGGGCAATTCAGTAAGTAAATAAATAATAAATAAATAAATAGAAGATATATTGTTTTGATATATATTTCAATATATCTTTGATATGAATATATATTCTGTTGATTTCACCTCCCAAAGTCACAAAGGTAAATTGCAATACTATATATAGTTTTCCTGTATTGCAGCTTTTTAACATCTATATAGGAATTTCTATACTAAAGAAATAATAGGTTGGCCTCAGGAAACAATTTATTTAAATCTTGGTAAATTGGACTTATCCACCTGGAAAAACTGGTAAAACCTTCCCTTTAATATTGGCTCCAACATTTTCCAATCCTAATGCTGATCGTGATCTCAAAGAGAATTTCTGACCTACGAAAGTAACTTTCTGTACTATTTGTCCTTGAATTGCAATTGACAAACCATATCCAACAACTTTCTCCTGCTGATTGGTCACATATTCAGACCTGAACAGTGAGCACCCAAAATATTTTGTATTGATTTGTGCTACCTGTGCTACGTTTACTTTTTTTTTACATTTTACATTTACTTCGATTTTTAACCCGCTCCCTCTCCCCTAAGGGACTCGGGGCGGGGTACAGAATAAAACCAACAACAATAGTTTACTGATAAGGAAAGTAGATATCTATTTACTATTAAGCCTATCAAAGGACACTAACTAACCAATGCAGAAGACATGGAGGAAGGGTAGATTATTGTGCAGAAGTTAACAGAAGAAAATAAAATGTTGCATTAACCAGAGAGCCAGATACCAAACTTATCAAGGCAGTAAAAAAAAACTGCTGAGGACAAAAAATTAGAATGTCTTGTACTAAATTTCTATAAAATCCTCAGGACCTATACATGTATCCATGACAACAATATAAACCCACAGCTATTTTTTCATTTGATCACTCTTTTAAAAATAAAGTCATACCTTCTTATTTGAAGATGTAAATTCTGATTTTTCAAACTCAGCAACTTGCTCTAATAAATCCCTTGAAAAAGCAATAAACATTTTAGTTACATCTATTGAACATTAAATTACATTTAATAGATCACAGAATCTCTCAGCTAACCTTGGTTGATCTCAGATGCTAATTAGACGTAAGAGAAGGACTGGCAGAGCCAAGGAGAGGGATGAAAACGGGGATCAGCCTAGAATCACATCAAACGAAATATATCCAACCTCTCCCCCATGACTGTGATTGGCTTTTATCTGATTCTTGATAAACTTATTAGATGAGAAGATTTCTGTACATAGGCTTTCTGCAATAAATCAGTTAAATTGACCCTTCAGGTGTGGACCTATTCTTTTATGCCTGACACTAGATTCTGGATGGGGGCGGGCACCTGAGGACTCCAGGATTGTTAGCTAGATTTGAAAGTAAAAAAATAGCCTAGAAAAAGCAATGGCAAACATCCTTAGCAATAGTGCCAATGTAAATGCAAACACAGTTATTAGGATTTGAGCTTAACTTGAGGGTGCCTTTATAATATAAACAGGAAACACTAATGAGATGTCTCAAATGAAAACATTATTTTTGAAACTAAGACAATTAAAAACATACTTTTGAAAGAATAGAAAACTGGATCCACTTCTAAATAAACAGCTTTGAGACTATCAATTATTATACCAATGTACTGGGTTGATAACATTATGACTAAAGAAAGAATAAGTATTAATAGCAATATTTAAAATCTATGAAGTTATCTTTAAAGTCCTCACCTATTTTCCAGTTCTGAAATTTCAGTCTGCAATTTAAGACACCATTTCTCTGCCTGAGAAAAAAATTGTCGTAAAAGTAATACATTGGTGTAAGTTGTATTAATAAGTTCTGATTCCACCTCACTATGCACTACAGTCTGTAAACCATCCAGGATATCTGTCACTTCATCAACAGTGAATGTATCTTCCACAAGCCTAGAGAAAAATCCAGAAATAGGATAATTTTAAAAACTATGCTAACTATTCCAAAAATATTTTTTAAAAAGTATAGTTTATGTAGGCATTCCATTTCATTAAATATAGGCAAGATGTAATATATTATCAATAAAATTCAGATTTATTCATAAATTTATTCAGAATTTATTCAAAAAAACTAGCAAAAACCAGCACAAATTCAGTCTCAGAGGAAATTACTCATTCTGTCAATAAATGCAAAGATGAAACTTATACATTAAGAATATCATTTCTAAATTTGTAATTTATTTATTTATTTATTTATTTATTTATTTATTTATTTATTTATTTATTTATTTATTATGTCAATATATACAAATGTTTTTGATTTTTAACAGTTGGAATCAGAATCTCAATCACTGAGTGCAGCATTGTTAAGCAAAATGCCCGTGTGATTGTTTTCCTTAATGACTGTAATCCCAGCAGTCCTGGTTGTAGTCATTAAGCAACGGCACAGGTTGTTAAGCGGATAGAAGCTCAGGTAAAGAGCATGGGGTGCCTTAGGGCAGTGTTCCCCAACCCCGGGCCGCGGACCAGTACTGGTCCGTGGATCAAACAGTACCAGGCCGCCCGAGGAACTTTAAATAATTTCACTGTGGGTCCTCCCACCTCCTGGTTGGCTGAAAGGCAAACCCCACGCCATTGGCTGAGGAGGTGCCGCGGGAGGACTGAGAACTCGAGGTCGGAGACGCGGGGACTGAAGAGAAGCTGCCGTGAGATAAGTGCACAGAGGAAGTGGGCCGCTGAAAAATTGTCAAACGTTTACTGGTCCGCGGCAATAAAAAGATTGGGGGGGCACTGCCTTAGGGGAGTGAAAAAGACCCTAGAACGCTGTCCTTTAGAGCTGAAAATCTTCCCTGCCAAATCCAAGCAGGATTTTCAGGACGGTAGTTGTGCAACATTTTGCAATGGTCAGAAGTGCTTTATGAGTTTTAAAGCATCCTTTCTGAAACCATCATAATTCCAGACCATCATTAAATAAATGATGATAAGTCAAGGACTATGTGTACTTCCCATCTTGCAATTGTGACACTTTCCATTGGAACTGCATTTAAATAAAATTATGGTTGATATATGGAAGAGAATTGCTTTTGCATGAATGTGGATGATACCATAATCAAATTTTAACTTCCTATGATATTTTCTCATACTTCATGAGGGAATTTCTGAAGATAGGTGATGGGCTATGATGGACAGTAGAAACCAGTAAAGTACTCATAAGTGCACAAAATATATACAGGGCAAAATCCTAACCATGGTTAGATAATTAAATATTCAATTTTAAGATGGTACTTTTGAAACAAGCTACATTTGAAACAAATATTTGCACATTATAATTAATAAGAGCTACAATGCTTGTCTTTCATATTTGAATTCAGTAATATGGATTAAATTATATTTTTATAACAATTTTTGGCAAAAACGCTGTCAAAATGCTTAAAACAATTTATATAAAAATATGATACATATAGACTTAATAAAGTAACAAGCTGGAAACATTTTTAACCCAAGGAAAAGAAGCTATAAGAGCAGAGAAGGGTCAGTTGATACCGTAATAAAGGTGGTTATATACAAATACGCCACAATTTGGCCTCCCATTTTATTAAAGAGAGGTGTTGGGAGTCAATTCTAAGTACTCATTTTAATCAATATTGGAGTAATTATATAAGAGACTAATAACAAATGCAATATAGAAAGAGATTATGCACATGTTGACTCTGCAGGCTTTTGGATTCAAAGGCAAAAATGAGATTTTGATTCATATAGCATTGATTAAAGCAACAGTGCCTTTCCCTAGTACTGAATCATGTGAGAATAGTGCTTTAAAAATTGTAGAAAGGGGACCGGTGTCAAAAAAAATCCAACCCACCCTCTAAATAGTGGCTAGGACGCTATGATTGAAGTTATATACCTTTTATGTGTGTTACACAACCACAACTGCCATCTTGAATATTTGGATATCCTATGCACACGTTCCTGGTTGCAGTCTAATATGTGCATGCTTGATTGTGTTCCAACGTATCTTTTACCTTTGAATTCAAAGTATTGTAAACTCTAATGCATATCAGCTAAATGTGCTAGAGTCTTATCATTATTTATTTTGTAAAGCAGTACTTACATATCCCATATGTTTTCTGGCATAAATATTCAAAATAAAATTAAAACAATTTAAACTGCATGAGGATACTTCCAAATGTCATGCATAATTGCAGTATTGTTACATTTCTCATATTGGTAAATATGATCATGCTCTAATTAGAGTACATATTTTCGACAGTACATTTAAAGATTATTGCTAAAATTGGCCTCTAATTTAATTTTCCCATTCTCATATTACCTGCTTTCCTTAAGGTCTTGAAAACAAGAATCTACAGTCTTAAGGCGCAGACCACGTTTAGAGCGTGCAAATCGCATGTAGTTAATTACTTCATTCTGATGGTGATCATTTAGACCCAACTCTGCCTGCATATAGAATACAAAATACTGATATAGATGCATAACTTGGATTTTCTATAATATTTAAAGAATTTATATACTTAATTTAAAGGATATTTAGGTTTTTCCATATCTAAAGAAATGATTTATGGAAAAATTTCTGAAAATATACTCAGAATTATTGCTCCTTAATAAAATACTGTGTATATTTATACACCATTTTAAAGTCACTTTGCCCATCATATAATTACATTGTCCAGATTTAAAAATCAAACCTGGTAGCCATGTTAATAAATACTATAAAAACTGAATAAATATATACAATCTTCATACACTCTTAGAAAAGAACAGCACATGGAAAAAGAAAAACGAGAATGAGAGAATATCAAGTACAAATTCATCATCGTCATTCTCAGATTCATTTGATACCAACAATCCCATGCTCTTTCAAAGCAAGAGATACCCCTACTGAAAGATGCACCACTATTTGTCTGATCTGTCCAGCATAAATCAATACTAAGAATGGTCCTGCAAGTGATTTGATAGTAAGCTAGCAAAAAGAAAAAAGAGCGGTGGTGGTGGTGAGAGTCGTGATCAAATGCTGCAAGACAAAATCAGAGCGATGTGTGTAATGCGAATTCGAGGTAAGTAAAAGCTTCCGTATCAGTGCTGTAAAAACAGCGTGCGCTGCGTGTCTCTTTGCTGCTATCTAGTGATACGGATTTTTGCAGTCAAGAATGGGTAGCCCTATCTTTGGCGTCACAAGAGTCTTAAAGTTACACGATTTTAATTTTAATTTCTATTGTAAAGCTCTAAACTGATAATTTGGAATACGGTAAGGGAACGATCGGGCCTCTTTTGAGTTGGGGGAGGGAAGCGCCACATTTTGGGCGAATAATCCCAAATTCCATTTCTCCCGGGAAGTGAGGCAAGAGCATAACTGAATATTGAAGGGGCGGCTGAAAAACAGCAGAAGCCGCGATTGCTCACCATGACGAACCATCGGTGGCCCACAAAGAAGACGACGCGACGATTTACCGGACTAAGGTTGCCATGGTGAAGAAACGAGAACCTCGCGAGCGTCTTCTTTAAAACATCATTGGCTGATCGAGTGTCCGCACTGACGGAAACGAAGTCCTTTAGTGGTCGCGTGGGCGAAAAGGCGGGTTAACGGCTTTTTGGAAGGAGAGATTCGCTTAGGGGTTTCAAAGTCGGAAATGCAAGCGCTGTGTTCTTGTTACTCTAGGTTATTTCCCGCCTTCTCCCAATACACCGGGGATAAAATAATATGGTGTAGAATACAATGCATTTAGGGGCTTTCGCTGTCATCACCTAGCAGCCTTTCTTTCTCTTTGCTTTGAAAGGTTCGATTGAAATCTATGCATCCGATGATGGCTGGGTCGGAATTCAATCTCCCAAATAGTTCTTTTCCACGTAGTTTCTTTACACTGATATATGCGATGTGGAATATGAATTATAATATTTCATTATAGCTTTTGCATAGTAAATAAAGAAAATGAGGAGCTGGAAAGTTAAGGAACTTTTTGAAAGATTAGTTAAAACAATATTGTTAAGGCAGTTGCCAATAACTGTTTGAAGCCTCCTGTGGGTGTAAGAGGTGGTATTCAGCAGGTTCTGACCAGTTCTAGAGAACAGGTGGCGGAAATTTTGAGTAGTTCAGAGAACCGGTAGTAACTTTCCCCCAGGAGTGGGGACAGAATAGAGATTTTTCAATATCCTTCCCCTGGAGTAGGGTGGGAATGGAGATTTTGCAGTATCCTTCCCCTGTCACGCCCACCAAGCCATGCCCACAGAACCCGTAGTAAAAGAAATTGAATCCCACCATTGCCCTAAATGTACCTGAGTATGTGGTAAAAGTGACAGGCACAGGAATAGGGAAATATATAACTGGTAAAAATGATATACAATAATACTATTTGGATCATCTGTCCAAAAAGTGCTTCCTTCTTAAGCAGTCAGTTAAAAATAAAATCCTGACTTGAAAACACCTACAGTTTCATGACGGTTTTACTCTGCTGAACAAAGAAAAACTGCAGCATGTAAAATTGAATGACTCAGAGAAATGCTTAACTGATCAACACAAACGATAACCATTATTTATAATGCAGCTGTGAAAATACTGGATTGATCTGAAGTACAATAAAATGACAGCCCTGTAATCTTGTTGCATAATTTAGAAATTATTAACAATTTTATGATACTTATTCCTCAGAATAACAGGTTCTCCAAGCAAGAAGAAGCAGTTTAATCAACTGATAGAACAGGGCAGACTGATTTAGTCACACAGCCAAAAATTGACATAATATTGTGATTCCTTATTTCTTTTAAGTCTTCAAGTCCCACAATATAGAATTTATTATTACAGAAGAGCTGGGATACTCGGTATAATGCATTTTTTCAAACCACAGTCAAGAGATTCTAATATATTTGCAATAAACCCTGACTTTTTTTACAGGCTCAAGATGTAATGAATTTAATTGTCCATTTTAAAAATGGCAAAATTCCTGGAGGGGACTTGATCCTCCTGGAAATGTTTAAACAAAATCCTGATTGGTGGACTACTATATTTTTTTTTATTTTTTTTTTTTTAAATAGTTTATTAGTTTTCCAGTAAAAAAAACGCGTACAAACACAATAGACAAACACACATATA
>JAOYMU010000077.1:46143852-46156926 GCA_025802295.1 Psammodynastes pulverulentus
CTGGGAGGGGAGGGGCCGGCGAGACACCCCTTGACATGAGTGACATTGAGTTGGCCACGCCCACCCAGTCACATGACCGCCAAGCCATGCCCACCCAGTCACATGGCTGCCAAGCCACACCCACCAAATAAGCCACGCCCACAGAACCGATAGTAAAAAAAATTGAATTCCACCACTGATCTAGATCAAATTGATAAGAGGCTTATAGCCGATACTGTAACAGCAACAATATTAAGACTTTTTCCTAATGCTACGTCTCAGTTGTTTTACAATCAATGTTGTTTTCTTTATATGTTACAATGTTCACAAGAGCAAAAGATAATTTCTGAAAGATGTTACGATAATGCAGTGGCACCTCAGGTAGCGAATACTTCTGTTCACGACCAAATCAGGTGATGACCAAAATTTTCGGTGAAGTTTTGTTTCTGGTCGCAAACACATCTTCAGGTGATGGCCAGACACAGTCGCGATGATTCCCCTGCTGCAGCAATTTCCCCTTTGGCACCTTTTTTTTTGCCCGCTCATGCACAGACAATCGTGCTTCCGGTCACAATCAAATTGAGTTGCGACCATAGTCCTGGAACGGATTATGGTCACAACCCAAGGTTCCACTGTATAGATATGATTCGGTAAAATATTAGAAACGATAAAGACTCACAGAAATCAGATGTTGAAAAATGTGCAAGGCAATTTTCCACAAGTTATTGTGTGCTTATCCAGAATCAATGCCACTTCCACAATCCCATACTATTGCTACATTTCATCCTCTCTTCTACAATCCCATAGCATTGCTTTGTTTCAACATCTGGATCCTAATTAATATCTATTTTCACTGAATGGTGTCTCATAATCTGAAGTTCTGAAGCACTTACTGAAATCATTTAGATTGGATGCAAATATGGTAGTAGAGCTATTATTGGATTCTAACATGCCATCTAATTGATGTGTGCTATTTGTTACAAAAATGCAAATGACTCATAATTGGCAATTAAGATTTTTTTGAGTAACCGTTGCCATCTAGTTGTCATGTGGATTTTGCAGCCCATATATTGCCAAATAGATAAAACATAAATGAATAGAGATTAATTTCCATTTTTTTGACTGGATATACATAATAAAATGTGGCTTGCTTGTTTGGAAATTAGCCCTTATGATTTGCCGAACATGATTGTTTGTTTAGCAGATTAAGTGAACAAATTGAAGTTATACTGGTTAATCAAATAACTAAGTAAATAGTATATATATATATGTAATTCTTGCTTAGTGACTGACTAGTTTAGCAATCATTCATGGTTATAGTAGTGATGAAAAAAATAACTGAGACCAATCCACATTTACAAGTAACAGATCTATAAAGCAAGGGAAATCTAAAGTAGGAATGTAAGCAGTCAGTTTCACATAGCAATTGCTTCGCTTAATAACCATACCAATCCCAATTGTGGTGGCTAACTGAGGACTGCCTGTATCTCTTCAGTTTATATATTGCTTTTCTTCCTAGAAGTAATGAAGAGATACAGCACCAACTCCTCTAATGGTTTAGGATATTACATAAACACAGTCAATAAATGGCTCTCATTGGCTTCCAGTTCATTCTTAGGCTCACTTGAAAATGCTACTCCTTATATCTATAACTTTTTAAATGGTTGAGATCCGATAGCCACTTTTAATTGTACCAGAGCCGAAAGATAAGGTATCTATCAAACAACAAAGAAGTGAATAAGATTCTACAAGGAAATAGTGTTAAAACAATTTCCACTTCATATTCTTTTGCAAACATACAAACTACAAATATTCAGTATATTATTTTAGTTCAGCCACATTCAAAAATATTTATATCATAGTCAAATACAGCAGCCATCTGTCCTAATTGGCCTGCAACTTTTTGCCCACTAAGTGAAACTATCTTTGCAATAAATTAATTCATAGATACAATTCAACTCAACTTTCTTTTCCTCTGGTTTTAAATAATAGTTGACAATTGCTAAGTCAATGGTTAGGCTGTGGGGAAAAATGATTTTTCCAGTTTAACCAATGGTATGTAAGATACTGAATTTATTATTCTATTTAATAATTTCACTCTTTTTTCTTCAGGCTGTACAAGGGACTGGGCTAGCATTCATAGTATATTCTGAAGCAATTAAAAATATGGAGTTCTCACAATTGTATTCAGTACTATATTTTGTCATGTTGCTGTTGCTGGGAATAGGGAGCATGCTGGGAAACACTGTAGCCATTCTTACTCCTCTGACTGACATCAAGTTCCTCTCTTCTCATGTACCCAGGGAGATTATCTCAGGTAAATTTGATGGCTACAATGATATTGAATAATTTCAATGCCTGGCAAGATTAATAGTACAATTAGAAGATAATATTGCGGAAGATGTCATGATATGCATATAATTGCAATAAGGTAGTCCTTGAGTTACAACAGTTCATTTAGCGATGGTTCAAAGTTACGACACAACTCCCTCAAAAGTACTTATGACAATCCCAACATTATGAATGTTTCAGTACCAGTACAATTGTTCACCCTTATGACCTTCAACATTCCCTCTGCCTATTCCCCCTCCCTGACAGGGATCTAACAGGCACTGGCCCTGCTATGCTAGCCCACCAGCTTGTCCCCATCCCAATTGCTCATTTACCTTTCGAAGATCCTGAGTTCCAGAGCAGGTTGACCGCTCCTTCTCTCTACTCAAGCAAGCTGTCTCCTCTCAGCCTCTCTGCTGCGTTGTATGCGTTGCAGCATAATTACTTTGCCTACTCCTGGTACTCCAAAAGTAGAGTGGTGAGAGCAGAGGTAGAACATGAGGGGTGTGCCCTGCTCAGCTTGTCTGTCTGCATAGGATACCCAATCCATTTTTGAAGCGCTGTGCAGTCTCGGTGAGCCTGGAATGTGAGATCACGCCGTGAAGTCCTCTATCCCTTTGCAAAAGCTTTTGGCACAGAGAACAGAAGCCTTTGGGTGTGCAAGATTGCATTCCTTTAGGCCTCTGTTCTCCATGCTGAAAGCTTATCCTAGGTAGAGGCTAATATTTGGAATAGATTCTCCTGCTCAAGCAAGGGGCTGGACTAGATGACCTTGAAGGTCCCTTCCAACTCTGTTATTCTATGAAAGCTTTTACAAAGGGATCAAAGTGCGAGATCACTCCCCCAGCCTTCTGTCCTTTTGCAAAACCTTTCAGTGCGGAGAACAGATGTCTTGGGTATGTGTGTGTGTATGTGATCTCATTCCTTCACTTACTGAAGCTGCCTGGCACTCCAAAAGCAGAACGGGTGTCCTGTGCAGGCAGCCTGTTAATCAGCCAAGCTGAGCAGGGCACATTTGTCCCCACAGGCCCAGTGACTGTGGTGACCTGGTGGGGCAGGATAGCAGGGGGAAGCACGAGATATCTCAGTGGCCGGTGGAGGCCTTGGATAGTCAAAAGCACTACTCTCCCAGTCTTCCCACCCTGAGATACCTCATGTGCACTTAACAACCTGCACATTTGATTAGCAAATGCATTGGCTAAAGCAGGAAGGGATCACATTCATTTAACATAATCCAATTAATGAATCTTGGGTTACAAATGTAATTGGCAGGCTGTATTATATTCGTAACTCAAGGATTATCTGTATAGCTCTGATCATAATCATGCATACTTATGGTTATATGTGAATGCCAATTTCAGGCGATTCCTCTTCTAATCTGCTCAATATTCATGGCTACAAATGTGAACATCCTTATTTCTAGAAAGGAGCCAATTTGGTATAGTGGATGGTGCACACACGCACTCATTTTTGGTGAACCGATTATTAAAAGTATATGCAGCCCACTCTGTATCAGCAGTTAAGTTGAAAAAAACTACAGTATATCGTCTGATTTGAAATTAAAGCAAATACCCTTATTTCTAGCAGAACTATATTCAGTAAAAAGAATATAAAATTTGTTATGATGCAAGCTTTAACATTGAGGTTGAAAGCATTTTTTTTTATAGGTAGTGTGTGCATTATCAACTGTGTCATTGGCCTAATATTTACTACAAGGGCCGGTAACTATTGGTTTAATATCTTCAATGATTATGCTGCTACTCTGTCCTTGCTGCTTATTGTACTGATGGAAACTATTGCCGTTTGTTACATATATGGCCTAAAAAGGTAAGAAGTCAATAATGATGCTTCTTTCTTATATCATTATCAAAATGTCATTGCCTAATTTATTCTGCATTTATATACCAGTTTCTTCCAAGATATCAAGAGCTTTTTAAAGCATTTTAAAATAGCATTCTAACCTTATACTTTATAGCAGCTTTTTAATTGGAATGATAGGTGCCAACACAGTGCTTATTTGTTTCAATAGATTTAGTAAAGACCTTTGCCTGATGATTGGACATGAGCCAAGTTGGTATTGGAAAGTTTTATGGGCTTTTATCAGTCCAATATTAATCATAAGCCTGTTTGTGTTTTACATCACGGACTACATCAGGACAGGGATATCCCAGTATCAAGCCTGGGATGCAACAGAGGTATTTTACTGAATTTATTTTTTCTGTTGGCAGCTTAAACTTAGCGGTTGGAGATGGGCAGTCTAGAAATTTGAAAAATAATTAATAAAACACACATCCTTTCCTAACATGGCAGTTTTCCAATATCATAGAATGCAATTTTCAAACTGGTCAGTAAAGTAAAAAATTATATTGGCCTGGAATTCTAGGAATTGTAATCCAATAAAATAGACCCAAGTTGGAAAAATGATAAAAAAGTCTGCCTCTTGAATCGGAAATGATTCTAGTGTACTAACATCTCTATAATTACGTTACTGAAATTTGAAGCATGAAAAATTATCAGTATGAAAAGAATGCAAATTGAAAAAAATGTGATCTTTTACATTAGCAACATGAATTAGTATCATGAACCCCAAGATTAAAACAGCAACATATCTTTCCTTGATATTAGTGTAGGCCGTTTCACACTTCTGTTATGTCTCTTGTAGGGACAGTTGGTTACAAAAGATTATCCAAGAGGTGGCCTAGCAGTTATTGGTCTGCTTGTGGCAGCAACATCATCATGCATACCATTAGGAGCATTAGTAACGTTTATAACGCTCAGAAATCGCCAGTAACTGGATCTTAGCAACTGATGCAGTTTTTACATCCCAGCTTGAAGATTATACCAATTATAGGTCGCAGCAAGCAACGAAGCAAATCCTGGATAACCAAACATTCCACCAAAATAGTCTCTTATCCATTCTCCATTTAAAAAAACAACAACAGCTTTGCACAAGATAACTGGAGATTGATTTTGATAGATAAAGAGATTATACTTGAAAACATTGGTTCTGTGCAACTATGCTAAGGAAATCTGGTATATGTAAATATGAACTCTGGTTGTAAAACATCCAAGAAGTCATATGGTACAAGAAACTGCTATGTGTGCAACTGATTTTTCTATATGGATATAGTTTGATTATGCAACTCATTTTCATGGTTATTTGTAAATTATCTTCATGAGCAAAGCATTGTCAGATTCTTTACTACCTATCAGAGCTATAGCCATCTAATGAATATCTTTAATTCCCCAAAATATAAAAACAATAGGCAACAGGGCTGGGAAATTTTAATTAAGGACTACATTGTAATTATGAACTAAGAAACTAAAGTTATACAGATTTTAGTTGCATACTGAATGTGGTATCATGTTTAAATATTTTCTGTGACATATTTTTAAGTCAAAAAATTACATGAAGAAAATTGTAACTTTTGTTTTATTTACCTGTTTTTTATTGTTTTTAAGACAAAAGGACTACAATGTTTTTGTTTCCCTATGCCACTCTTCAAAGTAATTTCAAAATACGATTAACCTTGCTTACAAATTATCTTGTTCAGAAACCAATTGAAATTACAATGGTGCTGGAAGAAAACTTTACAAGCTATGCCCACATTTAGTCTCCACAGCATTCTCTCAGGCACAAGTACCATTCGTCCACACAGATTGAACTGTACATGACCTGTTATTTTTCCTCTCCCCTCCTTGCCCCCGGGGCTTTGTAGAATGGAGAGATTGGAAAGGAATTACAAGAGTAAGAAAGCTCACAATGGGACATACATATTGAAAGCAATGTATTGTCAATGCAGTAGCTAAGAATGTGCTGTGCAAATCTGGTGCATTTCCCATTGTGTGCTTGCTTACTCTCTTTTAAGCCCTTTCTTTTCAACAAATGTAAATACAAATGTTAATTCCCTTTTTGCTAATTATCCTAGTGTTATGGTGAGAATTTCAAAAAGCAGAGGAGTGAGGAAAAGCAAAGCATCTTAGAGACTTCTTAATAATAGAATTGCTGGTCCCAAATGTGGCTGCTAAATGAGGACTGTTTAATTTTCTCCTGTAAACTGAAATATTCACAAATGCTTCAGGTTTCAGCAGATGATACAAGATAATTGCAAATTTCACAATTCTGGAATTCAAAATTAAACATTTCTATTTAAATTTTGGCTGTCAAAGTTAAAGATAATACAAGTGTAATAAGGAGTTTCATGTAATGTATGAATGTAGAACTTGAATTTAAGTGACACATTTTCCACATTTATTAAAACTGACATAAAACAAAACCTGTAAAAAAATACCGGTTGTTTGGGACTTTTTTTTAATAACAGATATAAAGAAGTTATCGTCTTGGACCCCCTCTTCCTCTTCCACGTCCTCGTCCACGTCCACGTCCTCGTCCACGTCCTCTACCTGCAACTGAACATAAAAAAAATCTTACTTTGTACTTCCATAATTGTTTTCTCCAGTGAATTCCCCTGCATGACATGGCCAAAATAAAGGAATGCAGTTTTGTGATTTTGCCTTCTAGTAACATGTTTTGATGTTATGTGCCTCAGTACTTGATGTACTTG
The DNA here is from genome assembly GCA_025802295.1 of Psammodynastes pulverulentus. NCBI lineage: Eukaryota > Metazoa > Chordata > Lepidosauria > Squamata > Psammodynastidae > Psammodynastes > Psammodynastes pulverulentus. The sequence continues at coordinate 46,150,728 of JAOYMU010000077.1, forward strand.
ATGTTAATCCCTGCTTCTGTCCAAGGAAAATTAACTGTTTAAGTAACTTTGCTATTTAAGAATTATTTAAGCAATTGATATTGCTCCATTAGTTACAAGACAAGGGCTAGAGAATTTAAGATTGGAAAAACTTTTTTGAAACAAGACGAAAGATAGCATGTGATTCCTTTATTCAAAAATTAGCCTTATATGATATCTAGTCCGATACCAAACAATCTATACTTTAGTTTTGTAGAATCAAAGATGATTTGAAGGGAAGTGACAATGAAAGCTCACTACAGAAATTATGAATTAGATGATTAGCAAAAATTGTAAGAGCAAATGAACAAGAAATCCTCCGACTTTTATTTTTGAAGTGGTATAAATCAATGTAAAATACCCTTTTCATTGTTAAACTTATTTTTAAAGCCACTACAAGTAAGAATTAAAGCTGCAATTTAGGCATCATCATAGATGTTAAATTAGAACGTTCTTAAATGAAGCAGATATTTACCCTAAAGTCTGAAATCAAGAACTAACCTGCCTCCCTTTTTTTGGATTTGACTTTTGGTTCAACATCCACCAGCAAAGTATCAAGAGGCAAACTGTCTGGCAGAATAAAATATCTGATATTATTGCCTCGAATGCTCAATGTCTCCAACTGGACTGGTTCTCTGTTCTTCAAAGTCATCTTTACAGCTTTAAGATGGGTATTCATGCTGACATCCACTCCTGAAAAATAAAGTATAGAACATTTCCTAATCTTATGGAAGGCTGTATTATTCCAAAATTGCCTACCTATGGCCATACAACTAAGCATATCGTACAACCTATTGTAAGATAAGTGAGAATGCTACATATTTGATCATCACTATAGAGAGCTGGAAAATCATGAAGATCATAAAACAGATTTTTTTTAACCCTACATTTTCTTAGAATCTTTTGTCTGCATAGCTTGAAAAATAGTATATTTTCTTCTTTACTATTCTCAATCATATTTCCCACATATATATATTTTTTCCTCCATACACTACTCATGTACTTGACCTATTCTCCAGTCATTCAGAACTTTCTCCCCCTATTACAATCTTGCTCTAACTCAGGTGTCAAACTGGATTTCTTCAAGGGCCGGATCAGCATTGTAGTTCTCATCTGCGGGCTGGCAGCAGCAGCGGGGAGGGGGCAGGGGCAGGATGGATGCCTCCTGCAGCACCCTGCCGGCCAAAGTGGGCCGTGTGGCCTGTTTTCGGCTGGCAGAGTGCTGTAAGAGGCCACAGAAGATGAAAACTAGGCGCGTGCCCCCTGCACGTGGCTCGTCTTAGCCGCCAGAGGCACCGTGGGCCGGTCTCTTGATATTTTCAGGCTGGCCCCGCGGGCTGGATTTAAGCACCCTGCGAGCAAGATTTTGCCTGCGGGCCTTGAGTTTGACACTCCTGCTCTAACTAGAACTATGATCTCTAATATAACAAATGTGCCAACTGGCCACATTTCTTCCCTTAGCAACTATCAGGCCTTTTGTTCTACCTGATGTCCTACAATATAAAAAAAGCTTTAAAAAGGAAAACATATGCTACAATAGGGGTCCTCAACTGCAGTCCACTACTAGACCTTGAACCATTTGGAACCAGGTCATGGAAGTGGCGAGCGCACACATATCCACACTTGCATGAGCAGCAGGTGAGCACATGTACTCCATTTGCGTAAGTACAGGCGTGCATGCCTGCTGCTCACATTCCTTCTTTCCCCTCTGCCAGTCTGCAAAGCTGGAAAGGTTGGGGAACTCTGTTACAAGCCAAACTTTATTTTCAAGAATTATTGACCAAAAATCGTCTACATAAGTCTTCAAAATAAATGCTTGCTAGATACAACCAGATCTTTTACTTGGATGTTTGCCTAATTGTCCAGACAAAGATAAGCAAGGATAAAAGAATATCCCATGAAAGAATTTACTAGAGGGAATATTCATAATAACCCCTCATTACGACCATTTTGTTCAGTGGAAATTCCCCAGTTGTTTGCAAGTGCCACACCATATTCTTAAGATACCAAATGTGTTCAGTAGTTTAAGAAAGGTGAGGACTCCTAGCTGGAATATCACACAAGTATTAAAATATAAATGACAATTTCTTCCTTATTCTGATAATGAAAACTTTTGTGAAAATGTTGTCATTGATTTCTATTAAACACATAATATATAGAGAGCAATACTCCGAAAGAATAGCTGGAAATATTGGTAGTTTTAGAAGTTATAGAAAAATCCATATAGTGACCTTCGGTAAGCGGATTTTTCAGTCTAATCCAGGAATTCAATTCTAATAATGTTAGATATTTCCCAGTGTGGATAGATACTGCTATAGTTCTATTTCAAAGCATAAATATACCTGCATCAATACAATGAAAACCACATGCACACACTCCTGATTTAAGTGGAAAGATACCTGTGAATTCTGCCAAATAATCAGAATGTTATTTAATTACAAATCTTTTTGATAATTTCTTCATCCAGAACCGCATACCTGTAATGGTTCCATGTACCTGAGTCCCATTTTTCAGTTCAATGGTGACAGTTTCATGACTAAGTTTCATAAGAAATCTGCACAATTGGAACAAACATATTACTTTATATGTAAATGAATTTCTTTAGATAATGAGACAATAATAAAAGCTGAAATTCATGCAAAAAGCAAACATCTCCACAAAGCAAACATCAACAACCATTTGACATTCAAGTCATTCTATTGGCTGATGAATGTTATTAAGCAAAGGAAGGTAATTATTTCTAGTAACAGTTGGGAATCTTCTATAGTCCAAGTAAAGTCAACCCAGATAGAAGAGGAATCATATACAAGAAACCCTGATTTAGGCTCTTGAAGATATAGCATTAAGGTCTGTATAAATACTACTTTAATCTGCAACTAAGTAAAGTCTGCCTCAGATCAACTCTTGATAGCTTTATTATGTTATTATTAAACTAATTTATATAGTTGCCCATCTCACAAATGAATTACTCTGGTTGGAAAACAATAGAATTGAAATAGTTAATAGATTAAAAAGTATAACAATCAAACTAAAACAAAGAAAGGAATGTTAAAAATAGTGGCTCTTCCTGTAGGGTCCCCAAGCCAGCTGGCATAACCAGGTCTAAAGCGACTTCCAGAAACTCAGTAGTGACCAAGACAACCTCACCAGAGGGGGGGAGAAGATTTCGGTGTGAACACAACAGCAGAAAATTTCTCTCACCTAGGACCTATCAATTATAGTTCCCTAGATAAGGAACCGGTAACATGCCCTCTCTGCTAGATCTGGTAAGATGAAATTGGAGAGAAGCAGTCCCACAAATAACTTGGTCTCAATCTACCTTTCAAAAGACTTGTAAAATCTAAGCTTGACACTTTTACTAGACAAATAACTAGAACTAAAATTAGTTGTCTTCCACTTGTTTAATACTTTGTCTTCAATTCTTTCCAAAATAATTTGAAATTAACAAATTAGGCCAAATGTTCATTTTTATCACTGCAATTCTTATTTGAAACAATTTAAATATTTTCAAGTCTGCTAATAAGTATCTTTAAATTTAATGTTTATTACTTTTTTATTAAATTCTCAAGTACCAAATATTCTTTTCCTTTAGGTTAGTTGTATTATTATCTGAGTCTTAATCAAATATCATGCCATATTGCTTGTTTTGTTGTCAATTCTAGAAAAGCCTTTCAATGAGTAGTACTATATCATCAGCATATGATCTTAATTTTTTTTTTTTTGGTTTGCTAGTTTGATTCCTGAAATCTTTTTTTCTTGTTATAGTTTCTCAACTAATGGATCTAATATCAGTAGAAATAAGGAAGGAGAAGGACAACTTTGTTTTCTTCTCTTCAATTTTGTGATAAAATAAAAATAGGTTTTAGCTGAATAGCAAAATACTTATTCTATTGTGGAATCCTTGGTGTTCTCTAAGCTTGTTGGTTTTCTTGCAGATGTTTCATTAAGCATCTAGGTAATATCACCAGTGCTATCTATTTTATTCAATGTTTTCTTGCAGTCTTAGTCTATAATTCACAAATGCTTAATACGTATATCAGAATAAAACTTGCATGATAAAGAACATGTTTTAAACTCCCCAGATTTGCATGGACAAACTTCTGTCTGGCTGAAAAATGTCTCCCTTCTAAGATTGCTTGAAGGCATTAAAACAGGCTTTGGAAAAGGTCTACAGGGCAGTATTTTAGACTTTCTCTAATGTAACAACCTGGTGATTTGGCTATTTCAAATTATAATACTCATGTCTGCAACACTTAACTGTCCAATTAGGTATCTAATGGCATTCATGATACAACCTCTACATACATAATTTGTTTATAATCTGTTCCAACCTCGATTGTATTTGTCCAATAGCATTAATTGGTACAGCTTTACAATTCCCAGACTGAGCCTTAGCATATGGTGGTATACACAAATAAGCAGATAATCACTCACATGAATAACGTTGTCTAAAATCAGATCTGTAAAATATTGCTATTTGAGTAACTATAGCTTTTTTCCTTATTTTAACCTAATTGTTAGGATTTCGCCGTCTACTCTGTACTAGAAATACGGTAGCTTCGCCGCCATTAGTGAATGGCCACCTATTGAAAGCAAATTGCTAACTCTGAAGACATTTAACGGTAATACGGGTTCTCCATTTCAAAATTGTCTCTGAAAACGCGACAACGAAAGGTCTTCAGAGCGTCGGAAGGAACGCAAGTCTAGGGATGGGAAAAGGAGGCAGGCGGCCATGAAAAGAAGCCAGGGCCTCCTGGCCCAACGTGCTTCTAAATTGTTCCCGCCTTTTCCGAAGAGCAGATACTTACCGGACGAGTTTCATGGCGGAAAGGGAATAGGCGCAATTCGAAAGCGGCTAAACCAGATACAGAGGGCTCTTCGAGGACGAGAAGCCAAAGGGTATGATGAAAAATTGAGCTTGGCGCAGCCACCTGAAACTAGGCCGCTTCCGTTACTCGGGAAGGGAAGCTATTGGCGTGCTTCTGACCGAGTGCTGAATGAATGGCCGGAAGCACCGCCTCTCAGTTTTTTTTTCCGGAAATCAGGATTTAACTAGAAGGCCGTTTTAAAAGAAGCTCCTCCTCTGCGTGATCATCAGATATAAGTTCATTGCTTCAATGCAATAAGGAAGGGAACCCTTGGGCAGAAAATAAGCGGGACAGACCTGTCAGTCCAGAGCATAGGAAAAGGAAAAAAAAACCAACAGGGTAGAATTCATCTCTAAATGGCTCTCTAATGGGCACCTTCTGTAATCCCCAAATTTCATGTGGTCATTTAGGGGAGGGTGCGATAAGGACTTCTCTATTAAATTGGTGGAGAAATAGAAGTTTATCCCAGGGAACTAAGGTACAAATCCCGGAGACCTCCAATTTAATGTAAGAGATGGGCGTTCTACTTTAGCGGCAACTCAGGTCATAAAATTCTCTAGCCCTGTGTTCGATATTTAAAATTATTTCCAGATGAATGAAAACTGCTTTCCCTCTTCCCATATGTTCAGGCATAGAAACAGGGAAGGGAAATCACTGATTCTACACTTACATCACATTTTTGTTTACTAAAAAATGACATTTTGAAAAAAAACCTGTAGGGCTTAAAATTATGTGTTCAGGTTTTAAGAATAAAAATAACATTTAAAATTATTTTAATGTATGGATGGTTTTTTCTTGTAAATCTCAGCTGCACAATGGCATAGTTTAAATATCTGATAATAAAATCTAACATTGTAAGACTGATAAATATTTAAGGCCAGTTAGAATGATTGACATATACTTCCATTTTGTACAAATACATATGCAAAATAGTAATCAAGCAGCAAAACTAGTTCCTGTTCCTATAATTAATTCTGCCATCTCTCCGGCTTTAATAGAGACAGTTATTTAAAGGTTCTTCCCACATTTGCATTTAGTTTCCAAAAGCGTTAAACAATCCTTAAACAATGTTGTGCCCCACTGAAATTTTAAATGAGACGGACTTGACTTCCGGCTTCCAGCGGCAACGGACGGCTGCGGGGCTTTCTCCTGCCCCTAGCGCCCGAATCCAGCCGCCGCTGAGGCCCCTAGGAGCCAGGTGTCCCGGAAAGGGCGCCTGCCGTTCACGGACGGCTTGTCAGGGGTCCCCAGCCGAATTCCAGGGCTGGAGGACCGATGCTGACGCGTCCCAGGCTCGGCGGGACTTGGAGGTT
>JAOYMU010000077.1:46214804-46227243 GCA_025802295.1 Psammodynastes pulverulentus
TAGTGTAGCTGTAAACCCGGCGCCTGCAGCACTGAATAGGCATGCAGGCAGGCACTTAGCAACCAAAAAGCGGCAGGTGAGGTGGCACAGGCAGCCTGGTTCCACTGGTGGGTGCTCACGAAAAGACTGTAGCAGTCTGATGGCAGTCTAGAGGTTTTTGATCACCCCATGCCAGGCAGGAGCAGCCCAGCAGGGTGGCCGAGAGTAGCACTGCTGGGAGAGTGAAGAGCTCCTGCAAGGCCAGCAGCAGCATGGGCATCTGCTTGGTGGCCAACATGGTACTCACCATGGCCAAAAAGTATCCCAACAGTAGCTCGGCCAGCAGGCAGGGCAGGTAGAGGCCAAGGTGTGCCGAGAGCATGGCCTGTTGCAGCTGTGGGCAAGCAGACAGTGGAATAGAAAGGGTAGGACCAGCGGGAGCTGCACTCCCATTCCAGTTGGCCCCCACATTCACTGCCTCCTGCACTTAAAATATATAAGACTTCCCCAAAAATAAGCTTGAGTGCTTATTTTCAAGCCCAAAAGAAAATAAGACCGAGTCTTATATTCGGGGAAACGCGGTAGCTGATTAATAGTGATGCCAATAGGAAGCTACAGGGCTAGTGCCTTTTTCTATATGCTTAAGATGGCAAAAATGGCAAAGCAAATGTTCATCTAATGGGTAGCAACGATGACCATCTTCATCATTGAGTTCCATTCTACAATCCTATGTAAAAGAGAAGGAAACAGAATAGTGTTTAATGCGCTCACATTGCTCCATGTAAGTAACTGTCAATTCATGTTAAAAGCAAATCATTAAAATATGCTACTTCCCTAAAAGTATTTGCTTGCAGTAGAACAATCACTTCATATTTAACAAAGGTCCTTTCCTAATATAAAGCATGCAGTCCCTATTGATGAGGGACACTTCATATCAACCTACTTGGTTCATTATATAGGAGAATCTGAGCACCAGGCACTTCTATTCTGGAGAATACGCTAAATTCAAGTTTTAATTTCATTAAAACATATAACCCTTTGTGATAGCTAACCCAATATACCCAGAATGGTTTGAGTGTTGAAATTTCACAAAGACCTATACTATTACAGTCAGGCTTTAAAATTTGAGGCAAAGGAGACGAGAGAAAAAGAAACAATATTAGTAATGAAGCATTTTATCAGCAGAACTAAGATGACTGAAATCTGACTTTCTAGCCATAAACTTTCAACCAGAAAATAGTGCTTACAGGTAGTCCTTGACTTACAAGTGGTTACTTAGTGACCACTCAAAATTACCAGATTTCTAAAAAATATGACCAATTACCAAAGGTCTGACAGTCACAAGCCCCCATTTTGGACATTTGGTAATCAGCCTTCATTTACTGCTAATTGCAGTGACCACCATTTGACATTTTTTGCTGAAAACTGGTGTTTACTTCTGGTTTTCACAAAAAACACCCCACAATGATCAATGGATTGGCTTACCATGGATGGGATATCTATCTATCTATCTATCTATCTATCTATCTATCTATCTATCTATCTATCTATCTATCTATCTATCTATCTATCTATTGCATTTTTAGGCTGTCTCCATTTCTCTTGAGGATTTATAATTTAATTTAAACATAAAATGTTATATTTAGTTATAATTACACTCCAGAATCTAATACAGTAGAAGGAACAAGAAAGCCCTATTTCCAACCTATGCTCTGAAACCATTATATGCATTAAACAAGGTTTGCTGATGAGCAAAAATGACATTCTTGAGTGCTCTATTCAGAATCTACTTTTCCATGCTAGATTTCCAGCACTTGCAGGATAAAAGTTTCCAAATATGGATATGTACAATTCCTACAAATTATTAGCTTTGTTTAATACAGTTTTGTTCAAGAACATTGAACTTACCTCACAGCGGTAACACTCTATGTGGTAATCCTTGTCCATTGACACCACACGGATAGTCTCATCAGATCCCTGTAAAAGTTTATTTGTTTAAAGGAGACGTACTGAAGAGGCTTACATCACATAGTTCTAATTCCTATGAAATATTCTTTTGGCAAAAGTAAAATATGCACCAGGATACTGATTGCTATATAAATCAAATATGTTTTTAAAAATACTATAATTAAATTTCAAAATTATGTCAATGGCTCCTAAGGAAACAAATTAAATGGCTAATTCTTCATTACATTGTTTAAACAAGAGATAACATTTAATATGAACAGCGTTTAAGGACTTTCATTTATATCAGATGATAAATATTAATTAGCTGCTGAGTGAGCTTTTAGGAATTAACTCATGTTAATGAAAAGAATCTGTATACTATTAAAAACTTTTTATAAATCTTATTCAGAAAACCAAAGGGCACCAACTCTCATTTATCCTACTTTACAAAACCACACAAGGTACTCATTTTGCCTTAAAAAAATATAACTGCAATTGAAATTTGTGGTATATTAATTTGATATGAAGCATTATGCAAATACAGAAGTGTTTTTTAGTTTACCTCAAACACTACAATATGTCTTAATGTTATCAAACAGTTTAGCACCTCAAGCATGGTGCTCTGAAATCAAATCAAAAGAAAAAGGAGCAAAACAGAAAAGAAACTCTTGCCGTTTCCGAGAAGATAAATTAAGTGTAGGATCTCATAAAGAGGGAAATTTTTAAAAAATCTCAAATTCAAAACTTCAGAAAGAAATATGAAAACAATCTTCCCATATTTATCATCCTGAAAATCACATAAAATCTTTTTCCAGCTTCTTAAAAAGATAAAAGCAGCTGGATACCATCTCTTATGAAAACGTATGAAGTTGAACATTATCAGATTTTTGACAACTGTATTAGAAACCACCATAATGAATACAAGGTGAAGGTGATTTGCCAGTTCTTAGTTATTGTCAATTTTTTATGTCCACCAATTCACAATGGCTTTTCAGTTTGCATTTATCAAAAGTTTAGAATACAGTAATAGGCACTTTCCCAACTTGAGGGGGGGGGGGATCATCATAGGAAATTGCATTATAAAAATGATATGGATTTATTTAAAAGCACTTCAACAAAGTATAATACAAAAAAATCATTACTTACTTCAGTTGGCAAAATAGGAAGGCCACAAGCTGCACATTTCGGTGCCAAAACTCTTCACAAAAATAAAAACAATTTTTTAAAGATAAAAGACAATCTAAGATTCAATCAGTTTTTAAATTGCTTCAGTTGGGTTTTTTTTAATACTATTTTTGATGGCATTTAAAATTCTATACTAATTCTCACATTTTCTTCTAAAACTGCAACCTGATCAATTCTTCCCTGTTAAGCTACAACTGAGGATCACTTTTCTGTATAATCCTCTATACCAGGGGTGTCAAACTCACAGCTTGTGGGCTTGACGCATCACATGCTGGCCCCGCCCCCACCCAGTTTAGCAAAGGGGGGGGGAAGTCCCGACACCGCCATGATGACATGAGTTTGACACCCCTGCCCTATACAAAATAAAAGCATTTGCAAGAAAAATTGCATTATAAAACTAAACTATAACCCAATTTTTTAAAGCTTGAGAGGAGCATTAAAAAGTAGCAGTGTAATAGCAACTTAAAATGTATTAGTCATAATATCATTATTAGGTTCACTCTGCTGACACTGTAGAAGTCTATAAATCTAGGAAATCAGACAAATGTAGAGTTGAAGGGGCATTTGTCTTACCTGATACTCTCCTTCTCAGTGTGCTGAGAGAGAATCCACGGAATGGGTTAACTCTGCTCTTGTGCTCGGAGACTGAGTCAATCTTTTGGTCATGCCTCCTTTGCCTGCACATGCCTAGTTTTGATGAAAGCGTAGCAATTAACTTGACATATTTCCAGTGCTGATTCTGGCCACTCCTGGACTTTGGACCAGATGGTCCCCAGGGTGGGGTTAGATTTTCTCTCAGTACACCGAGAAGGAGCGTGTCAGGTAAGACCAACCCCCCTTCTCCAGTGTGCTGAGTAGAGAATCCAAGGAATGGGACATACCAAAGCCAGCTGTCCTAAGGGTGGGTAGCAGTCTGGTCCCGAGTCCCTAAGTCTGAAGCGAAGTGAAGGCGTCCAGTTTGTAGTGTCTTATTAATGGGGATGGAGAATACCATGTCGCTGCCCTACAGATGTCCTTGATAGAGACCTGTGATATCCACACAGCCGTCATGGCTGTGCTTCTGGTAGAATGGGCTGTCATTTGCCTGGGCAATGGGATAGCCTGAAGTTCATAAGCTTTGGCAATGCATGCACGTATCCATGCGTCTATGGTCAATGGTGTAACGTTACTCAGCTTAGAGGGCTGGAAAGATACAAACAGGGATTTTGTCCTTCTAAGAGAGGCTGTCCTCTTAATGTAGGTGCGGAGGGCTCTCCTAATGTCCAAGGTGTGCCGTTTCTTCTCCACGGTGTGTGTTGAGCTCAGGCAGAAGTCCGGCAAGATTATTTCTTGTGCCCTGTGGAACGAGGAATTCACCTTGGGGAGGAAGGAGGGATCCAACCGCAGAACCATTTTGTTTGGATGGAATATACAAAGGTCCTCAGATATTCATTTGGCTGAAGTGATGGTCACAAGAAAGGCCACCTTGAAAATGAGGAAGTGCAGGCTGGCTGAACTTAACAGCTCGACCAGCGCTGAGATGAAAGCTTGAAATACTTTAGGCAGGTCCCAGGTGGGGTACCTGTGTACCACAGGAGGCTTTAGGTTAGTTGTGCCTCTAATGAAACTGCGCACAAACGGGTGTTGAGGGAGGGACTTCTGATCCCTGCAGGATAACACCGACGCCAGAGCTGCTATTTGCCTGCATATGGTATTAGGGGACAGGCCCTTGTTCAGCCCCTCCTGAAGGAATTCCAGGATCTGGGCCACTGATACAGAGATGGGATCAATGTAACCCTTGGAGCAGGGGTCTCCAACCTTTTGGACATCAGGGACCACCAAATTAATAACTTTAAATCCCGTGAACCACTAATATGAATCCAGTGCGCTGCTCGCTGAAGTGTCTGGTCCTTCAAGCACTTAGCTGCCTGTTTCACTCAAAAGAGTCATTTGGACCCGTTTCCCACAGAAACAAAACACTGGGATCTCTCATATCTCTCTGTATCTCTCTCTTTCCTGCTCTATCTATCTATCTATCTATCTATCTATCTATCTATCTATCTATCTATCTCATCTCTCTTTCCAGAGCTCTAGTCACAGGACTGACCCATTGGTCAGCCCGGAGCAGCTCCTTCACCCGGGTGCGCTGCAGACCACCAAGTGGTTGAAGACACCAGACGCCTTGAAACACCAGCCACAGAAGGCCCTCCAAGAAGTCCATAGATTCTGCTGGTCAAAGACCTCCTAGAGGGCTGGATCATCTGTATGACTGTTGGAGAAATTGAGCTGCCTCAGAATTCTCCGCTCAAATGGCAGACAGTCAGTTGGAGCCATTGTGGTTCTGGATGAACTAAAACCACCTGAGTGAAGGAGATTCTGTCTGAGGGATCCTCCAGGGCCTGGATACTGACAAGCTGACCAGATCTGCATACCATGGACATCTGGGCCAGTGGGGAGCTAAAACCAGGATCTCTGCCTTCTCCACCAGCACCTTCTTGATTACCCCTGGAATGAGGGGGAGAGGAGAAAAAGCATATAGTCCTCAGGGCCATGGACCGCAGAATGCTTTGGCCCCTTCCTCCTCTGGTATTGCAAAGCTGGTGTAAAACCTGGGTAGCTGGGGAACAGATCCAGGATCAAAAAGCCGAACCTTTCTGACAGTTCCCTGAATAGGTCTGGGTGTAGGGTTCTGCTATGCCAGTCCACCTGAATATTTGATGTCCCCAAGATGTGCTCGCTCTAATGGAGAGAGGATGTCTCTCTGACCAGAGGCCCAATTGTTCGGCCTCTTGCATGAGGATCTGGAGTGGGTGCCCCCTTGGCGGTTGATATGGGCCTTGGTGGCCACATTGTCCATCAGAATGAGTACATGGTGTCCAGAGATCGAGTCCTGGAACTGTTTGAGGGTCAAGTGGGCTGCCTTGAACTCCAGCTAGTTGAAGTTGTTCCTCAGGTCTGCCTGAAACCACTGTCCTTGTGCCATTTGGGACTAGAAGTGGGCACCCCAGGCAAAGAGGCTGGCATCTGTGGTGATGGTCAGGCAGCTGAGTTCCTTGAAAACACATCCCTTGGTTATGGTTTGCGACATCCACCACTGGAAGGATTGAAGTACCTTTGGTGGGACCTGAACAGTGGCATTTGAGTTGCTTCTGCTGGACTGTTGTTAGGGCAAGAGGAGGTTCTGGCATGCAGGAATACCCAAGGGACGACTGATATGCAGGACACCATTTTGCCCAGGACTTGCAAGAAGAGGCACAGGGACACTGTTCAGTCTGCTCAAATCTGACTTGCCAAGGTCTTTCTACTGACCTGACGCTTCTGGGATAGGGAGACCTCGCACGACCTGGTATCTATGATCACACCCAGGTGTAGCAGTCAGTTGGAAGGAGCCAGATGGCTCTTGTTGAAATGGACGTAAAATCCATGATTCTGTAGGACCCAGATTGTGACCTGCAGATCCTCTGCACCCGGACAGGAGAGGAGGACTGTATCAATATATCGTCCAGGTAACATTGGACACACACTGGAATTGCCCTGAGGCGTGCCAACAGTGCTGCCAGCAATTTGGTGAAAGACCTGGGCACTGAGGATAGGCCAAATGGTAGGGCCTTGTACTGATGTCAGCCCATGTAGTGAAACCACAGGAACTGCCAGTGGGATAGCAGGATAGGTACATGGAGGTATGCTTCCGTCAGGTCTATGGATGTTAGAAAGTTACCTTCTTGGATGCTCCCCAATATTGACTGGAGGGATTGCATCTTAAATCTCTTGTAAATTATGTCTATTCAATCTTTTCAGATCCAGAATTTCTCTCCACCCCACCCCCACCCCGAGGTCTTTGGAACTATAAACAGGATGTAATAGAACCCCTGCCCCTGTTGGCCCTTTGGGACCGGTTGAACGGCTTGGATGTCCAACAAGTGTTAGACTGCTGTCTCCATGAGGCTTCTCTTTGTCTTGTCTCTTGATATGGAGCAACATATAAAGAAATTGTGGTGAAGAATTTGAGGGTGAGACCTAATCTCACCATATTCAGGACCCAAGTATCAATCGTGATTGCTTCCCATTGATTGGTGAATTGGCTTAAGCTCCCGCCAATGGGAGGGTTGGACTTGTCGTCACTGGGAGTGGTGAAAGGGGTGACTGCCTATGTCACGAAATGGTCGCTTGTCTTGAGAGTGTTGTCTATTTCTGTCTCTGAACCCAGATCTGTTTGGTTGTCAGTCTTGTCTGTGGGCATACACCCTCTGGGATTTAGGAGTGTCAAACCCCATGCCTGTGAGCCGAAAGGAAGGTCTACGGAAATAAGGTGAGGGGCGGTAGTCAGCTCATCTGTATAGAGAAGGCAAGACCTTTATCCTATTCTCAGTCTCGACCAGAATGGGCTCTCGGGCCTCTCCAAACAACTTGCTACCCTTGAAGGGAGCAGAGGCTAGTTTCCACTTATTCTTCATGTCCGTCTGCCAATGGCGAAGCCAAAGTAGGTGATGGGCCGCCTCCAAAGAGGCAATGGCCCTGAAAGCAAATTTGGTGGCATTCAAGGTGATACCTGCCAAGAATTTCATAGCTGCTAGAGTTTAATGTCCTGATGAAAGCGAAGGTCACCAGGGGGAACCTTCACTTGCTTCTGGCGGAGCCAGAGCAATGAGGCCCTGTTGAAGAATGAGATGGCTGTAGCTGCTTTGACTGCCCAGGTAGCTGCCTGATGCACCTAGTGGAGGCTCATTTCCGCCTTCTTATCCTCTGTCTTCAGAGTATCCTCTGTGTCGTTTGACAGGATGGTGGAGGATGTTAAGGCTGCCACCGGGCCATCTATAGTTGGTGGTTGCATCTCTTTTTGGTCCTCATCTCCTCAGAGCGATACCCTGCTCTGCATGGAGGAGGGAGGTGAGTGAGACCCTTGGAAAGTTGCCAAATCTCTTTGATGCTGGGATGCCATATATTGGTCTTGATGTAGGGGTTTCAGGTGCCACAGGAGCAGCCTGATGCCCCTGTTGTAGGCCTGCAGTGATGCCCTGTGCTATGGTCCCTGGTATCAGAATTTTCATCTGGTCAGCAATTTCAGGCCCTTGACTCTCCTGTGGGCGAAGTTCCGCCACCGTAGGTGTAAAGGTGGCCTCTGGTGCAGCCTTCATCCACTTTGGAGGTGGCTCCCGCTGCCTTTCTGCTGGCAGCAGATTTGAGTATGGATCAACAAAAACCTCATTGCCTTCTGATGAAAAGAATGGCTGAGAGGATTGCTCTCTGGCGCCATGTGGCAGCCCGACCTGAGAGCACAGTAGAATCTGTTGCTTTACATCGACTGGACGGCTTAACTGCTGGGCTGGTAAAGGGCAGGAAATTTCAACCATTTCCTCTCTAGGGATACTTCCCCCCTCCCTCGCTCCACTTCCCTCTCAGCCTTGGCAATTCTTTTGTCAATGGCTTTCTGGTGCTTCTGGGCGTCCTTCTCAGCTTTTGAATCTCTTTGGGAGGAAAGGGCTTTTGCCTTTAATCTGTCTGCTACTCCGTTAGTAGCCGACTTAGGCCCTGTGGAGCTTTTTGGATGACTCTGGATCTGGACCGGTAACCCCTGGTCCTCCCCACTCACCCCTGCCATTCCCAGGACCACAGGATCCGCCATTTTAGTTTTCTGCCCCTCCGGACAAGGCAGGCTTGTTTCTATGAGGAACCTTTTCCCACCTAGCCGCTTCAGAGTATGCACCAGGATTCAAATGGTCAGTGACTCCAGTGACCCTATGTTAATAGTATGCACTTTAGTCCCCTCCGCTGGGTGTGGGAAGGTGCCAGGGACCTCGGTTCTGTTAATCTGAGCAGAAATTAAGTTCTAGTTCCTTCCACCTAAAGGCTGGAAATGGCAGGGACCTCGGCTCAGTCCTTCTGAGCTGGATTGAGGTAGTTATGCCAGAAGGACCGGGGAGCCAGCCGAGCCGTTCACTTTGCGAAGGCTAACATGATGCCACAATCTTACTTTAAGTTCTGAAGAATCCAAGGAATGAAACTCTGTCTTTGTTCGAGGGAACAGTCTTTCCACACGTCTCCTCTGAGCCAAGACTAAGTCAAAACTGGGCATGCGCAGGCAAAGGAGGCTTGCCAAAAAATTGATTGACTCAGTCTCAGAGCAGAAGAGCAGAATTAACCCATTCCTTGGATTCTCTACTCAATACACTGGAGAAAGTGAATATTCTACAATACTAAAGGTATCAGGAAATAATGGTTGTAATTCTCATTGGCTATTCTGGCTATGGCTAAAGGATGTTGAAGCCTGACATTGTCTACTGGGCCACAGTTTTATTATTCCAGTCTTAACAATGGAAAGAAATAGGGTTGTTGTTTTTTTCATTTTTCTATTATTTAATTGTACATTTCCCTTCAATGTCTCTCTAAAAACTTCATTTTTTTCCCCATTTTCTGTTTTATTTTGTTTTAAAGGCATCAAACTTTAGATTTATTTATTCAAATTAGAGCCGCCCATCTCAATAAAGGACTCTGGGCAGCAAATAGAGTTAAAAATAAAATTATTATATTATAAATACACAGTGATCAAGCAACATCAACTCAAGGCACTAACATAACTAGAAGCAGGCCCCCTGTACACCCTCAAGAGTTCCAAGCCCTGGGACAGAATCTAACTTTTAGAGTCTTATAAAATATCAGCAGAGTTGGGGTCAACCTGATCTCCAGAGGCAGAATGATCCATAGCTATAGCAAAAAAAAAAAAAGATTCGTCTTCCAGGCCCTACCAACCAATGTTCTTTGCTATCTGCTACATCATGGCTATAAAATAGAAACAAGTTATATATTACTGTTCAACCTATGGCCCTCCCTTACTTATATTAGGATAAAGTATATCATTTGTATTCACGCTGGTTGCTTTACTTCAATACAATTTCTCCATGAATGAAATTGCAATAAATAGTTATATTTGTATTTTACACTTTTATTTCTGACATTTCCTCATGTTCTACTTCAGGGGTTGGCAACCCATGGCTCTGGAGCCACATATGGCTCTTTTTATCCTTCTGGTGCAGTTCAACAAAATGGCTGATCCCACTACTGGCTGGCTTTGCCCCTGGCCCCTCCCCTCCCAGTCACTCCTCACTTCAGGCTCAGAGCTGTAAGCCATGTCCGGGAAGCACTGCGGCAGAGAGAAGCAGCCAGAGCTGATTGTCTGGCGTCTCATCTCTTGCTGGGTCTCGTGGGTGCTTCTTCTGGCCCTTGTTGGTGCTGGGCATGCCTCAGTCACTCGAGGAGACGCATGACATGCTCTCCATCCTGAGACACTGGTCAACCTGGCCGCAGCGGTTGCCACCTCCATGGCCTGCCTGCTGGTCTCGTAGTGCCTTGCGCAGCACAGTGAAATTTAGCATGCTTCACAAAGGGGGAGATGGGGTCCCCTCTTCCTCAAACCCATTACGACGCAGAGCCACACTGTAACCCTGCCCCACTCGCCCCTGGCAACAGCAGTGGCATCAGCTGCAGCACAGGTCGGGCCAATGTCTCAGGGCAGAGAGCAGGTTTCATGTCTCCCCGAGCGTCCGAGGCATATCCAACACCAACAAGAGCCGGAAGTAGCCACCCACCATTTCCTGCTGTAGTCTGTCAGGCAGCGAGTCCCAGCTAGAGATGAGGAGCTGGAGAATCAGAATCAGACAGACAAACACAGAGAGAGAGAAAGACACATATACAGAGACAGAAAGAGAGGGTGGGAGACACACACACACACACACACACAGACAGACAGACAGACAGATACAGAGAGAAAGTGGGGGGGAGGTGAACAACATACCCGAGGCCGGGTCTGGCAAGAGGTGGCTGGGAGGGGAGGGGTGATCATTGATTTCATAAATGCAACACACACTCATTTTTTATACAAAGGTAAAAACGATATATGCAGTATTATCTTCATTTGAGATGTCAAAAGGGTTTGTGGCTCTCAGTGTTTTTTTTTCTGTGGGAAATGGATCCAAATGGCTCTTTGAGGTTGCAGAACCCTGTTCTAATGTCTTTCTTTTTCTGAGTAAAAAGGTTTTATTGGTCAAAAATACAAAAAATACATCATTTAAAATATGTTGAATTTTCAATTATCATAAGGTAATAATTATGTCTCAAATTTTGTTACACGCAGCGGCCTAAGCAATTTAAAATAATATATAATAAGAAAAAAGGCATTAGGGAACCCGAGTAATAGCACTTCTCATCATATCAAAGGAGTTAATATAAAAACAAGTCAAAATTATATAGCTTCAGGATATAAAAATGTCAAGTAACTTAAAATGAAAGAAAAAGAACATAGGAATTCAAAATTTAGGTAAACCATCTTGTCATTTCTTAGTTCTGGACCTCAAAACTCTGGCTACAGCCTGCCCTGGCCCCTGGGCCGCAACAGCACCACCAGCTCCCAGTCCTCGCTCCTCAAGTACCTCTCCCCCCTCAATTCCTGCATCTGATTCCAGGAGGGTCTTATGGTCATCTGCATAGGCCTTTTCTAATGTCTTTCTTATGCCATGTTTTAAAATGCAAGATTTTCAGGGCAGAAATCCAATATATGTCAAAAATACAATAAATGAATAAAAATGCTTGATAATTCTATTGGCTATTTTTAATTAAAATGGCTTCTAATATTGAATTTCAAGTAGTTGTAGCAAAAGGCAATAATTATGTGTAAATAACATGTTATTTAAATGTGGTAAAAATAAGTGAAATATTTGAGGGGAGCTTGTTCACTTTTCTAGTGAACTTGTATAATGAAAAAACAGTAATGTTTTTTCCAGGGAAAGAATATGATGAAAATGAACATCCTGGGTATTTTGACAAACTTCTCCATGCACTCATTTTCATCAAACACCAATAATATTCTAAATCTTTATTACTTACCTGGACACAAATTATATAGATTGCAACTTTTCAAATTTATTTTTTTTCTTACTTGTGGTAATCTCGGACACAGTAGATTTTGTTCTCACTGTCTATTGTGAATGGCACTCCATCAAGACATTCATTACAAATCGCACAACGGAAGCAGCCTGGATGATATGACTTCCCCAATGCTTGCAAAATCTACAAGAGATTCAAAATTATCTTCCTTTTTTAAAAAAGCATGTAGAGTTTTAAAATGCATTTCTAACAATGCAAAGGATTTAATTTAATTTAATTTGATCTGAAATGTTTTCATATTAGAAGTATATGAATAACAGGTTGCACCATAAAATTGAGCAATGTTGTCTAGTATTTGGTAATCAACTGGGGTTTATATTGGGGAAAATTTTCTGTTTAATTGGACTTTTATCCTATGGTAATAGTCTTAGTATACCATACCACCGCAAACAGTGGCCACTAAAAGAAACAT
>JAOYMU010000077.1:46311986-46324254 GCA_025802295.1 Psammodynastes pulverulentus
CTCCAACCTTTCAGACCTCAGGGACCACCAAATTCATAATTTTAAATCCCGCGGACCACTAATAGGAATCCAGCATGTCGCTCGCTAAAGTGCCTGGACTTGCGGTGACAGGATGAGGTCCTTCAGGCACTTAGCTTGGCCGCCTTTTTCTGCAACCTTAAACACAAAGAGCCATTTGGACCCATTTCCCACAGAAAATAAAACACCGGGATCTGTCATCTTTCTCTCTCTCTTTCTCTCTCTGTATCTCTCTCTCTCTCTCTCGTCTCTCTCTGTATCTCTCTTACTTTCTCTTATCACTCTTTCACTCTCATCTCTCTGTATCTCTCTCACATCTCTTTTTCTCTCATCTCTGTATCTCTCTCATCTCTTTCACTCTCATCTCTCTCCCCTCTCTTCTTTCTCATCTCTCTCTGTATCTTTCTCTCATCTCTTTCACTCTCATCTTTCTCTGTATCTCTCATCTTTGTATCTCTCTCTTGCTCTCTCATCTCTCTTTCACTCTCATCTTTCTGTATCTCTCTCACATTTTTTTCTCTCATCTCTTTCACTCTCATCTCTCTCCCCTCACTCTTTTCTTTCTCATCTCTCTGTATCTTTCTCTCTCTTTCACTCTCATCTCTCTCTGTATCTCTCATCTTTCTCCCCCTCTTCTCTCTTCTCTCTTTCTCTCTCTCTCTGTATCTCTATATCACTTTCATCTCTCTTTCTCTCTCTTTCTCTCTCATCTCTCTGTATTTCTCTCCCATATTCCAGAGCTCTAGTCACAAGACTGGCCCATTAGTCAACCTGAAGCAGCTCCTCCACCTGGG
Organism: Psammodynastes pulverulentus; assembly: GCA_025802295.1. Taxonomy (NCBI): domain Eukaryota; kingdom Metazoa; phylum Chordata; class Lepidosauria; order Squamata; family Psammodynastidae; genus Psammodynastes; species Psammodynastes pulverulentus. Next base: position 46,312,799 of record JAOYMU010000077.1, read on the forward strand.
TGCACTGCGGACCACCAAAATTTTCTCGCAGACCACCAGTGGGCCCTGGACTACTGGTTGGAGACCTTTACTCTAAACAATTATGTTAAATGTTAATGTAATGTTGAATTTTATGCAACAGATTTGGAATTTAACTGTTTATCAGGAATGAGGGGAACGGGATTAAAGAATCACATTGACAAATTAGAAAACCAGATACTAAGGAATGATTGACAGGAAATGTAATCCAATTTGAAAAGTCACTATTATTTACTAATCAAAGGATGCTGTAATATGTATTTTTTGAAAAATATTTTGTGATATTTTAAACAAAATCTGTACTGTTCATATTATTTAAAAAGGTAAAGTCAGTGTTGATTTTACTCTGCTAGTTGTTGATGACTATAGAGGGCGGAGCTCATCTTTGTTTCAAGACCATTGTGTTCTGTCCTAGGTCTCCCCAAAAAGCACTAAGTCAATTCTGAGTCCCGGCAAAAATCTCTTTTATTATATTAACATGAATTTATTTCATTCACAGTCAGCCAACAGCTTGGCAAACAATCTTGTAAAGGTATACTAATTAACTTAGATGTTTATCAATCCTGAATGCTGTAAAATTCCACATTCAGTTCTTACAGAGAAGGACTGATATACATAGACAAATCTTCACGAGGCTGGGACAAACAGATCCAGCTTCTCTTTTAATCCTGATGGGAAGGGCCATTCATCGTCCACCTGTGGCCTTGCTCCCACTTCGACCCTGAGTTCTTAATTGTGCCTTCCTTTTGGCAGCTCTGTGCATGTGCAGGCTGGGAACCGGTTCTAGAAGCTCCCCTGTCTCCCCTATCTGAGCCCGAAGGCAGCTGATGATTGCCAGGCTGCCCTGATCCCATCTCTGCCTCTGATGCAGATCCCTCGTCCGAGCCGTCCTCAGCCTCCAGGACTGGCCCAGCTTCCTCCCCAACCTCCTCACTACTGTCTGATTCTGCTGCCAGCTCCGCCAGCCACTGGCAGGCCACAACACATTGAGCCAGGGCTGTCCGAAGACATTTCCATGTGCCCAATATGACATGTGGAGCACTGTTACCTTCCCACTGAAGTGCTACCTATTTATCTACTTGCATTCGCATGCATTTGAAGGCTAGGTTGGCAGGAGCTGGGGTGAGGACAGGAACTCATCCCATTGCATGGTGCTCGGGTTTCAAATCTGGGTTGTTGGCTTTCCAGCATCTTAATTGCTGAGCCACCACGCCATTCCGCTCATATAATAATAATATATTAATTAGCAAACCAGGGACTGTTGATGAGTATAAAGATAGGTTCTTCCATCTTCTTTTTTTGCATTTTTACTGGTTTGGGGTGTCTTTCTTTTTATGCATACATTTGTGTACGCATAAGGTAAAAAAAGAAAGGCTTAATGTTACGTTTTGCTATTAACTATACACAAAGCCATCTTTGAAGATCAAATATTATTTATTTGAAGTGAGATCAGCATTTTTAACTTAATTAGTTTTAAAAGAATACCAAAGCTGTCTTCTATATTTTTTCTCTTCCGTTAATTTTTCCCCTGAATTATTTATTCTCCAAGGTTTTATGAATAACATCACAATGGAAATGAATAGGTAAAAAGAGATCTCCCTAAATTTTTATTATTACAATAAGACATTTTTGTTCAGATATATAACTTTTAAAATATTGTTCCTTAAAAATCCATGTGTTGTCTATGTTTACATTTACATTTAGCTGTTTTGCTTACCAAAAGTTTGTTCTATTAAAAGGGACACTTCTCTCTTTTCCCCTTGATTAACACAATAAAATGACTAATAGGAGCAGAAGCAAATATTTTAGGGGAAAATTAACCATAGTAGTTAGAATTTATAATCCTGAGTGATAACCATCATAATTCAGGTTATTACCTATTTTTGGGTAGATTTGACCTCTTATGATGAATTTGTGAACTGATCAGTTCTGATTGACCAAAACAAGCAATGCTAAAATGGACAATAAATCACCTTTTCCTTGAACAAATTCCCTCTGGAAAGTTTCTTTCAAAAGGCTATTTCCATGTAACAATCGATGATTAGATAAGATATACAAATGGGATGAGCCATATATAGCTTCGGGTGCTGAGGCATATGCTGCTATTGTTTCTCCTGTTGGTTTGTTATTAATCTGTCAAACAAGGAAGTGTAGGATTATTACAATTTATTCAAAACATCATTCCTTTGCAGGTATATTTGAAACACTGAAGACATACCAGTTGTGTTTTGAGGAGCATATTTTGCATCTGAAAATAGCATACCCTGGTTTGGTTTGAATATTCTGCTAAACATTGCTTTTTTATATTGACTATGGTTTGAATGAATTTCTAAACCTGATCAAGTTGGCCAATTATAGTTTATGATCATTAGCTAGAATCATAAATGGACTATAGTTACTTTATGAAACTTGGCTTGTGTTCATTTCTTAGAAATTCATTAGAGAAAAAGAGTGTCCTGTTCATTCATTTCAATGGATGAACTTTCTCACATAGCTTCAAAGCTTTTTCCTGGGATTTCACATTTTTTCCTTGTCTAAAAAGGCTTTACTTGTGCATTTTCTTATTAATATGTTTTGTTAATGTGGCCATATATGCTTTTATATTTTAAGAACTATATCTAATGTGGGCTACATATTTAAAGTTCCCCTTTATGCCTAATAACTGCAACTGTAGCCTCCGTCATCAGAAACCATTTATTTTCTGCTGTCAGAAAGTACACCAGTGGGCATTTCAATTATTCTTCATACACTCCAATTTCAAAGGACTCTACCCATATTTCACAGATACATTCTAACAGCTTTCAACCATTTGCAATTTTTTTGGGAAATACTTTTCAGTGATTTCCAAGGAATGACTTACTTTCAGCATAAACTCAAAATAACACCCAGTGCAATCCCCAAGCCAATTAGCTTGCATTTCTTTTATTCCATACCATTTGGGGAGATTTGATAAGCCATCAAGCAGGGCCTGCAATAACGGTAAGAAGACATTTAAATCGTTGACATTAAACATATACAGAACAAATTGTGTATGGCCTCTACATATCTAAAAGGGTACTTATGTAAAATACACAGGCAATCACCCCTAAAAGTAGTATAGAGATAGTATTCTCCCTTGAATTTAAATAGCTTTTATCATATATAAAAGACTACTTAGGATTTAGCATTAATTTTAATAGCGTAAAAGAGTTCCCAGAGCTTGAAAAAGAGCTATATGCACACTCTCTCTATCAGGAAGATGATGGTATCTCTCTACTTTATCAATGGAGAGTTAACAAGAAGATCAAGGAATCCCCATCCTAATGATAAACCCTAATCCTAACCCTAACGTCAACATATCCTCTTTTCAAGACTATTATAACCTAATCCCTTTGTAATAAAATTTTGTGAGGATCTAGCTTAGTAAGCAGCTACAAGGACTTTGAAAAAATATTCCATATTATTCTAATGATTATAATAAGCCTAACTTACCATGTACACAAACACACATATATACAGTATGTATGTATGTATGTATGTATGCATATATGTATGTATGTGCATATGTGTATATATATGTGCGTGCACACACACACACACGTTAGACTTCTTATAAGCATTAGAATAATGTGCAATATTTGCTTTATGTTTCCCTCTTGAGTGTCTGAACTTTATCTATTGTCAAGCTAAAGATGGAATAGGTGAACTCTTATGTCAGAAAAGCCCAATACAGAAGCCAAAAAAATAATAATAAGTAGGGTTTGGTGTAATTCTATCTTCAGATTTGCTTGCTTATTTATTTATTTGTTTGTTTGTTTGTTTGTTTGTTTGTTTGTTTGTTTGTTTATTTATTTAATCTTTATTATTTTTATAAGTCAAGGTGATTAACATAGTTAATATTCTTCCCTCGTATTTTCCTCATAACAACAACTGTACTGTAAAAAAAGCCTTCTCGCTACGAGGAGTTAATTGATTGATCTCACGAAAAGTCTTTTTTTATGGTACAACTTGTTTCCCTGCACACGACAGCAAGAAACACAAGGGAGTTGGAAGTCAAGTAAGATGCGCATCTCGCTTCTCCCCTGCCCATCCCTTTCCAGCTGCCACCCCCAAATTGCACTCATAAAGAATGCGAGTGGCTAAGCGAGGGGCAGGAATCCCTGCTATGTTTGGCAAGCGGGAGAGAAGATACGGCAAGAGGAGCCCCTTGCTCCGCTTGCTTGAGGATATCCTGGCTTCTTTGCCTGGGAAGCCTTGGTGGCAGCTCATGCTCCTCCAAGCCTGGCTTGCTGAGGAGGGGGGAGCACCCTTAATGCCTTCACGCCCCCCTTGACCCAGTAATGCCTGGCTTCCTCAAAGGTTCAACGCATTTCAAGGTGTAGTGAAGAGCCACAAGGAGACAAAGATAAAGAGAAGAAGGAGAGAGAGAATGGAGAGAGAGAAAGAAAAGGGGAAAAAAGAGGGGAGAGGAAAAGATAGAAAAACAGAAATGAGAGGGAGGGAGGGAGGGAAATGAGAGAGAGAAGAATGGAGGGAAAGAGAGAGCAATGAGAAAATGATGGAGGGAGAGAAATGAGAGAATGGGGAGAGAGAAAGAAAAGAGAGGGAGGGAGAGAAATGAGAGAGAGAAAAAGGGGAGGAGGGAGAGAAACGAGGAAACCACACAAAGGGAAACCACAATGCTCATCTATGGTACAACAAATTCAAATTCAACAATTTATTCAAACTTAACAATTCATTCAAATACAGTCATATCATCCTCTTCTGGAACATTCTCAAAACTCTACACACTCTGAATTCCAGTCTGAGTTTCTTGTGACTCCATTTCTTTTAAAATCATTGGTCCCAATCACTGATGTTTAGCAATAGTGGTCTCCTTAAAAGAGTATCTCCTGTCCATGTAGCCTGCTCATATTGCATGTCACTGATTTTGTCCCATGCGTTCTTGACCCAAGTTACAAGCTCTGGCAGGCTAGGCTTCACGAAGTTCCCACGCTGGTTTCTTGCCATTCTGTTATCAATGTAATCATTGATTTCAATGTGGAGGTGGTCCTTGAATGGCTTGTTAATCACGATGTCCACTGCCTGGAGGTATCCTGTCATTCTTGCAGGTATCATAATTTGGTCAATTCTTCTCTGGGCAAGAAACTTTTTCATATCTTTGGCACGATGAGTGCTGGCTGAATCCCAGACCAGCTTATCTCTTTGGCCATCTTGCACAACAAGTGGGAGCATTAGTGCACCCAGTTCCTGATAGCTCCTTGGGTGCACCAAGCCTTTTCAGTTTCAAGGATGTAAATCCCTGAAACCCTTTCAATCTTTTCCATCTTTTTCTTGGTAATGACAAGAGGTGGGACTTTGCTTCCAGCCAGCCAAATAGCCAATATGCACATAACACGTGCACTTTCATTTCCAGTGGATGGAATATAAATAGATGTGGCAACCCTCTGGTCAATAGTTGTTTGGGCTCCTTGGCCCATAAACACTGCAGTTTCGTCCATCACAATCATATTGGCGAGCTTGTACTTTGAAAAGCCAATACCATCAACAAAGGACTTGAATGCAAGTGAGGTGAAATGAATAGCGAGGTGGATCTCCTCAGAGACAGTTCATTAATCCAAAACCCTGGTGGTAGTGGTGGTGGTGGTTGAGATTTGGCATTGTGGTTTCCCTGTGTGTGGGTTTAGGGTTTGCAATTGAGTTGCTCCTGCCAGACCGTTGGTAGGGCAGGAGGAACCATTGTAAAAACCATGTTCTGGTGTGCAGGCGTGCCCAAGGGGTGATTGATATGCAGGGCACCATTTTGCTCAGGAGTTGTGAAAGGAGGGCCAGGGACACGGTTCGGTCCCCTAGGAAGTCACCCAGTTGCATGGTGCTTGGCTCTCAAACCCTGGCTATCAGCTTTCCAACTGACAATCTCAGCGTCTTTAACTGTTGAACCATTGTGCCTCCTCTTAAATAAAACCAGTGTATAAATATAATGCAATATTCTATTGTGCTTTTTCTGATTTGTCACAAGAAACTGAGGCTTTAAGAGAAAGAGAGTCTTAATGAATACAATAAGCAATAGAAAGTAGGAAAGACATGTATTGTACAGGCACATGACTTATTCCTGGGCCAACTGACTATCATTTTTACATCTGCGCCTGATTACATGAAAATTATATGAAAATTATATGAGCAGGGAAAATAAAACCAGAAGACCTCTGAGGGAGTTACACAATCCTTTTTTAAAAGGAGTTTAAATTTTAGGTTGAAGAAAACAAACTGAATTTAACTTCCAGGCAGATAGCAAATTTGCAATTTATCTCTCAATAAAAGGAAGATAATTTGGTTTATAAAGGGCATTGGACCTACCTGAACGCCCGTTCTCTCAATCTCCAAGGCAAAAGCCAGACTGGGTGTTTTCTTCTTCGTAGATCTACAGACAGAGTTTTAAACTGAGGACATGCCTCCCTTTAATGTTCCCCAGTTGAAAGCATCGTCGAAGCGATTGAAGCATCGTCGTCCATGACATCCATGAGATATCTGAAAAGCAATGCTGTTGCTCCCCCCAACAACTTCTCCCAGCCTGCCCAGGACAGAAAGAATAGGGTGGGGCTGGCTTCTGCCTTGGAGATCGAGAGAACGGGTGTTCAGGTAGGTCCAACGCCCTTTCTCCTCGGATCCCAAGGCAGAAGCCAGACTGGGATATACCAAAGGTTGGCAGTCCTATGGGAGGGACCCGGCCTGGGCAGCCAAATCAGAATCCACATGGACCTGTTGTAGAATTCGCCGACCAAAGGCGGCATGTGCCGAAGCGAACCAGTCCAACCTATAATGGCAAATGAAGGGCGACGGAGAAGATCACGTCGCCGACCGGCAAAATCTCCTCGACAGGAGCCTGAGTGGACCAAGCCGCAGAGGTCACGGCACTCCTTGTCAAATGAGCAGTGATCCCTCTGGGAACTGCCAAGGCTTGAAGACAGTAGGTCTGGGAAATACAAGAGCAATCCAATGCCCGACAGTGGAAGAAGACACCTTCAGCCCTATGAAAGATGGCTGGAAGGAGACAAACAGGGCCTCCAATTTCCAGAAGGAACTAGTCGATTTAATACAAATGAGGAGAGCCCTGTGCACATCTAAAGTGTGCCATTGTCGTTCTAAGGCGTGCCTGGGCTGTGGGCAAAAATCAGGCAAGACCAACTCCTGAGCCCGATGGAAATGGAGTTGACCTTGGGAAGAAAGGTAGGGTTTAGTCGCAAGACGATTCTGTATAAAAGATGCACAGGTCCTTCCTCAAAGACAAGGCAGCTAATTCGGAAATGCGCCTAGCAGACGTAATAGTCACCAAGAAAGCCACCTTACAGGAAAGGAGACGTAGACTGTTGTCCCTTAAAGGCTCGAACAAAGAAGAAGTGAGAGCCTGTAACACCCAAGGAAGACTCCAGGATGGGAACCTGTGCACTGTTGGAGGTCGCAAATTAGAAACACCTCGAAGAAAGGCCCGAACCCTGGGGTGCAAAGATAAGGAATTGCAGCCTCTGAAGGACAAAACCAAATTGAGCGCTGCCACCTGGCGCCTCAGGGTATTGGGTGCGAGACCCTTGTCCAGACCCTGCTGAAGGAAACTCAGAACCTGCCGAGAAGGGGTCCAGATGAACTGCTTTACACCAGGTGCTGAAGGCCCTCTTCTAAATTCTAGTAGTGGAAGGTCTCCTAGCAGCAAGAATGGTCTTGATGACCACAGGCAAAAAACGCTCGCTCCTCAAAAGTCGTCACGCAAGGACCAAACGGTCAACCTGAGCCACTGGGGCTCTGGATGGAAGATGGGGTCCTGATTGAGGGAAACCCTGTCTGAGAGTATCCTCCAAGGTCTGGCAACTGACAGACTCACCAAGTCGGCGAACCAAGGCCTCCGGGGCCAGTGAGGGCCAACAGGATCAAGCGCACCCTCTCCAGAAGCAGCTTCCAAATGACTGCCGGAATGAGAGGGAGAGGGGGAAAGGCATATAGAAGGCTCTCGGCCATGGGTACTGGAGAGCGTCCACCCCTTCAGCCCCTGGTGTGGGGTACCTGGAGAAGAAGCAGGGAAGGTGAGCATTCGCAGGGGAGGCAAAGAGGTCCAAGACCCGGAGGCCGAACTTTAGGAATAGTTCTGCAAACAGGCTGGGATGCAGCTACCACTCTGCTTGGTCTATCGTGGCCCTGCTCAACCAGTCTGCCTGAGTGTTTGCGAGGCCTGAGATGTACTCGGCTCTCAGCAAAAGAAGATAAGTCTCCACCCAATTGCACAGCAAGGATGCCTCCCTCATCAATGACCTGGAACGGGACCCCTCTTGCTTGCTGACATGCACCTTTGTGGCGATGTTGTCGGTGAGGAGGAGGAAGACATGGTGTCTCCTCAACTCCTGGTGAAAGTGCCTGAGGGCCAGATACACCACCTCAGCTCTAACCAGTTGATGTTGCATCGATGCTCCTGGGGGGACCACCATCCCTGGGCCACCAGGGACCCCAAGTGGACTCCTCAACCGAGGAGGCTGGCATTCAAGGTAACCGTAAGGCAATGAGGCTCCCTGAACAGGAATCCCCTCTGGATCACCCCTGAGGTCCACCAAGTTAAAGACCGGAGTACCCTGAAAGGAACTTGGACCGTTCAAGTAGACGTGCTGAGACCAGCTCTCTGGAAGGGGAGCAGGAACCATTATAGTTCCCAGGAGTGGAATCTGGCCCATGGAAAAATGGAAAGAGCTGAAATTAGCTTCCCCAGGAGCTGAAAGAGTAACGTCAGGCTGACCACCAGACAGCATTTTATCGCTGTTATTAACTGTATGATGCTGTCCCTCCTCTCCCGGGACAGGAACACCTGCCCGGAAATGGTGTCTATCTCAGCTCCCAAATGCTGAAGATGAGTGGAGGACACTAGGTGGCATTTGTCCAGATTTATAGAAAATCCGTGGTCCCGAAAAACCTGGATTGTGAGAAGTAAGTCCTGGTATGCGTGCTTGATCGACGATGACTGAATGAGAATGTTGTCGAGATAGCACTGGATCCTGATGGGGATGGTGTGCAGATAAGCTGCCAGCACTGACAGAACCTTGGTAAAGGTCCGGGGGGCTGACGAGAGGCCGAATGGCATGGCCCTGTACTGATAATGACAGCCCGCATAAGCGAATCTCAGGTATCGCTGGTGATCTGGCCATACTGGAATATAAAGGTAAGCCTCGGTGAGGTCCACCGAGGTTAAAAAATCCCCCTCCCGAATACCCAGGAGGATAGATTGGAGGGAATGCATCTTGAACCTTCTGTAGTTTAGATGCTTGTTGAGGCCCTTCAGATTTAAAATTTCCCACCACCCTCCAGACGTCTTGGGGACAAGGAACAGAATTGAATAAAAGCCCTGTCCCCTAAGGCCTGGCGGAACCGGTTCTATGGCCTGAATGTCCAGTAAATGCTGCATGGCTACTTCCATAAGGTTTCACCTGAACAGGTCCCTTGACATGGGAGAGAGGAGAAACCAAGCGGGAAGAAGAGAGGGAAACTCCAGGGCAAGCCCTGATCTTACCGTCTGCGTGATCCAAGAGTCCGTCGTTGTCTTCTCCCACTCCTGAATGTAGAGGGCCAGCCGACTCCTTACTGGCGCCGGAGGCCCAGCATCACTTGGGTCATCTGTAGCCATGGGAATGGAGCCTCGATAAGGCCTCTGGCCCTGGCCTGGACGTTGCCCTCTGGGTGGGAGTCTGGAATGATCAGCCTGGTATGACGGGCGATAATAACTCGGCCTCTGGTTATGGGGAAAGCTAGGCCCAGCATCCCCCGCCCTGAAGGAGAGCTTCCTAAAGTAGGGTGTAGGGCGAAAATTGAAGCGTCTGCCCTGAGTGGGCAGAACCTTCCTCCTATCCCTAGTCTCAATGAGGAATGGCTCCAAAGATTCCCCAAATAAATCCCTTCCAGAAAAGGGAGAAGAGTCTCCATTTCGTCTTTGAGTCCATCTGCCAATGACAAAGCCAAAGCAGCTGTCTGGCTGAAATCAAACTCGCCATGGCTCTGGCAGAGAACTTGGTGGCCACCAAGGTGGCATCAGCCGAATATTGGGTAGCTGCAACTATTTTGATTAGATCTTGCTGGGCTCTCGTGTCCTCAAGGAGAATCCTGGCCTGCAGCTGCCTAATCCACCTCAGCAAAGTTCTGTTGAAGAACGAGGCCGAGGTGGATGCACTGATAGCCCAGGCCTCTGCCTGGTGCACCCTATGGAAAGCCATCTCCTCCCTCCGGTCCTTGGTTTTCAAGGCATCTTCCACCTCCGGGGGAATAACAGCTGACGAGGTTAAAGCTGCTATAGGCTTATCTACAGCTGGGATTTGTAACCTATCTGCCAATTCTGGATCCACCGCAAAAAGAGTATTGTCAACGGAGGTGGGCCTAAGGGAAGAAGTGGGGTTGGCCCACTGACACTTGATAACATTAACGAACATCTGAGGCACCAGGATGGCCTCTGGAACAGATGTCTGTTCACTAAAAAATAAGTCGTCCTGCTCCTCCTCAGGCTGGGAGAACCCCAGTGAAGGAGCCTGGCCCCCTAGCCTAGCGGTGCTCTTGGCTTTAGCCAGCAGTTGTTTAAACTAGCTGGGGTTAAAGAGCCCTTTAAAGGCTGTGGATTCAGGGCGCTCTCTCTCCACCAATGAAAAATCCCCATCATCCCTGATCTCCCCCTCAGATCTGGGGGACTGACTGCGGTCAGAAGTCCTGGGGGAGTTGAGCTGACAAAAGGAAGCTGCATCTTGAGACTGCTGCCACAGACCAACAGAGGGGTATTGATAACAGGTAGGAATAGGGGCCCGCTGCCATTGCAGGCGTTCCACAGCCATCTCCCGCCTGACTGCCTGGGACAACCACTGTTGAAACATCGCAGGCACATCAAAAGGCTGAGACCCTTCAGGGCGAAGCCCCGCTGCCATGGGTGTAAATGTGGCTGCAGGAGGAGGCCAGACTGCCCAAAAGGGCAATATCCTGGACTGGGCCAGATGAAGTAGCCTGAAGAGAAGGGGAAGGGACCAAACCAAGCTGCCTGTTAGATTGAGACCCCCTGCCTTGAGCATGAGTCTCCGAGTGAATGCTCGGGGACCAGTTCCTACTGGACAAGGGGGCAGATGGACCATGCTGGATTGGTTGCGGAGCTGGAGGTGGGGCAGCTATCTCTGGCAAAGAACTCTGTTCCAGAGCCAGCAGCCGAGCCCTATCAAATACTTTGTCCAGGGCATGCTGTCTCTGCCTGGCAGCCTTCTCTTCACACCTAGTGGGCTTCTTGCAGGCTCTTGCCTTTGCCTTGATCCTGGCTACAGCCTCTAAGCTTTCAGACCTGGGCTTGCTTGACTTCTGGAAAGCCTTGGAACTGGTGGATAGTTCTGCTTACATGGCCAGGAACGTCCAATAGCAGTAAAAGTGCAATATATATATATATATATATTGTGCAATAAAAT
>JAOYMU010000077.1:46525398-46537651 GCA_025802295.1 Psammodynastes pulverulentus
CCCCACACGTAAGGGGCCTAGAGGTCGACCTCTGCCCTCCTGTCAACACGAATTGCGACCGCCCAGAGAGGTAATATATTTATATTTATTTATATACTGTCTTTTATTTTAGAGCCCATGGAGGCACTAATTATTTAAAAATGGAATTGAAAAAAAGATCTGGAAAGGCCAATATATATTAAAAAAATCCAACAGAGAAAAATTTAGACCACTGATTACCAATGATCCCAATAATTTGCTCACAAAGGACAATTTGAAGCTTCATAAGCATACCTTCTGCATTTCTGCATACCTAATTTTATGTCATAACATATCTAAATCTTCATAAATAATCTGCTTCCCAAAGATGTTTAAGGAACAAACAAAATTCAAGACTAAAAAGGAAAATTCTCTACATGAAGAAGAAATAAGAACAAAACACTTTGTATATGGTTTCCAAAAGCTTTCCAAGGCTGTGGTCACAAAAAACACAAGTCAAATTTTCGACATAACTTTCAGTTTAAAATAAGCATCAAAAGAAAAGTTCTGAATTTTTAGAGGCTTACTTTGCTTAAGGTAACAATACAAGGAATGTTATAAACACTGAGTCGAATACAATCAAAAGGATCATCAGACAGTTCAATTTCATGTCCTCCTTCATCCTCCAAAACACGTACTTTGGGGATCCTAAAGAAAACAGAAATGACTATTGAACAATGTTGACATCCCTGTATATTTTGTTAAGTGGGACCCAACTCCCCACCAAATGTAAGCAATAAGCAAGGACAGGATTTCTATAAATTATAATTGCTTTTGTGCTTAACTATATAAGCTAACCATTACATAAAGTGGTGGACATGCCACTTTACACTTTACTATTCTGTAGTAATAGCAGCTTCTTCCTGCGAAAAGCAGAGATACAGATTCCATATCACCTACCTGTACTTTGGGACATATGATATTTTTGGGTGTCCCAAACATACAGGACAACAATAACATACAGGTTTATTATAAGCTATTTTAGCATTGAACTAGCACTACCTTGTATGGGACAACTAGTTCCATGTGTTGGAGAGCTAGCATAAAATACTACTGCTGGTAATTGATCATTAATTGGTTATGTGTGAATAGGCATGATAATATCACATTTGCTTTTTATATACTATGAATAAACAGAAACATATATGACAATATCATATGATATCAAAATATGTTAACACATTCATAGAAGTAGCTTATTTATAGCAATGCTGTGAATACAGCCCTAATCCTCATAGTGTTAAGGTAGTTACATTTTCCTGAAGATATGACCCAACTTCTTTGAGGGCCTTCCCAAGTTCATGTTCATGCATATACAGAAGATAATTGAGAACTGTTCTGGGAAGAGCTTCAAATTCGCTGTACTGAACCTTTAGAATTGTAGGCACTTTGATACTTCAAGGGACACTCCTCTGAATTATCCACGCAGTTCTAATATGCACAACAGATGAAGTATTATCAACTATTTAAATATTACCTACATTTGCTCAATATATTGTAACAATTCCATGTTTAGTGATTTGTAGTAAAGTAAATATTTTGTATGAGTACAGTCAATTTCAATAATCTGCCTTAGATGTGCATTTTTATTTGGTGACACATCCTGCAACATACTACATGAAAAGGTAATATATACTTACAACTCTTGGTAGGGTGATGGTGGCATTAGGTTCTCCTAAATGTAATAGGTTACCTAAATCTATTACAATTCAACTTTATCAGCAGCATATTATCACCTATTTTGCTATTTAACTTATCAGCCACTTAATCAAGTTAAGTAAGCTGGAACAAGATTTGACCGTACAATTTTACCATGGCTCCACACTTTTCTTGAGAAATTCTTTCTTTCTTCCTTCTTTTACAAGATAGTTCTGGAGCTTTTGAAAATAACTTGGCTGTGTAACTATTGTATTGTTGCTCAACCTGGGTTCTGTCCCTACATATGGATTAAACTTCCAGAATTTTGTGGAATAGTTTATCAGAACTGGTCCGTATATCTGGAGGACATCCGGGTTGGGGAAGACTAACCTATAATATCATTCTATCTTATCTCTGCTATTCAAGTTTATATAAGGAAATACTGAAGACAATCCTTCAGGATATTGGCTTTGATGCCCTTAATATGTAGGTGGTAGCCAAACCTTTCTTTCCCACTTTTACCACATTTCAAGGAGGTTAGGGAAACTGATATGTAGGCTGAAAACTAAAGCCTAAGTCAAACAAGCTAAGAATACCATTAGTTCAGGAATTCTTATTCAAGGTTGGATGGGGTAGAATCCCTCTTGAAAGCTCAGGTTCATAGTTTGACCTTGAATCTTTGATCTAGCAGTGAACCTGTAGTACATAGTTTTATGCAATTTTATAATTGTGTTGTGCTTCCTAGTTTAATATTGAATTGCAACAGTGATCTAACAATGATTAATTAATATTATGTTATTAGTTTTTATTGTAGAATGAAATATGTTGCATTGACATATTAGGTATATGTGTCTGGAACTATTTTATAATGAGAGAAAAGTGGCAAGCATTTTGGGCTGCAGACATTATCAAATTAGCCATTGTGACATCCAGGATGTACAAATTTAAAGTGGACATTTTAGAAAATATTGTCTGGCAATATATGAAACACATACTTGACCTCTCCATTCCTTTTAACAGTGCCTTGCTAATCACTTTTAAAATGTAACATTGAAGGTATGAAGTCACTAAAAAGTATGTCAAAAGACTAATCTGTGCCCTGAATAGAACTTTTTGTCTCCAACTTGGAAAATATTCTACTCTCCTTAGCTTTCAAAAAAATATGTTTAGAACAGCTCCCCATCTGTGAAGAAGAAAATTCACAGTACCAAAACAAGGACTCATTCCAAAGCTAAGGCACTTGGAAATAGGAGCCTGCAAATATCTGTCAAACAAATATGGAGCTTTTATATAATATAGTGGAAACCTACCCCTCTACCCTCACCCCACCCCCCCAGGACTAGATGATACTCTGAATCAGGCTATTTGGCAAAGCTAGGAGGCTCAAAAGAGTTACAGGATTTAGGTAACTACTTTAATTCATTAAAAGTAAATAAATCTTCCTAAACAAATATAAATGATCCATACTGGGCTAGTCAATTTTTCAGTAGGTGAGATCTCCAAATTATAGGAAAGGGGGAAGAAAGGAAAAAAGTAGGTAGAGGAGATGATACCTTGTGGGTGTATCTGGCCTGCACATGTAGGTATGGTGAGAATTTTAAAACCTTTCTTGTTTTTTATGGGAAATGTTGCATGTGTTCTTAAAAACACTATGATTATTTTAGAGTTGATACTGCTATTTAATAAATATGTTGTTTCATTTCAAATTAACAAAAAACATGCTATCAATGTTTGGCAACCATGATCAAGAAATATAGCTGGCTTATTGCCAGTTACCCTCTCATTTGTGCAGAATGTGCTTTACAAATCTCTTTCATCAAACAGTTCAAAAGGAAAATCCCTGTACAAGAAAAAACTAACCCAAAGAAAGATGCAAGTATTCAGGCCTATATTTATTCCTATGTTGGTCTACAAACTGATAACGGTTAATTTGCAGGTAATACCCGGAAACTGCCTTTTGAAGAGATGTGCTCTTTACCTGGTATTAAAAAGTGCTGCCTTCACTGCAATTGAGATGGCATCGAACAAGTTACCACCACACTCCAATAACTGAAATTTTGAAAAAGTAGATTTTAATTATTATTGTATCATTTTAATAATAATTTTCTATTCTAAAAGCCATGATTTTATCATCTCATAATAATTCTGATATAAATGTATAAGTTACACAAAAGTGGTAAAGCATGACTAATTTCAGAAACCTCCACAAAATTTGATATTTTTATTTAATATATTAAAAGATGTAGTTTTTAAAAAGTTGATCTGGATGAGAAGGGATGATGGTGATAATAACAACAAAAATATTTTGAATGCTTTAATTGCTTTAAACAATTTTCTTTGTAATATGCAAACAACCATGAAAGGTAGGAAAATATTTCCCTGACTTATAGATATAGAAATGCTGAGAGATGATGGTTTAAAAAAGGCTGGCTTCAGATTTCTTGGCTTCAATCTTAAATGCTAATTATTCTGGGCATTCCTTCCCTGGATTGATTTTTTTAAACAACAACAATAATAATGACTGGACAAATGTGCCACACTCACCATCAAACTGAGAAAAATAGTGAAAACTGAAGTAATCAAGATACCCTACAACAGGGGTGTCAAACTTGATTTCATTGAGGGCCGCATCAGGGTTGTATTTGACCTTGCGGGGACTGAGGGGGGCATGGCCAGCTTGATGTCACTCATCGAGGCTCCGTTTCTGGCCAAAAGGTCTCCTGCAACCCTTTGCCAGTGAAAATGGAGGTCGGGACGGCCACATGCATGCCTCCAGCTCCACTTCCGGCTATGAAGCCTCCTGCAGCCCTCTGCCAGTGAAAATGCTCCGTTTGAAAATGCGACCCTCTCAAGATACACTGCGGGCCGGTCCTTCACTGTTTCCAAGGCAGACCCATGGGCCAGATCTAAGCATCCTGTGGGCCAGATGCAGACTGTGGGCCTTGAGTCTGACACCGCTGCTCTACAGAATAACATCAAGAGTCTGGAAAAAGATGATAACTGCATGCATACATACATACATACATACATACATACATACATACATACATGTATACCTGACAATATCAAGCACACTGAAATAGAGAGAAAAGGTTAAATGTGAATACATCAAGAGAGTAAAGAAGATCTTAAAGTTCAAACAGTAGAGGAAATACCATCAAGGCAATCAACACAATTCCAGGCATTAGATACACAGCAGGAATAGTGGATTGGACTCAAGCAGAACTAAAAGCCATGGATAGGAAGACCAAAAAAATTATAGCAATGACTCATGCCCTTAATCCTTGCAGGGACATAGACAAACTCTATCTATGAAAGAAAGTAGAATGTTGCAGGTACATCAGATGGTTGAAGAAAAAAAAAAGCATTGTAAGAATTTTTGAAAAACAGTGAAGAAACTAATATACCAGGAAGGCTTAATGACTACTGGAGAGACCAAGTGCTACCTTCATTGCAATTGAAGTGAAATCAAACAAGACCAAATGAAGAGCAGAGCGGAGGCATGGGAAAACAAAGCATTACATGGCCCATACATTAAAAAATAGCAGGCAAAGCAAATAGCAAGCAATGGCTAAGAGCAGGAAAGTTGAAGAAAGAGACAGAAGGGCTCATTCTGGCTGCACAAAACCAAGCCTTAAGAATCACTGCATATAAAGCCAGAATTGAGAAGACAACCACAGACAGCAAATGCTGCCTATGCCAAGAAGCTGATGAAACAGTGAACCACCTGGTTAGCTGCTGCAAGAAGATTGCACAGACTGACTACAAGGATAACAAAGTAGCAACAATGTTGCATTGGAAGAAGTGCAAGAAATATAATTTGCCTGCAAGCAATAATTGGTGGATGATAAAATAGACAAAGTCATAGAAAATGAAGAAGCTAAATTGCTCTGGGACTTTAAAATTCAAACAGACAAACAGCTGTCACATCCCCAGACATAAGAATTGTTGATAAGAAAGACAAGAAAAATCTGGCTAGTGGACATGGCAAGCCTAGAGACAGCAAAATAGAAGATAAAGAACTGGAGAAGATAACAAAACACAAATACCTGCCAATAGAAACAAAGATAATAATACCATCAGTAATACAGGAGATGCCTTCGATATAACCCAACACACTTGAACACCATCAACATTGACAAATTCGTCATCAGTCAATTGCAAAAATGGCTTTACTCAGAACAGCTTCCATCCTGAGACAATATCTTTAACACCATCAAACATCCACATCTGCTTATCCTAAGTCCTTGGAAAGAACTTGATAGATAGCCAAAAATACCAAAAGCAGTCTGAACGTCTGGCTGATGAATCATGTGATGAGTCATCAGCATTATCATCATCATCATTATAATAAACACAACATTGGATATACAAACTGTTTTCAGAGTTCCATTTAAAAATACCAAATTTTTCCATGCAGCGGCAGAATATAACAGAACAGAGTTGGATGGGACCTCTGAGGTCGATTCCAATCCTCTGCTCAAGTAGGAAACCCTATACCATTTCAGACAAATGATTGTCCAATCTCTTCTTAAAAACTTCCAGTGTTGGACCATTCACAACTTCTGGAGGCAAGATAGAATAAAAAGAGGGCCCAGGCAATTGAGGAATATAAAAGAGATGTAAAAAGTGGATATCTGAAAACTGGTTGGATGACTTTGGGTCAAGTCATTCTTTTTGAGCCCAACCCACCTCACAAGGTTGTTGTTATTATGGAGAAAATAGAAAGAGGAAGGAGTATTGTTTTGGTTTGAGTTACTTACAAAAGTAATAAGTGGAAGATAAAAAAATCTAATAAATAAAATAAATGCATCCAAGTGTTTGGTAATATTTAGTCTTCCAAAGAAACAAGCTCTTGAGTTTAAATTTAATTTATATTCACATAGAACTTCTTACCAAGACATCAACATAAAGTATCCAGCAATGCTGTCTGGGATTAATACAAAGGGTTTTCAAATTGATACTACTCTCATTATTAAATATCCTATAAAGGGTATTTGCGATCTCAGTGCCAAGTTCTTCACCACCACGTCCCTCAAATTCTGGAGTGGCATTTGCTGAACTGAAAGGAAAAAAAATATTACAATTCAGAAAATTTAAACCAGTTCAGAATATCAAGTATTCATTAAATATAAAATCAAGGGTATAGACCACAATAAAGGATATGGATTATAAAAGTTCTCTAACTACTTCCAAGTAATTCAGTTGGATATCTTATTTTCTATCCTTATTTCTCTTTGTTACTAAATTCAGTCCATTAGGTTGATGGAAATTGTTCTTATGAACTAGAACTACTGATTAATTTTATTACTAAGTTCGGAATAAAGAATAATGTTTGAAAACCAGCAACTCTATAACCTGTTAACCAAGATTGATTAAGAATACAAATGCAGTAGATGGGAACAAATAAAGCAGGGATGTCAAACTCTATTTCATTGAGGGCCAGATTGCAGTTGTCCTCTGGGGAGTCGGGGGGGGGGAGGCATCTAGCAGGGGTGGTTGCGGCTGACTAGCCATGGCCGGGGATGTATGGCCAGCTTGACGTTGCTAATGTGGGTGGTGTCTGTGGCAGCCAGGCAGGGTTCTGGATGGAATCCAGGGGCCTCTGGTGGATGGAGCAGGGAGCAGGAGGCTCATCCTGCGGTATGAGATGAGGCGAGGAAGGGGGAGAGACAGCTACAGCAGGTGTGCCTTCAGCTGCCTACGGTGCTAAGTTTCCCACCCCACCCCACCAGGCTGGTCTGGTCTGGTCTGGTGGGGGAGGATTGCCTTCCACCTTCTCCGCTGCACCATGAACAGGGATTGACCATCCCGCAAGCTGCACTGCTGTCAAAGTAAATCCCGGGTGCTGCACTTCAATGGATAAACGAAAAGTGCAGATTTTGTCTGAAAGAGGAGGAGGAGCAGGGAGAAGAAAGAGGGAAAATGGCTGAGTGAGAAGTGCTCTGCCAACCAGGCACTGAAGCACATCACCCTGGTATAATTCTGAGGTTGAATCGGATCGCTCCCTCTCTCTCTCTCTTACACACACACACAGAGGTTGGATCGGATCATCTCTGTCTCTCTCTCTCTCTCTCTCTCTCTCTCTCTCTCTCTCTCTCTCTCTCTCTCACACACACACACAGAGGCGAAGCAAGATGAAGTAAGGCAGGGGGTGCAGAGCTGCTGCCCCATGCACCGGCTTACCTGTGGGTCCCACAGCCAGGCCATCTTGACAACTGCCTGGCCTTGCAACGGTAGCTCCAGAAACCCCATCCAGGACCCTGTGTGGTTGCTGGCCCGCTTCTCCTTGCTCGCAGCTGCTATGGAGCAAGAGGCTGAGTGACGGACATGGGGTCCTAGACAGGGCTGCTGGAGCTGCCACAAGATGAGGCAGTTGTCAGGATGTTGATGGCCTGGCTGCAGGGCGCTCAGGTAAGCCAGTGCGGGGCGTGGGGCCCAGCTCCACACCCTCGCTTTGCTTTGACTTCCACCCCACACTGCCTCGCTTTGTGGCTGCTGCACTAGCAGCAGCCTCCTGCTCCATTATGGCAGCAAGGAGAAGTGGCAAAGAATGCAAAAGAAAGAAGTGAGGTGGTGGGGGGATGGAGGATGAAGCAAGGCAGGGGGTGCAGAGCTGCCTCACCCACAATCTCTTGTGAGATTGGAAGTTCTGAATTTTTTTTTTTTACCATAGTCCCATAGACTACTTTTGTTGCCCTGCATGTGGCTGTGGGGTACTGGGCCTGTGCGCATGTGCCCGCTGCCTCCTATGTGCATGCATACATGCCAGGACGGTGTGCGATGCAGGCCGGCCCTTTAGTTTCCTGGATGGCCGCGTGAGTTGGATCTGACATAATTGTGGGCCGAATCCCGCCCACAGGCAGAGTTTGACACCCTGAGATAAAGTAATAGGACAACTTGCATAGTCTACAACTTAATATTTATTCAATTAGTTTTAATTGTCTGTAATAGCAAAGTTTATATGTAATAATCAAATTGCTAGTTTGCCCCATTTTCTATAATAATTACAACTGAAAGTTAATATGTAGGAATGGGGGCCATATGGGATTTGTGCAGCACACTGCCTCATCCTTGCCGGCCTGCATACCTATGTAATATCATTCCATTCACAATGCCAAGATGTAAGAGGGTTGCTCTGCCTGGTACATGATCTCACCTTGCCTGGTACATGATCTCACCTAGCCTACATCAACAGGATATTCTTAAAGATCGGCAGGAGAACTCACCAATAAAATGCTGTTACTATGCTCTATCATTTCCTGTCTTAAACTTGTATAAAAGCAATAAACACTGCGTTTGCAGTCAGACATCTTTGCAGCCTGCTATGACTGGACTCTAAATGCAATATTTGGCGCCCGAAGCAGGGACACTCTCACAGCTCCGGGGGAGCAACAGCCAACATCCTTATCATAGTCTGGGATGTCTGCAGCATCTCTCTCTCCTCTCTATCAAGGGTCGAGGCAAAGGAAAAAGAAAAAAGTGTCAAAAAGGTTTTCATTGGGAAAGTGAGTACTGGTTGGGAAACTGCCGGCAGCACTGGTCTATGACTCCAGTTCAAACAGAGACAATAAATCAACAAGAGAAAATACTCCTGCAGCTACAAGAATTAACACCGGTATTGATTTGATACTGCAGGAAGAAGTGAAATTTAAATTCCTTGGAGAGTTTCAAATAATTCCATCTCAATGATCAGGGCCCCTACCAAAAAAATTATGTAGGGCTTGTCCTTCCACGGTCAAGCATGGGTAAAAAACCAGGGGTGATAGATTCGGATTATATTGGAATTATTTATGTTCAATTATGGACCAACTTGTCTCAAATTTTGATTTAAGGGTTATTAATTTATGTATTCAATCTATGGGCCCTTAACAGTGTGGAACACCTAATCCTAATTTAATTCCTCAGGATCATGAGGTAATGATAATTGATTTAAAGGATTATTTTTTTTCTATTCCATTATACCCCTCTGACCAAGACAAAAGTGTATTTACAGTAAGCCTGCTCAATTCCTGCATTTGCCTTATTTTGTCCCAGCGGGGGGAGAGCCAAAAGTGCAAAAGTTATTTCTTTGGTCAATTTGCAGAAATTGCTAGGCACCCTCAATTGGGTTCGTCCATACTTTTCTTTATCTACACATTTACTTAATCCATTATTTGATTTACTGACCAGAGGAAAACAACCTGGAGATCTCACTGAAGTTCCGCCTGCAGCCATTGCTGCAGTTGAGAAAATTAATGACATCCTAAGTACTTAGTTTGTGGATCGTATTCCTCATAAAAATTGTCAGTTAACTCTTCTAATATTTCCTACTAGTAAATTGCCTACGGGAGTATTAACTGTATTAGAGTCACAAAAAGTATATTGTATTGAATGGCTTTATTTACCCGTACTCCATCCCAAAATGTTATGCCATTCATCCAAACCATTGCTGAAATAATAACTTTAGGACGTACTAGATCTTGTCAAAGAAATGGGACAGATTTAACTAATATTATTCTTCCTATCCCTAAATCTGATTTTCAATTCTATTTTCAGAATAACTTATCTCTTCAGTGTGCTTTAACTGACTAGGTAGGCTGTATTGCATATCATTTACTCAAGGATCCATGATTTTCTTAATGTCTTCCTCCTTTCCGCCCACTGTTTTCTTCTTCTGCCTTGCGTCAAGCTACTACTGTTTTCTCTGATGGAGGGCGCACAAGAGGAGCGATTGCTTACAAGGATCCCCATGATGATACCTGGAAAGTAACCTACCCCGCAGTTCAATCCTCACCACAACACTCCGAATTGTCTGCTGCTATCTTAGCTTTTCACACTTTTTCTCAACAACCTTTTAATCTAATTTCTGACTCTCAATATGTGTGTCAACTTATTTTTAATCTCCCAGGTGCTTATATTACGCCCAGGATTGACTCCAATCTCATGGCTCTGT
This sequence comes from Psammodynastes pulverulentus, assembly GCA_025802295.1. Taxonomy (NCBI): domain Eukaryota; kingdom Metazoa; phylum Chordata; class Lepidosauria; order Squamata; family Psammodynastidae; genus Psammodynastes; species Psammodynastes pulverulentus. Next base: position 46,535,990 of record JAOYMU010000077.1, read on the forward strand.
TTTTAACTTTATAGCAACTACTGCAAGATCGGAAACATTTATACTTTGTTTCTCACGTACGCATTCATCTCTTCCTGGGCCTCTTTCTGAAGGTAATAATCACGTTGATTCTGCTGTTCATGTTTTATCTACTTTATTTACAGATCCTTTTTTTAGTCACTCTTTTTTCCATCAAAACGCTAGGGGATTGGCACAAGCTTGCCATATTCCAATTGACCAAGACAAGCAAATTGTGATATCCTGTCCTCAGTGTTCTCAGGTATCCCCTTCGGGGACACGGGAGTTAATCCCCGTAGTGTTGCCTCTAATCAACTATGGCAAATGGATATTACTCGTGTTCCCTCGTTGGCTCCCTGGAAATACATTCATTTGTCTATTGACACTTATTCAGGAGCAATTTGGGCCATGCCTCAACAAGGAGAAACAGCAAAACATTATTTCCCATCTTTTTTTGGCCATTACAGCCTTGGGCAAACCCCCTTCTTTAAAAACTGATAATGGCCCAGCTTATTCTTCATCGGGCCTTTTTGCAATTTTGTACAACCTGGAATATTGTTCTCATTCATGGCATTCCTTGGAATTCTACAGGTCAAACCATTGTAGAACAAGCTAATAGATCCTTTAAGGGCTGCCTCCACAAACAAATAAAAAAGAAGGGGTCTCAGTACCTAATTTGTCATGGATAACACAACAGGTTAACGAAGTGTTATTCACCCGAAATCAATTGAATGTTTCCATTCACAATTCGACCGCTTATCAGAGGCACTTTCAACAGAAAATAAGCTTGCTTCCTCCTTTAGTATATTATCGGGCATTACCAGATAAAACATGGTTGGGCCAGGTTCCTCTGATTATGTGGGGGAGAGGATATGCTGCTGTGCTTGCTCCTATAGGACCTTTGTGGATTCCAGTGCGTTGCATCCGCCTAGCCAAGGATGTTGTGGCACCAATCCCTGGATCCAGTCCCAGAGATGGCAAATGTGACTCTCCAGATGGCACAACGACCGATACGATCCAGTGCTGCAGCAGCAGCAAATAGAACAAACTCCAGAGAAGTTATGCGCTGCCATTTTTGTGGTTTTAACTGCAAATTCCTTAGCCATCATTTGCTTATGCTTGATTGTAAATAGCTGCCCTTTGGCAACAGCAGCTGTCATCCCACCCAAACATTCACTCGAACAACGAATGAAGCAAAACCTATGGGTGCAGCTAGCTAACATCACACAAAATGATGCCTTTTGTTTATCTGAAATGTATGATATGGAAAATTTGCTTTCTACATGTTTAATCCCTGTTTAATCCCTGTTGGTGGGTGCTGTTTTGTTCAGTGTATTCCTTCTTTTTGCAACATGGGTATTACCGCTTTTCGACCCAAACCCCTTCCCACCTTGCCTCAGGGTCAGGTTTATGCCCTGTATAAGCAATTGCAGGGATATTCCTCTCCTGATTGTGACCCTTTTACTCACCCCTCTTATGATGATGCCTTGGCTAATAAACAAAGAGTGAGATGTAGGAATGGGGGCCGTATGGGATTTGTGCAGTACACTGCCTTATCCTTGCCGGCCTACATACCTATGTAAGAGGATTGCTCTGCCTGGTACATGATCTCACCTAGCCTACATCAACAGGATATTCTTAAAGATTGGCAGGAGAACTCACCAA
>JAOYMU010000077.1:46577306-46593723 GCA_025802295.1 Psammodynastes pulverulentus
AAAATCTACAGTATTTTTCCCCCCAGAAACTGAGTTAGACAATTTTCATCCTGTCTCCAACCTTTCCCATGGGCTCTTTCAAAGCTCTGTTCATCCCCTGTTCCTATTTACCATTTGAATATGAAGCCAATGGGTAACATTATTCATTGGCATGACATTAGGTGCCCTAAGTATGTTGCTGACACTATAGATGCCTACCTTAGGGCCAGCAAGCAGTGTTGTTGAGGTGTTTCCTCAATGACTGGAGGCTATGGGAGTCTGGATGGGGAAGACCAGGTTTCAATTCATCCTACCTTTTAAGCCCTCTCCCAGAAAATCCAAATTTTCTCAATGGGGCTCTACTGCTATACAAAATATTGGGGCACATAATAGGGAAATTTTTCTGGAGTTGCAACTCCTGTTTGAAGAACTGGCATTTGTTTACTTTAAGAAAACAAAGACTCAAGTGACACCCCGCTCCCACCTTCATTTTTGTTCCTTCTGTAGCCAATTTTTTTATTTTATTCACCTGCATTTTGCGTTCGGCTTTAGCTTGCATTCAGATGTGCAGCAAAAATCGTTCTGAAGATGCAAGAGGCCAGGATCACATTCCTCCCCTTCATCCACTCTGGAATTGCCACAAACTTTGTTGGTCCGTTCTTTGAAGCATTCTGGGGCCTTGATCTGTATGGTCTGAAGAATGGATGCTTTACTGCAGTTCGAAAACATCTAAAAACGTTACAGAAAAGCAGGGAAAACAAGAGCTATAAAATACTGTCATTTGCAAATGTGGTTAGTTGCAAACTTTGGTATAGAATTCACCCACTTAAGGCCCCTGTCACACACACACACACATTACATAATCAATTAGATCCATTAACCCAGGATCTCTTGTCACAGTTCAGAACCAGAGAGGGTATTTCTAGCATCCATCTTGATTTCTATTGCTTTATTCCTGATTTTACATTGTTCCTTCTTTCCTTTCTTTTCATACCCTTCCTCAAACCAGTCAGTATTTTTTAAAAATGCAATGAAATTATAATTTTGGTAAATTAAATTAAACTTAAGTATAAAACTTAAAAAGATCTTTCCCCACATAAAAGAGACCTTATTTATACATGGAACAACATGGAGATTTAAAAAAAAAAACCTTGTTGTTTTCATGGTCGCCGCTCACAGCAATGGGGTACATAACATATTTTCCTCCTTTATCTTCGGTGGGAGCACATTCTGGCATGCTGTCAGGATCGTGCTCTGCTCCAAAATTATGTCCCAACTCATGAGTAGTAACTAAGTCAGCTTCCTGTTCAATGAAAACAAAATGATGATGTTATCTAGTTGTGTAATAAAACGTCTGCAAGCAAAACCAAGCTCAGAGAGCACCAAGGACTCTACAAACTAAACTGTTCAAAGCCAAACCCTAGAAGCTAAGAGGTATTGGAATATGTCCAGCTGCCCACTGTATACTGCAGTACACAACATCCTCCTGAAAAGTGTCAACTGTAAATGGATAATGCTAATCTGTTAGAATTCCCTGCAGTCTTAGGAGTAGCATATGAAACACAGAACTTGCCACATAGATCCAAAAAACTTAAGACAAACAATTATACCATAGACTAGTGCAACCAAAAGCATAACCAACTCAAGCAGAAAACATAAAAAACTTAAAAACCTAAAGGACTAAACCAGTACCATCCCCTCAGCATACAATAGGGTTATGTCTGTCCATTATGATTATAACGGAAAGAACATTATGCATACAAAAAGCCAAAGTATTACTCGAGGAGAAAGAAATTTACATTCCAGTAAATATCAACCTAATAATAGAAAGTGAACAACCTGATCAAGAGAACCCACGATCTAACCAAGAAAGGTCAAATCATTAAAAAAAATCCAATGGAAGATGAAAAACTATGCACCTGTTCTGCCATGGTTCTATGATCACCCAAAATACACAAGCCCAGCATACCTCTTCATCCAATTATGTCATTACTAAAGAGGTCAACATAGCCCCAAAAAAATAACCCTACAAAAAGCTTGTACATCTCAGAGAGGGTAGCGAATATTCCATCAACTCCTCACTACAGCGTCTCCAGTGAGTTAAAGACCTAAACATAGAAGAAGTTGCAATATCCAGAATCATAAGTCTCATTACCTAATTTCAATTGGATGGAAAAACCCTCAGCCCTCAGGTAAGCTGGTGGAGGGCGCATTGGGCAGCTCTATGCTCTCTGCCTTGCGGGGGCAGAACTGATATGCTGCACAGCCTCCTGCCCCACCACAAACAAACAGAAGAAGTGGGCCCATACATGGGCAAAAAAAAAGACATCCCCGAAAATAAGTCCTAGTGCTTATTTCAGCACTCAATAGAAGGTAAGACTATGTTTTATTTTTGGGCAAACACAGGCATTTATCTACTGACATTTGCATGCTTTCCAACTGCTAGATTGGCAGGAGCTGGGGCAAGAACAGGAGTTCACCCAATCACAAGGAGTTCAGGTCTTGAACCTGGGTTGACAGATTTCCAACTGACAAACACAGCATCTATTCTTAACCACTGAGCCATTGTGCTGCCCGATCCTAGACCAAACTAAATCCAAAAATGCTTCGAAATTCTTGGAAGCTAGGATTCAGATAAATCAACCATCAATAGACACAAGAAATAAACGATATTTATATATCATTCAAAACAACCAATAAAAAAGCTGTTGAAACATACTTTTCAGCAGCCAATTCCCAGATAAATAAGAATTAACATCAGTCAAACAGAAAACAATACTCTAATCTAGGAACTACCAAGGAGAAAACCACATTCCACCAAAACTGGCAGAGCAAGCTACTATATAGAAATAGGAAGCAAAATCCACACTCTGTCGGACTTTTGTAATCTTCTGACAAGCAAAGTCATTTGGGAAACAAGATTCACTTGACAACATTGTTAGTAATTTAACAACTGCAGTGATTCAGTTAATAAATGTGGCAAAAGTCATAAAACGGGGCAACATTCACTTAACAAATTTCTCACTTAGTAATATAAATTTTGAGCTCAATTGTAAGTTGTAAGTCGAGGGCTACTTGTACTTTTCCATGAACTATAATTACTGAACAATCCAATAATTTTAAAGAATACAAAATCAGCATTACCATAATATGATTCTTGTTCCAAGTTTTGGCAACAGCATTTAAACAAAAGCAAGCTTTTATTTGGTTCATGCATATATAATTCAGGTTATATTCGCTTTGGGCATTTTTAAAATAAGCTGTTTAACAAAATGTTCCATACTACCAACCACTTAATCATTATATTCTGATCCGACAAAATGTAATTGACATTGAATATAATTCATGATTAAGATTTTAAGTACCAAATTGGGCAAAAATGTACAAATTAGAAGAAAGGGGACCTGGTTCCAAATGTTCAGAAGGGTTTTGGAAACATTTGGATTCAGTCATTTTTCCCAGTTTAGCAGCTCGGTCACCGAAGTTGGTAGGAAAAATCATCTTCAACAGCAAGAATCATCCAAAAATTAGCCCAGAAAAACAACATTATTGATTTCCTTAAAATGATTATCCCTAATTTGTAATACCTTGGTAAGGATCGTTTTGCCATAGTTCTTTGTGCTGGTTAAGCCACTGTTAAGATAGACAGCTTTTCCTGGTATAGAATTAGAATAAGCTAGGAAAGAGAAGATAAAAATATCAAAAGTCATTCGACACTGCTAGACCATTGTGGATACATGCAGGACGATTCACAATCTTAGGAACACATCTTGACAAGTCTCATTGACTAATACTTCTGTCAATTATGCTATCTCACCAGAGAAAGGAACGAATACACATTGGAGTGTTCCTAGCTTGCAAACATGCCACTCTTCATCGATTGCGTTTTAGGAGTTAATGCTTAATACCAATTTAAATCCAAAGAAACTAGATATTCTAGAAAGTTCTAGTCTCTTTTCAGCTTTGAGACTTTCTGTTAAAAGTTTCCTTTTATGTTTCTGTACCTATCATGTTTCTGTCCTGCCTGAACTTGCATTAAGTTAATACTAGAAAATAAATTACTAGCTTTTACCATACAGTTTATTTCCAATAATACCTTTTGGCCCATAAGCCTGAAAAATGAAAATGATGGGAAAATATAATCGAGCGCATGTTTGGACACGTATACATTTTCCCAGAAAAAATTAAGCAGGGGCAATCAGAAATTGAAGTAGCGGGTAACATTCTAATAAAGCAATGCTGGCGCATGAGCTTATGTTTCCCATGACAGTCACTCTGTGGGCAAGCAAGCCCACCTCCAAGCAGGCCTTTTGTGCAAGTGCCAGAACACACCCTCAAACATGTCAAATGTTCCTCTTGGCCAAAAAGGATTGGAGACCTCTGCTATAGGTCACCGGTTCATCTTAACTGCCTACAGTAGATATTATTTTTTTTTTCTCTTCAGACATTTATATTCATTTCCTAGAAGAAAAACCAAATCCAAAGTAGAAAGAGACTTACCTTTTGGACAGATGCCACCATGGCTGTTTGGTTTTTGAGATGCCACATAAGCTAATCCGAGAGTACCCATATCAAAATCTTGGTATGTAAACAGGTGAGCAAGGCATACTTTAGCTGCTTTTTCGGCTATGTCGAAACTGAATTGCTTTGGGGGACAAATAAAACAAACACTTTTTTGTTTAGAGATGTTTGTTCAATAAATTAGGAAAGGAGATCAATAAATAAAGAAATTCCACTTCTAGCATCACTGAACAACAATTTTCTCCGATCCATTTTCCTTGCCCAAGATAATATTTTGCCTGAGGTGGTTTTTCTGACATAAATTACTCAGGATCACATAGTGAAGCATTCCAGAAAGGAAGTAAACACCCTGTAATAGAATTTCTGCATGAGGATTGAAAAATAGTTAAGATATACTTGATAAAAGCATGCTGCATCAACATTTTTGCCACAGTTCTGAGAGCTTAGATAAGCATTTAGTTTATTTTAAATCATGAGCCATATTTTAAAGCTATTTCTTTTTTTTGGGGGGGGGGGGTGTTAAAAATTTTTATGATGTAACATTATATATTTATTCCTGAAGTCTTCAGTTATCAACTTCCTTAAAATACATTGTAATTTGGAGATTCCCCAATCTTAAGTGAGAAATTATACCAAATTTTATCATTTAAAATAGACGTGTGCCCACAAAAACCTACCTCTAGCAGCTGCTTGACTTCCCAGGCATCCTTCTCTTCATCAGGATGACTTTTTGCCATGTTATAGTGTTTTTCATTAGGAGGTATGTTCTCTGGCTCACTATGAACAATAATCTTCATTAAACAGAAATAAAATATTTAGAAACTTTGTAAAAACAGAAAAAGGGTTCAAAATAATGCTTCAGCTTTTCAATGAAGAGAAAATACCATTACTCATTAGCAAAGGCTCATAGGAATTCATGTACCATATTTTTCGGAGTATAAGATGCTCAAAAGTATAAGACGCACCTCGCTTTTAGGGAGGAAAACGAGAAAAAAAAATCTGCCTCTGCCGCCCAGCAATTTGCCTCCTTGCAGCAAACAGCAAAGAGGTTTCAGCTTCAGCTCAGCCTGATTAGCACAAGCAGCTGATTGTCGGTAGGATGAGCCTCCCAATGATCAGCTGTTTCAGGCTGCAGGGATTGCCATCGCCTATTGCCGCCTCCGTGCGCCCTCTTTTCAGCCTCCATGCCCCTCATTTTCTGCCTGTTTCGATCCCCACCACCTGAAAACAGCTGATCGTTAGGAAGCCGATCCAACCGCCAATCAGCTGCTCGTGCTAAATCAAGCTGCTTGCTGTTTGCTGCAAGCTGACCAGGCTGTTTGCTGTTTGCTGCAAGGAGACAAATTGCTGGGAGGCAGAGGCCAAAGAGTGGGGGCCGGCGGGGCTTCGGCAAAATTTGCTGTATAAGATGCACAGACATTTCCACCCACTTTTGAGGGGGGGGGGTAGTGTGTCTTATACACTGAAAAATACGGTACTTAACATTATGTTACACTTTTTCCCCCCAGTAAACTATCACTCAAACAGAAAGTTTCTAAAATGATTTATCTGGTGAAAGAAAACATATTTCTGGTTTTGGGTAAAATAAGCATATCCAAACAAATCCTTCAGCATAGCAAGCACATATCAAGCTTTTAAATTTCAGTAGCTTAACCTAAATCTCAGCGATTCTAAATTTGGTAAATAAATACTTTTAAAAGGTTGAATAGACTGATTTTAAAGAGAAAACATTTTTGGATTAACAGTGGCGAGAAAATAATCAGAACATTGCTAGGCATATGCTACCTTTATTATTTTATATGAAAAAAATTGTTTTTACATCTCAAACATTGAAAATCTGATCAGGATTTCTCTTGGCAATGAAAAAATGGATTAATGACACTACTGTTTGCTCTTTACTATCTTTATGCAGAAGTTGAAATTTGAAACAGCATAATTCACTGAGGCATATGCGTTCATTACTTCACACAAATATAGTCAGTGCTATCACCAAAAAGAGAGTTCCAAAATTAAAACTCTAACTAAATTAGAACAGTATACCAAAAAAAAAAAAGAAAGAAAAAGGAATGCCTGAAGGACACTTTTCCTGGTTAAGAGTTTCCCAATTTAAGCAAGATTTGCTGTTATGAGAGGGTGGAGGTGTTAGCAAGGAAGACAACTGTAATGAGTTTTCCCTTCATGATTACTGCTGTAGTCCATTTTTTTCTGACTGAAATACTCCCAGTTCACTCGGTCTGTTGTAATATCCTCTCCACGTGGCTTTGTTTCTACTAAATATAAAGATTTTGAAAAATAGGATAAAACAAAGATTGCTGAATTTTGGGGAGATATTACAGCAGAGGTAGAATTCTCTCTTCACACAAGAAGATCTAATTTTAATTTTTCTAATTTATTATAGGGTAGTAATTTATCCTTACACTTACTCTCTTGCTGTTTATGCTGTATTTTTAAAATAACTAATGCTTTTAATAACTTAACATGTAAATTTAAAGTTAAGGAAAAATTTCTGAGTATGTTTTTAAAGCAAGTAGAAGCACCAATGGTTTTTTAAAAGTTAGGGTTAAGATTTTTCTCACTAATAATGCCTTTTGCTGCCTCTCTTCTTATGTTAAGTTACTACCTGGCTACTTCCTTTATCTGGATTTCTGTTAGAAACAAAAAGGGGAAGGAGAACTAAAAAGAACTATAAGCTTCAGGGTCATCATAATTCATCACATATTTTGCATATATCACAATGTACAGTGAAATTATTCAATAAAACATTGAATTGAATGCGCTCTGGTTTCCAGCAAAATTGTTCACCTTCCTTCCGGGAGGTATTTTAATACCTGCTCAATCTGTATGCCATATCCTTTGAAATGGGCGTTGTCCCATGAGGTATTGCGATAGATGTCATCCACTCTGTCTATTAATTCAATCTAAATGCAGAAAGGAAAATAAGGGATTCCAGTCAACCCATGTCATTAGAACCTAACATTGTGGGCTATTTATAAATAAATGCATGTTCTGTGCATGAGAAGGGAATAAATAGCATTCTACTTATTTAAGTCATTGTATTTGTTACATTTGTATTACACTAATCAAGCAGGAGTTCAAGGCAGCATTCAATATATGAAAGCCCAGTTTGGTCTAATGGTGAAGGTGCTGGCCCAAAACCAAGAGACAATGAATCCTAGGTCTCCCTTATAAAAATTGCTGGGTGACTATGGGACAAATTGATGTTGTGCGAAAAAGAGGAATATTAGTATGTCTGCTGCTTTGAATAGTATATAAAAACTGTGAAATAAAATATTAATACTATTTCTTTAACATCATTTTTTCCATAAAAATAGAGTTAAGTTGGATTAAGGCAGGGATGTCAAATTTGCGACAACACGGCGTTGTCACGTGACATATCATAATTTTTTCCCCTTCAGTAAACTAGGGGTGGGCGTGGCCAGCACATGATGCATCTGGCCAGCGGGCCGCGAGTTTGGCACCCCTGAATTAAGGAATGTAATTGGTGCAAACTCATAAACAAGTGAGTTTGTGCATTTACAAGAAACATACAGCTAGTCCTCGACTTACAACAATTGAGCCCAAAATTTATGTTGCTAAGTGAGGCAGTTAAAAGAAATTTTGCCCCATTTTATGAACCTTTCTTGTCACAATTGTTAAGTGAATCACTATAGTTCTTAAGTTAGTAACAGGGTTGTTAAGTGAATCTGGCTTCCCCATTGACTTTACTTGTCAGAAGGTCACAAAAGGAGGTCACACGATCTTAGGACACTGCAACTGTCATAAATATGAACGAGTTGCAAAAGATCTGAATTCTAATAACCATGGGGATGCTGCAATGGTTGCAAGTGTGAAAAACTTAAGCCACTTTTTTCAATGCCGTTGTAACTTTGAATGGTCACAAAATGAACTATTGCAAGTTGAGGACTGTCTGTATGTTAATACTGTCTATTCATATGTATATCCTTATTCATATTTGCTGAACACTACTTAAATATTTAGTTATACCCTCTCACTCAACCCTGTCAGATCTTAAAATAATAAATTAATTGGGCAAATTTTATCAGCCAACTCATAGCAGATAATTACACTTACTAGGTAGTTAATGGTAGTACTTTCTTCCCCACGGCCCATATTCTTAAAGAAACGATGATCTGCCACCACTAACATCTTGCAAGTATTTTTCATGGGGTCGGGAATAGCTCTTCTTCTCCGAGGAATATTTTCTATCATGATAATTGGAATATCATTAGGTAACTTATTTACAGCTATTGTGTCAAGAATTTCCATAACATGTGAATATGTTAATCATAAAATTATCTATATGTTTAGCGCAAGGGCTATAGGCGTAACAGAAAAACGTAGGGAGTTGCAGAAATTGCTTCTGGGTATTTATTTATTTATTTATTTATTAATCACCCACCCCACATTTTTAAAGAGTCACTTTAACTTCCTCGATTTTATCTCCACAGTCATAACCATGTGACATATGCAGAGAATGAGACTGGGAAAGGGTGAAAAGAGCAATTATTAGTGCTTTCTCTCTCTCTCCCCACCATACAATAAAAGAAAGCAGAAGCAGAACATTCATTTACAGAAATCTTTTGCTTAAATCTTTCTTGCATCATTTCTTCATGCCAGAGAGTGTTAGCACGTAATGCTAAGCCAAATTTAAAATTAATACACTGTTAAAGAGGCCACGGGGATTAATGCAAAGACTGTGTTAAGCCAAACAGAAAAATAATAAGAGTATGACCACTACTAATAGTATGTGGAAACCATACATGTGCTGCCTTCTTCCAATAAAGTGAGAACAGGTCAGATATTATTCCAGGCAGAGAACATATTATGCATGAGCTACTATATGCTAATATCCTGATCCTTATTGAAAAGCAAACTTCCTATAGGCTTCCAGTGTACTAGAAAGAGACAACATTCTATTGCATGAAAATCACAATGTTAAGCAGTTAAGTCCAGGTAATTCTCAACTTACTCCCACAATTGGGATCGGAATTCCTGTCATAAGTCAATGCAGTTGTAAAGCTGCATTGTACCCCATGTACAATTGAACTGCACCAACGTATGATGACTATCTGGCATTCCCTGTTGCAGTTTTTAACCAAGAATAGTATCAGCCTTGCTAACTCTTTTTTCCACTCTGTATTCTAAATGGTCTGTGATTAATATGTGTGGGGTGTGTATGTGTGTTTGTGTGTGGAGAGAGAGGGGGGGAGAGGGGGAGGGAGCATTATGTATAGGTACGGGTACACATACATACACACATATATTAATCACAGGCCATTTAGAATACATAGCGGTAAAAATAGCCTAACAAGGATATGTGCGTGTGTGTAGCATATGTATAGGTATGGGTGGGTACACACACACATATTTTTTTTTTAAAGTGCGTATCAGAATTTCAGCCTTTCACCTTTTGTGTCCAGCCACTGACTGAAGCAGAAACACCTCACCTCACGTTTCTGCCTCCTTTTGGACCCTTTTCACTGCCTTTGCCGTCTCCTTTTTGGATCCAGCTTTTCCGTGATCATTTTTTACACATGGCTAAAGCTGCATTATCCTCATAAATCTCCTCATAAAGGCAGAACTTTAGCCATGGGTAAGAAACAATGGCCTCTGAGGTGGTGAGTACAAAGGGGCTGCCAAGAGCCCAAATTTTGATCACATGATGACAGGGATGCTGCAATAGCCATAACAAGGACATGGGTTATAAGCCCATTTTTTTTAGCACCATTGTAAATATGAACAGTCGCTGTACAAATGGTTGTAAGTTGAGGATTACCTGTAGTGCCCTATGCTGTTACAGAAGAATCTTACACAATTTTGAAAAAAATACTACAAACTATTGGATGCTTACCTTTAGTTACATGATTATCCTTGAGCCCTCCTCCCCAAAACCCCTCTTCTTCTAGTTTGACATAACCACATATTTTGGGGGATTGTAATCGTGAGATATCTTTAATATCTTCAGATTTGTATACCAAAACCTTTCCATCTTCTGTGTTGTTGAGAAACCTCCATAAGGGCTAGAACAGAAAAATAGTATGATTTTTTTTTTTAATGTCTGCTCAAAAATAAGCTACACTAAGTTCAACAGAGTGTCTTTTAAGCAAAAGCAGCTTAAGTGGAGTAACTTATCAAAAATGGCCGCTTCAGAAGCCTGAAGAACTAAATATGCTAAACCCTAGTATTTTTCAAAATAATTATTTATGATTGTGAATATATCTAATTCTGTTCCAAACCACCTTATGGGACTTTGTAAGTATACAATAGATTTAGTTTTTTTCACATTAGATAAAACTATCTTCATTTCTAGGTAATATAGTTAAACAGCTATCCTATCTATTTGCTTTAAAATAATTTGCCAAAATGAATTTGAAAAATAATGCTACATGTTAAAATAAATAGCTTCATTCAGATTTGAACTTTGATTAGTTTCAAAATAATGTCATTATATTTATCAGAACTACTATTGGTACTGAGTCAGGATTTAGGCCATATACTATTTCTACTTATTCCAACATCCACTTCATGAAAAATCCATAAATTATCACACTTGTTTTACAATTTTATACTCTATAATTTGTTTTTGTGGGCAGGAGTTCACAAACAAACAAAAAATGACAGAGGTGTAATTGTGAGAACCCTAATGGCTCATTTTGTTCCTTAGACTGTTTTGCAAGATATTTGAAAAACACTGAGAATTACTGTGACAGAAAAGAAGTTATTACATGGAACTAGAGTTTTAAAAAATGGACTGGATCTCTAAATATAGAAGATGCCCAAAAGGTTGTTAACTGGAAAACTGATAGTCCTCAAGTTATGACCATAATGGAGCCAGCCCATTATAGCGGTTAGTTATAAAATAGTTATAAAACCATTTTAAACAACAATAGTGGCACAGTGGTTAGAATGCACTACTGCAGGCAAACTCTGTCCACAGCCAGGAGTTCAATCCTGACCAGCTCAAGGCTGACTCAGCCTTCCATTCTTCAGGTCGGTAAAGTGAGGAGCCAGATAGATTGTTGGGGGCAATATACTGACATTTGTAAACCGTTCAGAAAGTGCTGTAAAGCACTATGGAGTGATAAGTCTAAGTGTTATTGCTATTTTACAGGTTTTTGCAGCAGTGACGGACACTGCGGTCATGAAGAGAACCAAAAGTTTCACCAGTTTTCAGCAAAAGTGTCATGACCGCAGGACACTGCAAGCAATCATAAATGTTGCAAAGAACCTGAAGTTCAATCATGTGACCATAGGCAGCAGGGAGCTGGCTGACAATCAGAACTTTGGATTTGGATTGTAAGACCTCTCTTTCAGGTAGATTGTAGGCTAAAACAATTTTATGGCAGTTTTTAAACAAACACTTTCTAAGCAGATGAATAGTTACAGCAAGAGAGAAAACCAGTATGGTGTAATATGGTTTTCTTAGATTTTGTGTAAGCATCATATTCCAAATTCTCAGGGAGAATTTTACCTATATCCATAATTCTCCATTCAGGCTGCTTCTTGATATGACCATTTATATCAAATTTTAATATTTACAATCTATTAAAAGAAAGTTAAGCAATTATTCGGTTACAAGTAGATTTTTGTAATGGGATGTACCTCAACATTATATTCTTCTTCATCTGTATTGATCCTCACTGTGAAATCACCTTCACCTATGTGAGCTATAACTTTGGAATTACTCTGACCTGGATATGGGAGGGGAAAGGAAAAAAAATGGATCTATTAATTTAGCAGGCTAAATTATATTGAAACATACACGTATCTTACATGAGTTATTTAAACCCAAACACACTAGATTGTAACATGTCAGCTCCCATTTGCAGAGAAGTTAGATATTATGAATTTGAGGCTATGTCATGAGATTCAAGGAAAATCTTTGGGGTATATTGATTTGACTATATCAAAAGACACACTCCAGGGTCTGGGGCTTGGAAGGCAAATGGGCCACTGAGAGGTCTTTCTCAGTTTGAGTTTATCCTTGGTGACCATTGTAGTATTTTTTTCTTCTTTGCTAGTATTCATTTTTATTGTTTTAGCATTTGTTAACTGCCGAAAGTCTCATTTGTGGGATGGGAGCCATATAAAGCAATGTAATATTACTTACTTCCAATGACTTTATTATTATAAATAATACGATTAGTTTCTTAAAATTTATACTACCTTCCCCATTTTTTAATCACTTTGCTTTAGCATTTTGTACTATGGGTCCATTAGCACCCTTGCTGGAAGTCCTCGGGTTGCAATGGCAATTGGGACTGAGAATTCTGCTGCTAAGTGACAAGGTTCTAAAGGGTAACATCATGTGACTGCATCATTTAATGATGGCATTTCTGCAGGCCCAGTTGCTATTGTTAAATGAGGAGCTGACATCATCATGACTTCTGATTTCCTGTCAGCTTCTCCATCAATTTTATTTCTGGGAAGCTAGCAAGGAGTATTGGAAGCTGTGATCACCTGATCATGGCTTGCTGCAACGTCATAATTATGAGCGAGGCATCCAGATCACAATTACAGGGACGCTGAGGACTGGAACCCTGAGGACCTATCATAAGTCCCCATTGTACAGCGCCACTGTCATAATCCAAGAACTACCTGTACAACAGCAAGAGTGCTAACTGGATTTAAGGATTATAACCATCCTGTATCATTTTTTATGTGATATTCATGGCCGCCCAGTTCATTTTTGGATCAAAATCAAGCTCTATCAGTCTAAATTAGCCTATAAAATTTGCCATAGCTCGGGATTATACCATCCATATCACTTACTTATTTGTTCCTATCTGTTGGCAGTGTTTCTGCTCCAATTACTTTCCCAAATTCAGATGGTATAAGCGGCAATGCAATAAGGCACACTTATAATTTTGCCTTTGAGGCACCAGTAAGACATGTTCTTTCTCTCCACTCTTTCATTACATTAATATTTAAAAGCTATATGCTGAAAATAAAAAGTTGTAATGAGTTTGCTTAGGTTTCTACTGTTTATGTAGTCTTTAATCGTCTTAGCCTCTAAGAATTAGGTCAGGATTCTAATGTGTTATACACTATTTTTTTAATGTAAATAATAAATATTAATTATGCCAACAGACTCTAGTAACAGGTCTATTTGTGCTTTCCCAATAGCAGTCCTTGTTTCGTGAGATTAATTTTTCCAGAACAGAAAGTTGTTTATGGTATTCCAGATCAGTTTACCCATTTTTTAAAAATCCAGTATGACTTTTTGTATATTACTAATCCTAAAGGAAATCAATTCCAACTGTTCTTTGCAAGGACAGATACTGCAGATGAAGCTCAAATACTTCGGCCACCTAATAAGAGAGAACTCATTGGAAAAGACCCTGATGCTGAGAAAGATTGAAGACAAAGGGAGAAGGAGCCTGCAGAGGATGAGATGGATGGACAGTGTCATCAACAAAACAAACACGAATTTCGGTAAACTCTGGGAGACAGTGGAGCACAGGAGGGCCTGGTGTGCTATGGTCCATAGAGTCACAAAGAGCTGGCCACATCTTACCAACTAAATAACAATGCTAGCAACCAACACTTACTTGTACACACTTACCAACAATATGGCCCGTGAAAAATTCTTGCCATTGTACTTGATACTCTCTTTCATTGCCTTGGCCATCAAGAATAAGTGCTTGAAAGTTTTTTGAAAAATGGTCTGTTGTTGATGTTAAATATAACTTAAAATGCCTGTAAAAAATTAATTTCAGATGTATCTAAAACACTTGATTTTATATACACAACACATTAGAAATTGTTGCATATGATTCTCTATGGAATTGATGACAAACAGCATCAAGAATGTTTACTAACAGTTTTAGCATTATTTTTCAATTTTGAAACCTGAGATAAATATTTAAGAAAATACTTCAATACATCATCATCATCATCATCATCATCATTATCATTATTATTATTATTATTATTATTATTATTATTATTATTATTATTATTAATGTTTTCATATTAACAAGATAGAAAACATCATGCTTTACTTAATATGGTTGATTATATTGCATATGGGCTTCTATAGCAAGAAAGCTTTTCATAAAGTTTATATTTATAACCCTATCATATAAACTTCTGTTTTCTTGTCATGTTTACCATATGTAAAATGAATGGTATTGAAATCTCTATTTCCCTTTCCCTTATAGAACATAGCTTGCTTGAGGTGGTAATGTATTCTTTAAGTTTCTCAATGGTCTCACTACTTTCATTGCAGAATGTCCACCTCTACCCTAATCTCTGACAGTCTTCCCTTTATTCCCTCAGCCTCTTCCATTATTGTCAGGAAAGCTTTGATCAATTTTTTCCTTAGTTTTCTCTTCCCAAATTCTTTAACCCAAAATAACTGTATTGTGGTCTACACTTGGAACAAAACTGATCTGATTCATATCTGCGTATCAACACTAAACATATATTTCTGGCTAGCATTCTAGGCATGGAGTGCCTTGCATGCATAGGCAGTCCTCATATTAGGACAGGAATTGGGACAGGAATTGCTATCACTAAGCCACATGTTCATAAACTATTATGTCATTTGATTGCATGTTTTAGCTTCAGATTCAAAGGACTATACCTTTGTAACACATGCATTGTCATTAAGCTTTCCTAAATTCATCTGTCTCTATAATAGGGCTCCCAGAATTTTCTGATTGTGACCCAGTGTTCTGGCACTTTTTATTTTCACTTTTAGGGTGCAGTGCCCAAAGGTAATGCCACAAAAGAATTCATAGAGAGCTTACAGCTGAAGCCAGGACAAGTAGTTTATAAGTGTCCGAAATGCTGTAGTATCAAACCGGACAGAGCACATCACTGCAGGTAATTATAATACATCATCATCATGGTCTATTTATGTTACTATTGTAATTACCATATTTTTCGCACTATAAGATGCACTTGACTATAAGACGCACCTTATAACAAAAAATCAGGCAGAGCCTGAGAGGACTATAGACAGGTGTCCTCTCATGTGCCAGCTTTGTCTATTGACTCTTGCTGAGGAAAAGAGACAGAAGAGGCGGGCAATGACAAAGACAGAAGAGGCGGGGTTCAGCACTATAAAAGGACCCCGCCGCCACAGCCTGGCTGGTATTCACCAAAGGGACCGGGACTGACTTGCAGACATTTCCACCCACTTTTAAGGGGGGGAGAGTGCATCTTATGGAGTGAAAAATCGGTCAATAGAGGCATCAGCATTAATCTAGCATGTGAATCACTCATCTGTTAGTATGATTTTAGCACATTTCTACATTTTGATTTATTTTAATTGGGTTGCAAAACTTAATATAATTCAGAACTGAATTTTGTAACAACTTCAGACTTTCTGCTTAAAGCAGGTTTGTACACCTATTAATCTGTAATATGTTAATTTATTCACTTTGAGTTATGTTTATTCACTTTGAGTTATGTTTATTCACTTTGAGTTATGTTTAGAATTGTTTCTACTGGCAGATCCACCTGTCTGAAAAAATACTTCCCTGGTATGTGTTTGCTTGTGTGTGTGTGCATGTACACACACACACACCAGGGCAATATTTTTTTGGATGTGTGGATACACATATATATATCCCCTTCCTCTGAAGACATCTGTGGGCTTAGCATTCTGTCCAAGCCCTCAAAGTCTTAAGGTAGCAGGAAAATCACAAAAACATGGATGCCTGTAAAGGAAGACCTTTTTCCATTATTCTATGATGTACAAACTAATCCCATCAGGTGGGCTGTTGTGAGTACCACATAATGCATTGGTGGAAATGGTATAGTCTCATCAGGTATGAAATGTGAACTTTTTCCCAAGAGGCTCCGTGGGCGTGGTTCCATGGGCATGGTTCTGTGGGCGTGTCTTGGTGTTCATGTGACTGGGTGGGTGTGTCTTGGTGGGTGTGTC
>JAOYMU010000077.1:46613087-46624495 GCA_025802295.1 Psammodynastes pulverulentus
GTGACATTGAGTTGGCCACGCCCACCCAGTCACATGACTGCCAAGCCACGCCCACCCAGTCACGTGGCTGCCAAGCCGCACCCACCAAATAAGCCACGCCCACAGAACCGGTAGTAACAAATTTTGAATTCCACCACTGCTTGCAATAGCCACTTTCCTCCACCACTGGTTCATAAGGCTTTTCCAGATCAACCAAGGACTTTGTGGTGTCCCTGGGATCTACGGTGTGTGCCTTCCTTGGTTTGCGGCTCTTCAGGACAATTTAGATCCAAATAGACTACCCAGCAGCCAGGATATCAACAGCTTTTCGGGAGCCTCCGGGAAGTCCGTTTGTCTTGCCGTGACGTCAGCTCAGCCCTTCCTGAAGATCTCTGACAGCGAAACAGAGGTCGGGGGCAATGCATGCAAGCGGCAGCAAGTGGCCGCAGAAGAAGTGGGACAGCAAGGCAGGTGACGGGGGTGTGCGAGGCCTGGTAAGTTAAGCCAGCTCCACCCCTCCATCCCCTCTGTAAGGACCAACTTCTCCCCCCCCCTTCAATGGTAGGTACAAACTCTTGAAACTTTGGTGTTTCAGAAGGATTTCCTTTATTGAATAGGAGAAGAGGCAGGTTAAACAATTCAAAGCAAGCTCTGGAGATCCTTTAGGGCATGCAATCCAGATGAAGGGAATTTGAGACCCCTCCCAACAGTCTAATGTGGATTCTACCACTCCAGAGGGAGAGGATGTTAATTTACCACTTCCCTTCTAAGATGTAGAAACATTTTCCAAGACTGTCATCTGTCCTTGCAATAAAACAGGCCCTTCCCCCCACCTCGTAACTTTCCAAGAGGTGTGAACTCTCCAGACATCTGGTTGCCAGGCATTGCCTATAAATCTTGTGGAAAGTTATGCAAAATCAAAGTAAGAGATAGGATATTCAAGTTACATACAGAGTAAAAGAATTAAATGTATCAAATCCACCCCCCCCCCTTCTTCCATCGAAGAATAGCAGATCCACAAATCTGACATCCACACTAGTTTAATTTTTACCTGGGCACCTCGCCTCACCCTGTGCACCCCGGAATGGGCGGGGTCTTAACTAGGGCTTATTTTGAGAGTAGGGTTTATATTGGGCATATGTGTAAAACTCAAGTTGGGTTTACTTTCAGGGTAGGTCATATTTTCGGGGAAACACAGTACTTCAACAGTTGTCTTAGCAAAACATGCTGAACATAAGTCAACATGGTTTTTGCTCAGTTCATTTAATAATTAAATATCATGATTCCAAATTAATTTGATGGTTTTACAATTTTCTGATTTCCCTGATTTTCCTTACTAATTAGATTGATGGATAGCATATTTCATACAACTTATAGAAAATTACATTCAGAACCTGTTTCTTTTCGATATTTTTTACAGTGAGCTTAAAATGTATTTCTATCTCTTTTTGCAATATTGTGTGCAAAAATATTTTCTTTGTGAAATTCTGACTGTGATCAACTAAAGCTATCTTCTATCAGAATACTATATATTTGGATGTATCCTGTATTTTTTCTCTATTTTAAATCTTGCATTCTAGAAGAGCCAATATTGTATCCCTTTATAAGTAGTCCTCAGCTTATGACCACAGCTGAATCCCAAATTTCTAAAGCTAAGCAACACAGTTGTCATGTGAATTTTACCACATTTTACGACCATTCTTGACACAGTTGTTAAGTGAATTACGGCAGTTGTTAAGTTAGTAACACAGTTGTTAAGTGAATCTGGCTTCCCCATTGACTTTGTTTGTCAAAAGGATACAAAAGGTGATCACAAGATCCTGGGACACTGCAACTGACATAAACTTGAACCTGTTGCCAAGCATCTGAATTTTGCTCACATGACCATGGGATACTACAATGATGAAAAACAGCCATAAGTCATTTTTTTTCAGTGGCATTGTAACTTAGAACAGTCACTAAATGAATTGTGGTAAGTCAAAGACTACCTATACTGTATTCTATACAGTACAGTATTGTTTCTATATCCCTTGTCACTGTGCTTTTGTGTCTAAATTTTGTTTTTCCAAAAGTTTCTCAGCGATGTCAATGCATATTTCAGTTTAAACATCATATTATAATCTAACATGACCAAATAGCATGTAAGGGTAAGCAGTGTAGCTTTTAGCTGACCATCTATGCATAGACATGTTTAATAACTATGTTAACAGTTCCGTGAATGATTTGCTATACATGTTGTGTGAACTATGAACATGGACTTGCTTTTTTTTTTTTCAGGGAAAACAAACCAGAGAAAGGAACCACCATGTATTTTGTATTTCTTTCTCTACCTTGTCTGTTTCACACAGTGATATGCTAAGCAAATTATGGAGAGATCCATTATATTTATCAGTCACACCCATTTTGGGAAAAGTGAGTGAGTGTAATCTGAATTGTCCATTGATACCCACATCAATTTACTAAGGACAATTGCTTAACCGATTCTATCGTTCCTGAACTTCCAAACGTCACTTGAAAAATTGACTTGAAAGGAGAATGGATTGGTTTCCCAAAATATCTAATATGTAATTTTTATAGCCTAACTGATTCTTAATGCTGGTACAGGTGCTTATTATTGAAGTATTAGAAATTCATCTGACATGTAGTCTTCTGAATTTTCTTAAGCTAATACTGTTCCTATCTCCCCCTTTTCTATACTCATACATTACCTTGCAATTCTTTCTTCTGCTGGCAAGTGACTGCAGCTTTAACTACATACCATCCAGATGTGCTGGGTTTGTAACTTGTTGGCTGTATTGGTTAGCAGTCATGCTAAGTGAGGTATTTTGGGAAATGAAATTTCAGTGCATCTGAATGGCATCAGAATTTCAGAAAATAAACTTATGATTAAATGAAACTGGAAAAGCAATGGTTGAGGCTTTTCTTAAATCTGGAAATATATTTTCTTATTAACAATTTCAATAAAACATAATTGGGGAAGGAGACTATTAATATCAATTAAAGTTGTCATGGCAACTATGGTTTTTTTTCATTTCTACATTATCAGTTTTCTCTTCTCCCCTGCCCCCAGCCTTTGTTAATTTTTTGAAAAAATGTGTTTAGAAAACCTTACTATTTTCTTGCTCCAGCCATTTGATAAAGGATAGATAAGAGGGAATCTTTTCCCCGAAACCAGAAGTATAAAATATGTTCCTGCCTGAAAATGTCATATTTCTGTTTTCAGGGAATAGAACAGTTGAAAAAAGAAGAGAGAAGATGGGCTAAAAAAACAAAATGGATGAACATGAAAGCAGTATTCGGCCATCCGTTCTCTATAGTTTGGCTTAGCCCATTTGCTACTCCAGACCAAGGAAAAGCCGACCCATATCAGTATGTAGTCTAAGAATTCGTGACAACATTTTCACCCAAACAAAACTGCATTTGCAGCACTCTGGCTCTATATACATGAATGTTTCCAATGAAAAAACCTTTTGTTTAAAGAAAAACTGCCTGTAAAAGAGCAGAGAACTGCAGAGAAAAGATAAGGGGGGGAAAAACCAGATCTGTATTCTGCAAACTTTGGTAATTCTTCATCTCTGGCTGAAGTGTTTCCTTCTTTTTTTTTAACTTAAGAATTTGACTGGCCTATTTTTTTTCCTATCTGCTTGCTGATACAACTAATGTAAAGGGGAAACTCCTCTCTCTCTGCCCACCTATGCTGACTGTGTAGTATTTACACAACTACTGAACAACAGCCTATGCCAGAAATATGAGTATTCATGAACTTTGTGGCAGAAAATAGTTTTATGTTGTGGTATTTTGTATGCGCCTGAGTTAAAGCCTCACATAATGTCTGAAGTAATGGAAGATAAAATATGACTCAGCTAGAAGGCCAGTTGATAACTTTGCTTAGTTTTTAAGCTTTAAAATATGTTGCCAACACTATTGTATTTTGGAGAGCTACAGAATTCTTGTACTGTTTTTTACCATATCTCTGGAAAACAGGCATTGTTGTCACTATTGGTTATATGAATGAAGGTTATTGTATGTGAGACTTTGTAATGCTTATAATTGAAGAAATATGGGAAGTTGATTTAAATATGTAGAATAGCAAGATAAAGTTTGTATTAATTAAAAGGGGGAAATGGTTAATGAATAGTGTTCATGGTTAGAAGAGGCTTAAAAATCCAGGTAAAGGCTAGTGTTGTCCTCTAATTTTCTTTTTAACATTACCTCCTTTTTATATCTTTAGATATTTGTTCTGCTTTAATTCTATACATATATATTTTACAATCAGAACTGTCATGTGTAAAAAGATCATGCATGCCTTTGTTCATGACTACATGGATGGCAAACTGTATACATAGTAAGAGCTTGGAGATGAGGACTAAGTAGAAGGCATTCTGTTTAAAACAAAAATAAGTAGAATATATTACACCCAAACTGAGTGAGTCTGTAACACATTGGAATATAGGCAGGGATTTCATTGAATATTTTGGATTTTAAAAATTCTGATGATCTCATTTTGAAAATAATGTGAATGCTGCATTTTTTTCAGTACTGTCAATGTTTCCATATGGGAAACAAATGCAATAAACCTTTTCTGAACACTGCTTCTGTGCCTTTATTTAAAACAAGTTCTTTTAAATTTCATTGTCCTCTAGATTATAGATAGTTGATCAATTAGAGTTAAATTTATTTGAACCAAATAGCACCGTGGCTACACTTTTATATTTTATCATTGTGCATTCAACAAGCAAGCAAACATTTGTGTAACAAAACTAGTTTTCTATTTCTACACTTACATATTAAAATATTTAGTGCAGAAGAATGTATTTTGTGGGTCAGTAATTCTTGATCTGTGTTAGAAGATGTTTTGAAAAAAATACTTATAACAATCATAAAAAGAAATAGGTATTTTACCTTTCAATCTTGGAAGTAAGAGTTACTGAGTTCAGTGAAACATTTTAAGCGATTATATTTAGATCATGATTTTGATTTTTTTAAATGATACTATAATTACTAGCCTATTAGACAAAGAACCTCAAGTGATTTATAAAACAAGATACTGCAAAGAGAATATGAAAATGTGTTTAGGTCCTACTCTACATATTAAAGGCAATTTACTCCAGCAGACCAACTCTCCAGTGATGAGAGAGCATTTTGTGTTCCAGTTTTTATCAGCTTCCTAACTAGAATTTTATCTCCATGGACGCTTGGGTCATTTCAATTTTTATGAATTTTTGGCAGGATATTCTATGTTTTCCCAAGTTTTAAATATCTTGCTATATATTAAATAGATCTGAGGATGGGTGGATGCTGTTAACTTTATTATTTTATGGTGTATTTTTGATAGATCATAAAAATTACACTGCAATAAATTTGTCACATTTTGGATTTGCTATAATAAACTAATATGTTTATCTCTGAAAAAATGTCAAATAATTATATGTTTGCCTAGCTATTGAATAAAATTATTTACATTCAAATCAAATAAATGATTTTACCCTGAATTTGGTTCTTTATTCTTTCTGAATAATAGTTTATAATATTAATTGACTCATTGATCATTGAGTTCGAAACACAAATTGAACAAGCACTATGAATAGCATAGAAATATGCAAATCAGAGTTAATATATAAGATAGGTAATTTCATTTTTTTTTTAGTATGGTCCATACTAGTTTATTACTAGAACATAATAAACATTTACCTAACTTCAGATTTATGTTATTTCATAGCACTTTTTTTTGAAAGTACAACATTGGGGGTTGCCCAGGTACTAACATATTCTGGAATAGATCCCTAAAGTTTTTTGATTTCTAAAATATAATTGTATCATTTCTATACTAAATATGGAAATCTTGCCTACAGGAAATCACAGCGTTGGTTCATAAAATCCAAAACATAGGATCAAGGGTATCCAGAGGGTAGATCAAAA
Organism: Psammodynastes pulverulentus; assembly: GCA_025802295.1. Taxonomy (NCBI): domain Eukaryota; kingdom Metazoa; phylum Chordata; class Lepidosauria; order Squamata; family Psammodynastidae; genus Psammodynastes; species Psammodynastes pulverulentus. Next base: position 46,618,986 of record JAOYMU010000077.1, read on the forward strand.
ACGTCGAGTTGGTGACTGCACAGGTGCATCTGGTTTTTTCCCTAATAAATCTAAAAGAGGAATAGGAAGCTTAGATCAAGAATGAACTCAGATGAACATTTTGTAGTTGCAGCAGCTTACTGAATTCAGTATAAAGCTAACGATACACCTTGTACTGATTCTCCAATGCTTAATTCCCTCTTTGAATGTTTTATTGTCATTTGCAAACAAATCTATGTAGTCAGTGGCAAAACAAACTTCTAAAATACCCTGTTTCCCTGAAAATACAATCTACCTTGAAAGTAAGTCTAGCTTGATTTTACACGTTGCACCCAATATAAGCCCTACACCCCCCCAAATAAGTCTTAATTAAGATCCCACCCATTCCAGAGTGCATGGGTAAAAATTAAGCTAGGATGGGGATGGGGTGTGGAGCTGCCCTACTGCTTATCTTGGACAGTTGTAGCCAGGCCTTGTACACCCCGACACCTGCCTTGCTGGTCCACTTCTGCAGCCGGCAAGGCTGGCAAGTGTTTCCTGAAGGCCTCTGTGGCTGATAACAAAGCTCCGGATTGATCTGGAGCTCTCTTATTGGCTGCAGAGGCCTTCAGGAAACCTTGCTGGCCGCAGAAGTTCCTGAAGGCCTCTGACAGCGAAAAGTTACTCAGTGGATGACATCCCCTGAAAATAAGACGTGCCTTTTTTGGTGGCAAAAAAAGAAGACAGGGTCTTATTTTCAGGGAAACACAGTATGTTATTTTCTTTATTGTGTCAGATTACCAATTCTATTTTCCCAAATTTTGAATCACCATACATTTTTTATAATTAAAACTGCCTTCTTAATCACTGTTTAAACATGGTAGTAATGTGTCTCATTTTGCTTGCCTTCTGAAATCTTCTGGAAAAGCTTTTAATGAAATCAGAAGGCTGTTGTTGGAAGGGATCACTTAGAAATGTATTTATAAAAAGAAAACCACCTCTGGCTTAATATGTTAAAGTTAGGTCAATGTTTTTCATTTCAGTGGGCATTTTGAATGTAAAAATGTTACATTAATATATTGCTTTGGAAATAGTTTTTCCCGATCTTGATCCCTCTAATTCTGTAATTTTAGCCTTAGAACACAGGAAACTGCCTTAAAATTAAAACAAACTCTCTATCTTAAAGAATACATTTGAAAGTTTAGATATAGTTTCAAAGACTTGCATATCTATTAGTACGTGCAAATAATTTTTGCTTATTGAAGTTTCCTGAATGTTCAGAAGAGAACATAGGTTTGGCTGTATATGCAAGTTTAAACTGTACATATGAATCTTGGCCTCATAGACATTACTTCTCTTCAGCTTGCTAATTCTGAAATGATGTTTTATTGGCCATACTTTTATGAAAATTTCTCTTTAGTTAAAAAGTTACTGGAACTGTTACATTTAATTGATTAAATACTTAAAATGAATTTAATATTTAATTTCTTTAAATATTTTTTGATCTCACTTGTAATTTTTCCCCCCATTAATATTTTTTTAAAATGAAAACTTCATGCAGTGAAAATATATTCCTTCTATTATGCCACATACGAGCTTCTTAAGCAATTAATAATTATATAAGAGCCATAGTTAATCTAAAAACATGTCTTTTTTTTCTTCAGAACTGCTATTTATTTAATTTGCAATCTGTTATCCATTATTATTGCTAGATTTTTTTTAATTGAGCTAACTGTATTCAAGGCATTTTCAAATGAAAACTCTAAAGATCAAATCCAAGGGCAGCTCTTCTATCTTTCTTCCAATGGATTTTCTGTGTGAAGAAAAGGTGGGTAGGGCAATGGGAGGTTTAAAAGTTAAAGATGGCATAACCTGAGCCCTTGTACAATTCCATTAAGAAAGCATAGCAATTGTACAATAAAACTCTTGTGTTGAATCAATACAAGTTATTCTAAGAAAAAAAAAGCAGGGAATAAAGTATGCACAAAAATATTAGCCTTTAAGTTCTGGAATGAGAATCTGAAGGGAAAATATATAGATATATAAAGTATGCTAATAGATAAAATAAGTATATAATTAATAGAATGTATAATTTGTTTAATAAATGTAAAATGGAAATAAAAATTCTGTATTTTAATGAGATAAAATGGGATTTTGGATTGAAAAAGAAAAAATGTATAGTGGCATAATAGTGAGAAATACTGGGAAATATGAATTAAGATGAATATTTGAATAACTTTGACATGACTGGACTAATTACAAATATGACAAGAGAATTTATATTTAAAAGATTGATAATCAAGGAAAGTTGTATGAAAAATGATATAAAGAATATAGAGATTGATACAAGTAATAGATGAGAAATTTAATAAAGATAATTGAAAATCGAGAAAATGAAATGAATATAGAGAATGAAATAAAATTACGGGAATTTTGAATGATAAAGATGTGAATGTTAAATTAGAAAATAATATGAAAATGGATATGAAAATAGGAATAATGTGAAATCTCTGTCATTTGTTATGGAATGCAAAACGCTCGGGAATCACACTGCACATGAAATGAGACTATGTAATAATTAAAAATAATAAAAATTTATTTAAAGTTCTGGAATGAGACTTATGTAACTAATCAGATAAATTCTGAGATATAGCTAAGAATTCTAGGTATCTTAGGGAATTCTGGGTAGACATTCAGCAGATTTCAATTTGGCATCTGTTAATCCAAAATATGGTAAAGAGTATATAATTTTTTCACTAGGTGCAGATGAATATTTTCAAATATTTTTCTGGTGTTATACTCTTTTTGGTTTCCTATTAATGGCTGAAGAACATTGTAGACTCATATTTTTTCTTTTGAAGGTTTTCTCTATTTACATTCAGAAAATTCCTTAAATTATTTAGGCTATTATCCATCAGCATGTTATAACAGTGTTCCATGTGCCTTTAATGAATCAATGTAAACTTTTGTCTTCTGCAGGGTATAGAACGACTTAAAAAAGAGCAGCCAACCTGGGAAAAAGCCAGCAGCTGGGAAGGGTTGAAACAAGCTTTCAGGGGTAATTTTTCACTGCAATGGTTCAGTCCCTTTTCAAACCTGAATTACAAGAAGGCTCCACCAGCTGGGACTGCAACAGTTGCTCCATCAGAGATGGCTGTGCAAGAAGCCTTTGAACCACTTTATGATCCAATGATGGTTGTGGAAGTATTAAGTGATTAATATAAAGTATCTTTACAAATGTTTGTTTTTTCAATATTTGTGTACTTGATAGTTAGCTCTAAGGTAGCACTGATGTATGAAACCATGGAATTGTCTTCTAGCTAACTACTTTCCTACACATTTAACTGGTGATAGGTTAATTATATTTAAATAATTGTACTTCATTACCGAAAAATTAACCTATCATCATGAGGAGACAGCTTCTAAAAATGTACACTAAAAATGCTATTTAGGAGAAAATTGCCGAAATTGATTTAAGCAGTTTAAAAGAGTATATTTTCTCAAGATTTAATGACTGGCCAAAATCTAAGTTCAGGAATATAATTCTGATCCATAAAATTCCTGCTGAAGTTCAATGTGATCATTTTAAGTGGTTTCTTTAGGAGATATTTATGTGCTCTAAATTACTGTTTGGACAACAAATCATAATTAATTTGTAAGCAGAACTACAAAATTTATACATAATGGCTACTTTTCAGCTAACTCATACTGATTACATCAGAAAATCTTGGGATGGGGCAATTATAAGGCCTAGTTGGGCAATTGTAGACAAATGCTAAATTACGTTATCAATCTTTCATTGTTTTGAAAGAGGTCATAAGATTGTTTATTTACAAATGTCCAAATGGTCTTATTTTAGCAGCTGTGTGATTTGTTCATGCAATCCTTAAAACTCTTCATCTGAAGTATTACTAATTATAAGCAGGGATTCTCTTCTACTGTACATAATTGGAAGCTCATGCATGTGTCCCTGAAGTATGCACTTGTATATGATTGAGAAAGAGGACATAGAAATTTCCAGCAGTTAGTTGTCTTACTACATGGATTTTGTTGATGACAAGGCGAGTCCATGAATTTCTATACAGCTTAAAAACAGACCAATTAACTGCTACAATACATTCTAAATAAAAGTGCAATGAACAGGGTTGTTGGTGATATTTCAAGACTGATTTCAGCTCTAGAAACAACAGTGCTACAAAACACTTGTGATTTGGCAATGAGGATTATCTCTGGGAAGGGAGACCAATGAAACACGATATAAGAGAAGATTCTATTAGAGTTAGGAATATGAAGGCAAATCTCTAAGGGATCAATATTTTATTTCAATATTTGGTGCTCTTTTATAATCTATATTCCTTTATAATCTACCACAGAAACCTGCCTTATGCTACTTCTCACTTGAGATAGCATTTAATTGGCAGAAATATGGTTGTGGATTTTCTGTATTTGTACATTTTTATATGTCCCAAACTACTTTTCCAACTGGACTTTCTTGTTTTTTTCCTTGAAAACAAGCTTCTTCAGTCAGGATTGAAGAAGCGTCTTGAATGAGAAGCGAAACATTTTCAAGGAAAAATAGCCAACGAAGCCCAATTTTCTAAAAGTTCTTTGAAAAAAAGCATTTTTGGGGAAACCGTGATAATTGAGAATTTGGATGATTAAGAATTTCCACAGACATGCATTTCTACATGTTTGTTATATTCTGTTTGTTTTCAGGCTCTTTGTATTTCATAGCAAAAAAGGAAGGAAATGGCATTAAAAAGTGAGGAAACATACTTTTTAAGGTTTTCCTGGAAGGACTCTTCTACATTAAATAAGTGCCTTATTGGGATCCAGTCTGTTTCATAATGCTTTATGTTATCAACTGAGACTAAATGTTTTTATACCATATTAAAATTTATCTGCTATTAACCAAATAGTTTTGTTTGGCCACCTTCCTTAAATGAATGTTGGCATTAGGTCGTCTGGCAACTTCCTGCGCAAAGCGGAGCTTCGGATGGGTGGGAGCACCCCTCTGGAGCTCCATTTTGATGGGCTGAAGCCCTGTCCCACACTTTGCAGCCTGAAATGGAGCTTGGAGGGGCGGGCGCACCACTCCAAAGCTCTGTTTTGGCATGCACGGGCCTTGTCTGCCACTTTGCAGTGCAAGGTGGAGCTTTGGAGGGGTGCCCCCCCCCCTCTGGAGTTCCATTTTGAGCTGCAAGGTGCCCGAGGAGGCCTGCATATGTCAAGGGGGAGCTCTGGAGGGGCGTGCGCTCAGCTGAAAGGCTGGAGAGGAGACAGCTTGTTAGATCTTTGCATGGTAAGTGATCTTGCTCGGCAGGTTGGGTGGGGGAAAGCAATTGTGGGGAGTATGAGGTATTTCAGTGACTCGGGGAGGTCTTGGCTGGTCTTAAGCAGGTGGCCTGTTCCATCACTAGGTCCCTCATGGCCTTCCCCACCCTGAAATACCTCATGTGCACTTAATGAACCACATATAAAATGTTTTATAGATGGCACCTAGACCCTAAGAAATTATCAAATATGTATTCGAATATGCAACCAAGATGTTG
>JAOYMU010000077.1:46641159-46651508 GCA_025802295.1 Psammodynastes pulverulentus
CGCGTCACGTGACGCGGACTCGGAAAAAGGTGCCGGAACGCAGTACCGCTGCGTTCCGGCAGAAAAAAAGCCCTGCTGCAATGTAAGCACCCCAAGTCAGGTCCTCTTTTATGGTTACACCCAGAAACTTAAAACTGGCCACTTGCTCCACTCAGTCTCGATTGATAAGCAAGGGCTGGATGTCTGATCTATTCTAATATTCTAATGGCACAGATTTTGGTAGACAGGATGATGACATAGTTGTCAAATTGGAAAGAAGAAGACAGCCAAGTAACAGTCAATGCCAATGACCATTAGAAGAAATTGACCAGTGTGTGCCATAAATGCTTCTAATATTTTTGTGAGGGAATCTTAAGCAGAACTATCTTACCGATAACATTTTAGTATATTATTACATCCTTGTAGTATTTGTTGCAGATTTGTTTTTCATTTATGATTGGTTATTGACCAAACCATAAATAGGTGCCATACCTTTGAGATTGGGCAGGTCAGGAAACAGGAAAGAGGAAACAGGAAAGAGGAAATACTGGGAAAAAAAGTAATTTATTTTGATTCTTGGCTTGGCTTTATCTTTCTATGTAGCAATATTGTACCACTTCCATTTAGATGACTCACCATTTAGGAACAAAACTGCTGATTTGAGCTTTCATTTCCACTTTTTTCCTTATGTTTATCTCTTATTAGCATCAGGGAAGAAGTAGAAGAAGAAGCATTGAATCAAATGGTCTCTGCAGACCTCCAAGATCACTTCATCATTCCTGGACAGAATGTCCTGCCCTCCCAAGGTTCTAAGTAGCTTGAATTTCATGAAACTACCTTAGGTTACTCTACACCAGGGGTCTCCAACTTTCGGACCTCAGGGACCACCAAAGTCATAATTTTAAATCCTGCGGACCACTAATAGGAATCCAGTGTGCTGCTCCCTGAAGTGCCTGGTCTCCTAGTGTCAGGATGGGATCCTTCCGGCACTTAGCTGCCTGTTTCTGCAATCTTAAACACTCAAAGAGCCATTTGGACCCATTTCCCACAGAAAACAAAACACTGGGATCGCTCATCTCTCTCTTCTCATCTCCCTCCGTATCTCTCTCTCTTAATCTCTCTCTTACTTGCTCTCTCTCTCATCTCCCTCTTTCACTCTCATCTCTCTCTCTCTCTGTGTCTCTCATCTCTCTCTGTATCTCTTTCTCTCTCATCTCTGTGTGTGTGTGTCTTTGTCTTTCTGTCTCTCTTTATCTCTCTCTAATCTCTCTCTCATCTCTCTTTCCAGAGCTCTAGTCACAGGATTGGCCTATTGGTCATCCTGGAGCAGCTCCTCCACCTGGGTGTGCTGCGGACCACCAAAATTTTCTTCCAGACCACTGGTTGGAGAGCTCTGCTTTACAGCACTCCCTGAGAGATTTACAGAGTCAGCACATTGTCTCCAATAATCTTGGTCCTTCTTTTACCAATCCCAGAAGGAGGGAAGGCTGAGTCAACTTTGAGCCAGTCAGAATCAAACTGCTGGCAGTCAACAGAATTAGCCTGCAATACTGCATTCTAACCACTGTGTCACCACAATTCTTATAACATAATAGTAACCATGCCTCTCAATCATCAACTGTATTTGAGGAGGGGAGGAAATGAGTGAAACGGAATATTTATGTATTTTCCTTTTTTTAGTATACGTGGAACAAAACATATTTTGATTTAATGTAAATTAAATTAACATTAATGACATAAACTGCTTAATATGATTGCTCTACTAATATTTCTTAATTTATTAATTTCCTACAGTCACGTTCTGTCATTGACCTCTGATTCTCAAGAGGAACTCCAGGAGAGGAAGCACCAGAGGAGATGTTCGAATGTCACTGGAGAAAGGCAAAGAGCTAATCTGACTCAAGATAGGGAAGAGCCTTTCCTGGGAAAAAGTAGTTATAATTCTCCTTGTATCTGCAGAGGATTATTTGAGGCATGTATTGATTGGATTTACTTTGAATTGGACTCTACTTGGGTTTACTTTGAATTGGACTCTAGTTGTGTAAGTCTGGTAGTATTGACCGGGATACAGTCTGGCAAAAGACAGGGAAGAGTCTCTCATAAGGTATTACTAATACTAATAACGTTGAGCTTCCTAGCCCCAAGAAAGTGGACAGGATCCTCAGACCTGTAACCAAGGTCATCTATATATTAGATCCATGTCAGTCCTGATTGGTCAAGGCTTCCTAGGAGGTGACGTATGTATAGAGTCAAGTGGTGATGAATTCATCCTTGAGGGAGGCAATGGTCTACCCACTTATCAAGAAGCTATTACAGGGCCCAATGGTTCTGGACAATTTCTGACCCATATTTAAGCTTCTCTTGTTGAGATGACTATTGAACTGCAGTTTCTAAGGGCTCTGGAAGTCACAGATTATCTAAATCTGTTAGATTTCAGACCTGGATAGAATGCCAAAACAGCAGTAATTTGTTGATGACTTATTTTAGGTCCAGGATAGGAGTATCCTGGTACTGTTCAAACTCTCAATGGCTTTTGATAACATTGATTGTGACGTTCTTCACGATTAGCTCGTCAGGTTGAAAGTGAGAGGCACCGGTTACAGTGGTTTTCCTTCTTGTAGGGTTAATATCAGATTAATTGAGGCAGGGGATGGGGCCGTCACAGCTTAGTCCTGAGCCTTTGCTTTGTAATCAGGGGCTTGATTTTCTTCCTATAGCTGCTTAATATCTGTCATCATGGGTGGGATTCATAGCTCAGGAGTGGGAATCTACCGGTTCGCACCTATTCATGAGAACCAGTTGTTAACTTTCCAAGCAGTTTGGAGAACCAGTTATTAGAAGAAATCTCCTTTTGTTTTTTTCCACTTTACAAGGCTAATCCTGTAAGGAAGGCAGAAAGGAAACATTCTGGTGTTGTTTCTAGTCTAGTCTTTATTGCCCTGCTTACAGAAACTGTCTCTTGGTTAACCCATATACCAGCTAAAGGTTCTTGGCAGTACGCCCAGACTTACTGGCGCCTGAGCTCCACCCAGTCACATGATCACCCAGCCACGCCTACCCAGCTGGTCATTAGGGCAGAGAACTGGTTGAATTATTTGAATCCTATACTGCTTACATCCATAAATTTGGTACTTTCACCTCTATTAAGAGTTCATTAAATACCTCTAACATTGAGTCACTAAAAGAGTCCTGTAACATTTTGTACAGTTCTGCTGGTAGTCCATCTGGACCTGGTACTTTACTGTTTTGCTGTCTTTTGATAGCTTGTTAGTTCCATCATTATTATTCTCTCTTCTAATGTTGCTTTAATTTCATTTGGCACTGTAGGTAAATTTGCTTTTTCTAAATATATAAATATTTATATAAATCCAATTATAAATAAATAAATAAATAAATATTGTCTTATTTTTTTCTTCTGTGATTTCCCCTTGATCATATAACTTTCTGTAGTAATCTTGAATTATTTTCTTTTTATCTTCATTTTGGTAGCGAATACTCCCTTCTTCATCTAACAACTGATATATCAGTTTCCTTTTCTTTCTCTTTTTTCAGATTATATGCCAGCCATCTTCCTGGCTTATTTGCATTTTCAAAAAAGTTTTGCTTAGATCTTTTAATTTTGTATGCTAGTTTTTCTTTGTCTATTAAGTTCAATTTGTGTTTTTTTAATTCCATAAATTTTTTTTGTGGGTTTTCTTGTAGTTTCATCTCCAAACTTTTATATTCCTCTTCCAATTCCTTTTGGTTCTTTTCTTTTTATTCCTTTTCCCATCATATGTTATAGTCAATCTTCTAATATATGCTTTTGCTGTATCCCATATAATTTGCAATGATGTTTCTTCTTTCCTGTTCTGTTTTTTTTTAAAGTCCAATTCTCTTTGCATATATTGGATAAATTCCTTTTCCTTCAGTATTGATTCATTCATTGTCCATCTCGATCTCTTTTTTTGTCCCTTCCATATAGCTTTTATTGGATTGTGGTCTGCCCATGTACTTGCTTCAATGCTTATTTCTTGTATATTTAATGTTAGTTCCATCGTTGTCCACAACTTGTCTATTCTTGACCAGTACAGATACCTATTTGAATAAAATGTATACTGACTTTTCTCTGGATATATTTTCCATCACACATCTTGTAAGCCTAATTCTTCCATCATCTTAAAGAATGACTTTGGAAGCATTCTTTTGGCTTTTTTATTAATCTTTCTAGTTTTATAATCCAGTTCTACATCTACTATCACATTAAAGTCTCCTAAGATACTTATATTTTTATATTCTAACCCTAATATTTTCTTATGTAATTTATCATAAAAATCTTCTTGATTATTACTTGGTACATATATTATCACTACTAATATCTGTTTCTAGTCTATCCTTATTTCTCCCATCAAAATTCTCCCTTTCTCATCCATATAAACTTGTTTTGCCTCTATTTTCTCCTTAATATAAAGCCCTACCCCCCTTTTTCTTTGTTGTGGGAGTATATAATTTCCCAATTTTGGTCTATTCCAATATCTTGCTATGCTGTTTTTTGATATGAACTTCCTGTAAGAAAATTATATCCAAATTTCAGTTTTTCTAATTTACTAAAAGTCCTTTTCCTTTTTATTGCCGAATTCAATCCATTTATATTGATTGACATTAACTTTATCTTTTCTTCATTCCCTTACTTATAAATTGCTCTACTCTTGTTTCTTTTGGTTTCACTCCTTCTCTCAACTCTATTTCCTCTTGATCCCTTTGTTGTTTATCTCTCTCCCCTGCAACCTCCTCTTTACGTCTGCACTCCTCTTCCTCCCTTGTCCTCTCTTCCTCTTGTTCCATAAAGTAGTGGTCATAAAATTGCTTCACCTTCTCTGTTGAATCTAACCTATGGCTCTGATCCTGCTAAGTCACCAAGATTCCTTCTGGTATCAGCCATCTAAAACTCACTCCCCTTTTATTTAAACGTTTTATCAGGAACTGATATTCTCTCCTCAGGTCTCGGACTCTTCTTGAAATTTGTTTCAATACTGTTATTTCTTTCCCTTTACACTTTAAGCGGTCATCCCTTGTTCTCTGTAATATCTCTGTCTTTGTTGCTTTCTTTGTAAATCTCACATAGACCTCTCTCGGTAGTTTGTTCCTCATTGCATATCGGGTGTGTGCTCTAAATTTCTGTCAACATTTTTCCTTTGGATACCTCCAGGGCCACTGCCAGCATTTCTGCCATTATCTCTGCTAAATTTTCTCCCTTTTCTTCCTCCATATTCTGAAATCTTAAATAATAATCTGCATGATCCATTTTGAGTGAAATTATTGTTCTTTCTTTATTTTGGTCTGCTAATTTAAGTCTATAATCAAGTTCACCCACTCTCTTTTCTATTAGATCCGCCTTTTCTTCTGTTTTTTTGTAGAAGTTCTTCATTTTTCGCCATCATGTTGAAAATCCTCCATTTTCCCTTTTATGTTCTCTACTTTCTCTTCTATTTTTCCTACTTTCTTTTCTACTTTCTCTATTCTTCCTTTCAAATTCTCGTGGAGAGCTTGTATCATGTTTTCCAGTTTCATTTGAGCCTGATTGGCCTTTTCCTGTTGTAACATAGCGTCCAAGGTTCTTTGTCCTGCAGGGCTTGAAGAGGCAGAGGTAGGAGCTGAGGAAGATGTAGATGTTGTTTTCTTCGTTTTTAATTATATTCCAAAGGGAGAGTAAAAATATTAATTAATCCAAACCCAAATTCCCCTTTTCTTCAACTTCTTGTAACCTTAATCCCAAATCTCAGAAGGATAGAAATTTACCAAATCGCAAATTGTAATCCAAATTGGCCCACCAGACCCAGATATTCAATCATCCATTTTTTATATCCAAATAAAAGAAGCAACAAAGATGAGAAGAGTAAAAATCCACAAGGCAAGTTTATATACACCAAGAAAAAAAAATCCAAGAGAAAGGGAGTTCTTTTCATCTGATATACAAAAGTCTGATATACAAAATTAAGTCCAAGAAATTTTGAGCGGGGCTAATGGCTACAAAGTGCTAGTAAATTAACAATTCAGTAAAAACTTTCTTAGCTTTCACTTTTGTTCCTTTGTCTTAGCTAGCCAGCACCATCTTTTCTCCCCTTCCTCTTTACCTCCGCTCTTGCAAACACGAAAAAAAACAATGTTCCATGGAATTAAAGATGTAAATACTTGCAATTATGTAACCTCCTGTTTTGATCTGCCTGCTTCAGTTGTCAGTTTGTATCCATTTTGCAGCAGGGGTAGTCGTGGCGTTTTGCTCTGCCTTTGGAGCTTTTCCAGGCTTCTGGGGAGCTCTCACCTTTCGAGCCCCAGAATTAATTCTAGGGCTCTAAGGGAACTCTACCCTATGCCTGGCTGCTCTCCTCCCCCTCTTCTCCCAAGAGGGAAGGTTCTTTGCCGCTAGACAGCAGTTTTTACACTGTTCTAGCGGCTGACAAAGTACGGGGCCGGCGCTCTGAAAAAGAGTGTCCATAACGGCCTGCGGTGCCACCAGAAGTCAATATTCCACTCTTTATCTAAGTTTTCCAATCACAATAAACTCTTTATCTTTTTTCTCCATGCAACCAAGTTCATCATATCCTTTCCTCTTTCTCTCTATTGTCTTGTAGTTTCCACTTTAACCTGTAGATGGCAGTACTGTTCTTTCTTCCTCTTTTCTCCTCTTTACATTACTCTCAATGTCAGTTATAAAGCCCCCAAAATACCAAAAAATAAAAATACAAAGCCATGTTATTTATTAGTTTAGCCAGTCCAAGCGTTTTTAGTTAGAAAAAATTGTATTTTAAAATTCCCAGTTCAGTTTTCTGTGTAATTGCTCCTTTAAAAAGTCCCTTAATTAATCAGTTCCACTCTCAATTGGCACTTCCAGGCTCTCCTCACTGCTATTTCTCTTCTTTTGGGTCCCACTTTCACTTTACTGTTCCCCAGGGGGCTCTTCTTCCATCATGTAAAAACTTTTGATTTTAAAATTTGCTCACCCAGCTGATCACACCACTTTTGATCTTCTCTTCCTTCCGGAGCTGCCCCAGCCTTGCAGCGACTCACAACGACTGCTTTCCTCCACTGCCTGTTAGAGAGCAATCTCTGGATCAATCAGGAAGTTTGTGGGCTCCCTGAGATCAACAGAGTGTGCTCTCTTCAATTATCGCCCCTTCGAGGGATTCAGGTCCAAATGGACCGTCCAGCAGCCAGGATATTGACACCTCCCCTCGGAGCTTTGAAGAGGGAAATTGTATCATTGCAATGTCAGCTCCGCCTCCTCCATTTTAGTATCCTTATTAAGTTCAGCAAGAACACTATATCTATTATGCAGGGACATACCAAATGCTTTGTGTTTATGGCCTACAGTTCTCACTCTGCCAAATACAACAGTTTGTCCATATTACACTTCTCCTGCAGGATCTTTGTGGTAAGAGGGGGCCTGATATCAAGGCAGTTCAAAAGAATACACTAGCTAAATTGGCCATCTAATTTCAGCCAGAGAGCACAATAAAGACTCTAGATAAGCAATAAATCTATGTAAATTGCTTACAAATAAGACAGTATCCAAATTTGAAAAGAACACCATGAAAGACAACTGCAAAACAAATGTAGCACTAAACTAAGCCAGACATTCTAAAATAAAATTGCAGGGCTTTTTTTCGGCACCAAAAGGTGCCGGAACGCCCCCCCCCCCCGGTCGCGTTAAAAAAACCCGGAAGTAATAGCGCGCGATTGGTTGAGATGCGTCACGTGACGAGGACTCCGAAAAGGATCCGGAACGCCGTTCCGCCCCGTTCCTACAGAAAAAAAGCCCTGTAAAATTGTAATCACACAAGCACTTACCAAGGATGATTTATTGCTGTTTTCAAACTAATAATGTTTTCTGGTTAGAAGGTTAGTTCCCCTCACAATGAATAATTTCACCGAGTCAGTGCAAATAGATATTCCTTTACAGCCTTCCTGTTTTAGATTTATAGTTGTATGATTTGTGTGCCATTAGTCACATGGGTGCTACTTTGTTCCACTGGACCTTGCCTCAGTCCTGTTGAAATTGCTGTAATCTGAGTAATCATTCGTAAGGCTGTATTGTATATGAAGCAGTAAACTATGATTAATCCCATAATAAAAAATAATACTGTTTTTCCTTTTCTACCATTTTCTTCATAAATTAGCATTTCAATAAAAAATAATTTCTTAATAATATATATTGATAATTACCAAACTAAATCATTTGTTAATGAGTCTATTTTTCTTCCTTTTTCATCCAAATAAATGTCCACTTTAAGGTTTTCCTCGGTATCATGAGCTGAAACAAAATTTGACACACTTCTGCATGGAATCCCCAGACAGCGCATAACTGGGACAAAGAGAAAGTTGTTAGCTCTCATTTCACTAACTGCTTTACTGTCTTTATCAGCAATTATTGCTTATTATAATGCAAGATTTTGTGTATGAATACTATTTTTAAAGGCATGGTTCATTGTACAAACGAAGGCATATTAAAGGTATGGGACCTAACTATAGTAAAATAGCTACAGTGCGGAATGGACCTTGATGGTGCTTTTAAAGATCTTTACATGTCAGAAGAATCTGCTAGATTAGACCATATTAACTCTGTCTCTTAATGAAAGTTAAACCTGGAAAATATTCAATTGCTTTTCAAAATAAGTACATTTTTATCCAGCACTATGATTTCTCTCTAGGGTTAATTTTCTTCCTTTACTTTATTTTTTGCCAACTCTGATTTAGGTACCATTGGAAATAACAAGATAGTCCTCTCTTTGAGTGATCAACCACATTTCTGTCCTGCCCAAAGTGTATTCTCTTATTCTGAAAACTTATTCAATTTGACTAAAATGTATATGACCTCAACAGCAATTTTATGATTATTTTAAGAAAATGACAAATAATTCCAGACCTGGAGTTTTGGAAGATGTGCCTCACTATCTGTTTTATTATGTTTTTTTTAAGTATTTGATCTAGAATTTCGAAGTATCTCTTAAGGTGAAAATAATTGGGCTAAGAAATTTTTCTTTCCCCATAATAAATAGCAATTTCACTACTGGTGGCAGGTTTTCCCTGTTAAATTCAAAAGCAAATATTCTATAGTTTATAGCAGATTAACAAATAAGTCATGATGATAGGTATTGTAGTTTCAGCAGCTTACAATGCTTCACTGATCTCATCTGCGTTTCCAAGCTAAGTAGGGCTAATTAGATCTGGGTCACTTTTTGGATGGGAAACTATCAGAGAATGGCAAGGCTGAGAAATTTTTGAAAATATTGCAGAAGACAATACAAGCCACATCTATACTGTTTCCAAGGAAACTGCATGTTCCAAGGAGTTTTACTCAAGGGTGTGTTTATTTTTTATAGATATTATGAATACTTTATGAAATCATTTATTCTTTTCTAATTTATTATACATTTAAAAATGTTACAGTTGAAATCTGTACGGAAATAATACAGTTTGGCTGTGTGATTGATTAAGAATTAGAAGAATCTGCTGAATCAGACCAGAGAATCAATCTGGTCCATCTTCCTAATTCTAAGAATGTGTTTTAAGAACCTCCAATCAGAACATGAAGGCAGAATCCTGAATCCTGTTATCTTTCCTGGAATGTAGATCACTAAACTGGTTTTTGAAAGTTGTTTATTTTCATACATAAAAAGTAATTAATAATGCTTTCATAAAAACATGCAGGAAAAGCTTCTGCTTGGAGGAGTACATCTTACCTGTGGTAACCACTCCAGAGAAAACCCAACACTGACCATATAGGACACTTTTTTGTGTTCTGTAATATTGTTGCAAAATTGGGACACTTCCTGTCCAGGCCAAAGGAGCTGTACCACCAGTATAATGCCCTGTCCAGTTTGCATGCAGAATTCCATGATCGTCTTCAGAATTAACCTAAGAAAGAGTTGATGAGAAGAAAGCCTCCCTTTCTTGGTTCTGTTAATAACATTATGAAATAACATACAAAGTACATTTCAGAACAGGGTCTTACTGGTAGCAAACACTTGGCTGCATAATGAACTAGAAGACCATTATGCCGTGGTCATGTTGCATGTACATAAGATACAGCAGTTTGTGTGGAGAATAGATAAGAGAAAGAATGCATTAATAGAGGAAATGTCAGGAAAAACATTAAAGTTAGGAGTATAATTTTGGAAGAAAACATTCTTCAGGCTGTTGCTTATGTGAAAGAAAGTAAATACAACCATTATTTAGGAAATAGCATAGTGACAGGAAATCCAGAGTTACTTGAGTTCATTTAGAGAAAAGAGTCTTAATATGCTTTCCTCCATTAGAGAGAGAGAGAGAGAGAGAGAGAGAGAGAGAGAGAGAGAGAGAGAGAGAGAGAGAGAGAGAGAGAGAGAGACACA
>JAOYMU010000077.1:46899948-46910204 GCA_025802295.1 Psammodynastes pulverulentus
ATCCAATAAACTAAACTAAACTAAACTAAACTTTTGCCTCAGCCAAGGCGTCATTCAGCAGGCGGGTTCGCCAGAGGGTGCTTTCTACATCAGAGACTCGGGACCAGATGGAGACCCATCCGTAGGACAAACTATGTCGCAGCTCTGGATACTATCTCCAGGGCTCTGGAAAAGGGGTGTTAGTCTTACCTGAGACACCCTTTCTCAGAGCATGGAGATAGTATCCAGCCCCACCCTAGGACTGGTCTGGTCCTGGTCAGGGCTGGACATCGATGGCATGGCGGATTTTCACCACGGAGTTTGATTCGCACCGACATCATCAAAAACTGGGGAGTATCATGAGGGGGCAGCGTTTCCTCAGTTCTGCGATTCAGTCTGAAGAGCGATGAGACCTGAATCTTTTCAACTTTGGATACTATCCCCACGCTCTGAGAAAGGGCGTCTCAGGTAAGACCAACGCCCCATCCCAGAAAATAAGGAATTAGAAACTACAGTAATCTTTCTGGAGTCAGAGAAAGCAGCGCACTACTTGCGGTTCCAGAATATGAAAGAAGAGAGGGGGGAAGATTTACCAGACACCATGGCAGAGTTAATAGCAAAGGCAGTTGGTACAGAGAAGGAAGAGATGCTGACAGAAATAGATGAGTCATATAGAATCCACATGAACTATGCGAGGAGGCATAATCTTCCAAAGGAGGTACATATAAGATTCGTGAAGAAATCAATTCAAGACAAAGTGCTTAATAGACAAGAGACGAACCAATAGAGTATAAAGGGAAACAACTGGTAGTCCTTAAACAGGTTAAAAAGAACAGTTAGAAAGTTGCGAAAGCTGTATCTATATTTAACCTTGTTGTTGACTAAATATATCATCAATTTTAGATAGTTGACTCCAGAAGGAATACTGGTCTCGTGGCGAGAAAAAAGATACAGAGTGGACACATTAGACAAAGCGATGGAATTTTAGAATCAGCACTTTGGTAATGAAGAGGCACGAGAAAAGTGGGAAGCAATAGAAGAAGGGGGTCAAAGAATACCTGTTACAGAAGAAAAGGAACTAAAACTAAAAGATAAGGAAAAGAGAAAGGAGAAAGACTACAGAGCAATGGAACAAGATCCAAGGAACCGAGATAAATTAGAAGAAGGAATATAAAGCTAGATATAGATAGAAAAATGCAAGATGATTTCAAGATTCTATCACTAAATATTAACGGACTGAACTCCCCCACGAAAAGGAAGAAAACCCTCAAAATACAAAGATTGAATTTAGATATAATAGCACTACAAGAAGTTCATATAAAAGAACAACACAAACAACTACTGGAATACTCCAAATTGGGGAAAGTATTTGTATCATTATCACAACAATAGAAGAGAGGAATGGTGTGATATATTAAGGAAACAATTCAAGCTAAGCAAATTTACAATGACAAGAGAAGGATCTTGATTGTGGAAATAATAAACCAAAAACGGGTTTTACTAGTTGCAATTTATGCATCAAACGGGACAAAAACAATTTTACAAAAAAACCTACATAATACTATAAGTGACATAGAGTGAGACTATCTTTGCATTTTAGAAGACTTTAATGCAATAATAGATAAAAAAACCTAGATTACAAAAGCAATAAAATAAGGAAGGGAATTAGAAGAATACTACCTAGAACCTTCTTCAAAATGGTTGAAGAGCTAAACTTACAGGATATATGGAGAAAGAGAAACCAGGGGAGGAACCAATACACATATTAATGTAACAGACACCAATCCTGGTTTAGAATTGACATGGTATGGATGTTGATGGAATTAAATTCTTATGTAAACAAACTAGAAATAGATGCAAATTTCTGGGCAGATCACAATCCAATGAGAATTAGTTGGAAAGAACAAAAGAAAAGTATAAAATGGACCCTAAACCGATCATTTTTAAATGATGAAGAATTCAGACAGACAATGGAAAAACAAATGGGACTTTTCTTTAAAGAAAACAGGAAAGAAGACACATCTTTACAAAATCTATGGGATACAGCGAAAGCATACATGGGTGGAATTGCTATATCGTATACTGCAAAGAAAAATAAGAGGAAGAAGCAACAACAAAAATATCTAGAAGAAGAAGAAGAATACAGAAAACTTGAGGTAGAGTTACAAAAGGAACCACAAAAAAACCCTTAAAACAGCAAATGGATTTAACTAATGGAATTATATATCATCAAAGTGAGGGGGAAAAGAACATAATTCAGGACTTCTACAAGAAACTATATTATGACAATGAATGCTATATAGAAAAAGCATTACAGTGTTTAGAAAAAGCTGATATGCCTAAAGTTCCAGAAGAAA
Source organism: Psammodynastes pulverulentus (assembly GCA_025802295.1). Classification (NCBI taxonomy): domain Eukaryota; kingdom Metazoa; phylum Chordata; class Lepidosauria; order Squamata; family Psammodynastidae; genus Psammodynastes; species Psammodynastes pulverulentus. The sequence continues at coordinate 46,902,285 of JAOYMU010000077.1, forward strand.
TGAAAAGCATGCTAAATGAGAAAATTATGTCAGAACTAATAGAGGCAATTAAAAAACAAAAGAATAACAAAACTCAGGGCCAGATGGGCTACCGACAGAAACATACAAAGAATTACAAGATACCTTAGGCCATGCTTTGTTAGAGGTATATAAGGCAGTCTTAAAGGAAGCGAAGATACCATCATCATGGGTGAAAGGTAACATCATGTTAATCCCAAAAGAAGTCTCAGACCTAATACTAATCAAAAATTACAGACCCATTTCCTTACTGAATACGGATTACAAAATATTTACATCAATAATAGTTGAACGATTGAAAAGATTCTTAGGGGAGTTTATACACATTGACCAAAATGTTTTTTTTGCCCAAAAGACAGATAAGAAATAACATGAGAACAATATTAGATATCCTGGAATATTATGAAATACATAGTGAGAAGCAAGTGGCATTGTTCTTAGATGCCCAAAAGGCGTTTGACAATGTGAAATGGAAACGTATGCTTCAACGATTAAGATACATAGATTTTGGCGATAAATTTATAAATATGTTCCAGGCAATATACTCAAAACAGGAAACTAAAGTAATAGTGAATGGTGAGGTGGCTCAAAATTTTGTAATCCAGAAAGTTTCAAGACAAGGTTACCCATTATCTCCGCTATTGTTTATTTTAACATTGGAAATATTAACTAGGATAATTCGAAAAGACAAACAATTAAAGGACTGGAAATTAAAAGAGAAAAATACAAATTACAAGCCTTCACAGTTTTTATCTTAGAGGAACCATTACAATCAGGCTTGAGACTTATGGAGGAACTAGAGGAATATGGAGAAGTTGCCAGACTAAAAACAAGGAAAAAACCAAAATGATAGCCAAAAATATGACAAATAAACAAAAGGAGGAATTTATTTAACAGCAAGGTGCATTACAATTAAAGAGGACAATTATGCCAAACTAACAAATAAAACTGGACTTAGAGAGATGGAAGATTTTGCAACCATTCTTAATGGGCAGAATAGCTGCGATAAAAATGAATATTCTGCCGAAGATACTTTTATTATTTCAAAACATACCCATAAAATTTGAGAAAAAAATATTTTGGGAATTTAAACCAAACAATGTCGAAGTTTCTATGGCAAGGGAAAAACCCGAGAATTAAATTGAAATTATTGCAAAAATCAAAAGAGAAAGGAGGGTTTGTCCTGCCTGATTGGGAATAGTACTACCAAGCTGCGGTATTAAAATGGGTAAAAGAGTGGATAACCTTAAGAAATAGAAGATTATTAGTACTGGAGGGCCATAATATTCAACTAGGGTAGCATGCATTTCTCTGGTATGGGAGAAGCACGGTACACCAATACTTTCAAAGGCACTACATAAGAAATGCTCTATTGGTGGTGTGGAATAAAATCAAAAAAATAAAACTATATGAAGATCCCAGTCTGGCTCTCCACATTAGAAGCACTGGTAGACCTAAACCTGATAAACATGGAAAAAACTGTCTCATATAAGATCATATTAAATGAAAAATGTGAACTGAAAACTAGACTAGAATTAAAAGAACAAGGGGTGGAATTGGAGTGGTAGTCATACCTACAAATACAATCATGCTACATGAAGGATGTGAAAGTATGGAGTATCAATAGAGAATTAATGATATTAGATAAATTATTAGTGGGGACCGACGATAAATTGATAAAGACAACATATAAATATTTACTAGATTATAAAATAGAGGAAGAACAAGCTAAGGAGACAATGGTGTCATGGGTCAAAAACTTTGGATACAACATTGAATTGGATAGGCGGCAAAAACTTTGGGAAAGGAACAGGAAATTGATATTGGCCACATCATATAAAGAGAATTTGTACAAAATGTTTTACAGGTGGCATCTTCCTCTGGCAAGATTGGCTTAAATGTTTAGTAATACTTCCTCAAAATGTTGGAAATGTAATCAGTCACCAGGTACATACTACCACATGTGATGGACTTGTAAAAAAGCGAGGAAATTTTGGCGGCAAATCCAGATGTGGTTAGAAGAAATGATTGGGCAATGTATAGAATTTAAACCAGAACTACTTTTATTAGGAATTACAACAGAAGGTTATAGTAAAGGGTCAATATACTTAATAGTACACATTTTGACAGTAGCAAGAATGGTATAGCAGTGGAAAAATGAAAGCACCCCTTTAAAAATGGAGATAATAAAGAAAATATTAATGTGCGCAGAATTGGATAGATTAACGTGAGAATTAAAAAATAAAGGGGAGATACATGGAATAGATATTACCAATGGCTGGAATTAAGAGGTGGAAGTTGGAACATGAAATAACTGGGTTAAGTAGACCTGGAAATGAGATATTATATATATATACCAAAATGAGTATGTTGGTCAAAATAATTGTATAAAACTAGCAATGTATAAATAGTATGTATATATGTTATTTGTTTTTCACTTTAGTGTGTATGGAAGAGGAAATGCCAGGATGGTCACACTGTGTTTGATATCTATATGTAAGTAATAAAAAATATTTATAAAAAAATAGAGGGCAGCATTTTTCATGCCTTGGGTCATAAAAAGGGAGATTTTTTTTAATTGAGGTAGACTGCAATTTAAGACTAATTTAAAATAATTATGAGTTGTATTTTTATTCTTCTGTTTTCTAAGGTGCTGCTGATTTAAAATTCTTGTATTCTCAAAAATATTGAGTCTTCTTGGGCCTGTTTAGATTTTTCCATTGATTTGTTTAATTCAAAGTGCTCATTGTGTACAATATTTATTATATATGGCATTTAATTGTACTTCTAGAATTAGATTGCCCTTTTTCATTTGTCTGCACTCAATGTCCAGTATTTGTAGATAGTCTTGCTGGCTTACTAGAAATTACCAAGTCTGCATTTTGTTGATAATGTTCAGAGTTTTCTAGAAAAGAAACTATTTTTAACACTGAAGTATCCTGTTCCCCTTGAGTAGTAACTAATATTAATGGAGTTAATTAAGTGTGTAAATCATAGCAGAGGTTGAGTCTAGCAGCCAATACAGCTGAAACAAGAAATAATTAACTTATTTTTAAGTTTTATTGTTTTATTTCCAAGCAGATTAAAGGTAAATTTTACAAAAATCTAGAGCAAGGGTGTCAAACTCAAGGCCTGCAGGCTGGATCCAGCCCATGGGGCTGGCCTGGAAATAGCAAAGGACTGGCCTGTGGTGCCTCTGCTAGCGGCCCCCGTGACCCATTTTTGGCCTGGATGGCTTCTTGCAGCACTTTGCTGGCCAAAACGGGCCACGGGAGCCTTCACCAAGCTACACCTGCAGGAGGCATACTACCAGGTGAGGATTAAAGGAGACAAATGAAAAACACATTGAGAAGCTTTCAATTCAAAGTGATGTCATTTGGGCTCCAAGGACCCCCCACAGTGTTCATTAAGCTAATTAATTAGATGTTGCATAAACATCTGTATAAAGGAGTTGTTGTCTACCTGGACAACATTCTGATCTTCAATGAAACCTTAGAGGAACACATGAAGTTAGTATGCCAAATATTGAAAAAGCTGCTAGTGGCAAAGCTGTATGCAAAACTGTCAAAGTGTGAATTCCACAAGATGGCCCTGGACTACCTGGGCTACTGAGTGTCAAATAAAGGAGTTGAAATGGATCCAGCAAAAGTTAAAGCAGTGCTGAACTGGTAACACATATTATTCTCACATGCGTAAGCAACTCCAGGGCTTCTTAGGGTTTGCCAACTTTTACAGACAGTTTATTCCCTCCTTCACCAAGATTACCCTGCCAATCACTGAGTTATTAAAAACCAAAGGGGGACCTGTAAAAGCCGCCACCCAGCCAACCCCTAAGCTGGATTTTAGAGTGCCAGCAGGCATTTGAGAGACTGAAAAGACTCTTCGCTGAAGAATGATGTTTGATCCTCAAACACCCCAATCTGAGTCAGCCCTTTGTGGTGTAAGCAGATGCTAATGATGTGGTGGTCAGCACAGTCCTTCTCCAACAGAATGTAAATGGTAACCTAAAGCCATGCATCTGAACCTCAAAAAAGCTCACTGACACGAAAGAAGATGGGCTGCATGGGAGAAGGAAGCCTGTATGATCAGATTTGGGAAGAAAAATGAAAACCAAGCTTCTAGATAACCTTTGCTGTCTGAATTGTAGCTGAGGTATAAAACTACTTTTGAAGGGCTCGATAAGAGTGAGGTAATAGTATGAATGCATACAGTTACTTTTCAAGTGGGTATTTCATAAATTATTCCTATTGCTTAAAAATCACTTAAAACTGGTGAATTAAATATACTAACAAAAATATATGTTTTAGTCAAATTCCTTGTGTTTATAATTGTAAAGTTTATATGGACAATGTTAGTACTATATAGAAAAACTGAATTAAAAAGAATTGTAAGCCATATATATTTTAGATTTTTAAACTAAAACTAAAAATAAAAAAGTTTTTAAATACATTGTAGTTTTGGCTTCTGCTTCTGCTGTTTTTTATAGCATTTTATTTATTTTGTTTTTTGTAATCTTATGCTAGATGCTCATAGTCTCATTTTACAAGTTGGGGAGCATATTAATTAATTAATTAAATGGATAAACTAAACCAAAACATTCTAGTATTAATGATCATAAACAGCTGGTTACATTAGCTAGTTAATCATCATTATATGACGCAAAAATGTGCTTTAGTAAATTTTTTAGTTTTTCAAGTTATCTCTAATTGCTTAATATAATAAAAATTAGAGGTAAATTGATCTATCTGAAATTCTGAGACATTTGGAAAATTGTGCAAAAATAACAATATCTAGAGCATATAACATTACCAACCACCTTATCTTTTTCAGTATAATACTCAAATTGGCATCTTAGAAGGTGATACTAAAGAAATATATATTTGGACTTCCAGTGGCAACGGAGCGACAAGAAGGGGGAAAGGGAATGAGCTGCATCACTAGAACCCAATTTTCTTTGGTATTCGGAACCTTTAGGGACACGCAGAGCTTGGAAAGCTGCATGAGGAAGAGGGGAAGCTGGAGGGCAGCGGAGCAGAGGGCGAACGCTTGCTGCGCGGTAAGGAAACACCTCGAAACTTGATACGAAAGAGTCTGGCTGTCAACAGATGATGAACTTGGAGTCGCGAAGCACTAGAAAAGGGCAGGAAGTGAAGATTGTGAACAGACAGTGACAGTGCGAAGAAATATCTCATAGAACTGTGGAGAATACTGAGAAGTAAGTCCGGAGAAATCGTGGAGACGGAGGCTCGAAAGAATCAGAAAGCGATGAGAGAGTACGGAGAGCAGTGATTGACAGTATCTGAAAGACAATGAGAGGGTGGACAATACGGGTAGGAAGTCCAGAGGAAGGCACAGAAAGGAGGAAATGGAGAGTTGGGAAGGGAATGGAGCAGAAGAAGTAGAACAAGATTGGAGGAAATCAGAGAGGAAACCAGGTGAAGTTAAGAGAAGGATTATGAGTGCCTTGTGAAAAGGAAAGGAAGTGAGAAGACAACAGTAGCGGAGTACTTCTGGTGGGAGAAATTGTGAACAGAGGACAGTGGTAAAGTGTCAGAGAAGACTGGAAGCCTAGAGACATTAAAGTTGCCCCTTTTCTAAGAATATATTTCAGAAAGACAGAGAGATGAAGCCGGGAGGAAAACAGACGGGAGAATAACAATAAGGATATGGAGAGGCAACTGGTGACATGTAGGGATTAATAAAAGAAGGAATTAACTGTGATTAACTGTGATTTTGTGGAAGATAGGAAGGAATTATATAAATTTAAGCAAGATTTAAAGGCATTATATAACTGATAGAATAATATTGAATGAACTTTATTGTGGATTAATTGATTACTTGATTAAAATACTAAGTTGAAAGGATAAATTAATAGTTTGTTAAATAGAGATTTATTTTTGCGTTAAGTAAACTATGAGTATATATAAAGATATAATTATATTTAGATAGTTAGATAATATACAAGAAAGGAGTGTAACTGAACTGGTTAGAGCTTAAATATAGAATTATAAATAGTAGGAGTGGATATCATTGGGAACAAGGAAGGAGGAGAAGGAGAATTTGAAGTTTGCCGGTACAGAAAGGAGTAGAGAGAAAAAAGAAGAACTAAGGTGAATGGCGATCTGGGAAAATATAGAAAGAATTCTAAAAGAACAGAAGAAGATTTTGAAGGCAATGACAAGTATTAATACCACAACTCAGAGATATGGGAAGAGAACCACCCCCAGCACAACAACGGCTACACCAACAACATCGACCCAAAGAACGATTGAGGGAATGATTAGCAGAGAGAAAACCAGTGCAGCAAACATGCAAGCAATGCAGAATACTTTGTTAACCATTCAAGAATCGACAAAATTACAAGAAACAATGTCTAATAACCACGGTGAAATGAGGATGGACGTGGTGGAAATGAAAAACAATATACACAAATTAGATGAAAAAATGGGTACTATACAGTCTGCGATTGAGAAGAACAAACAGATGATAGAGGCGGTGGAGAAAAGGACAGAAATGACAGAGAAAAAAGCTGAAAGCTGTAATCCAAAAGATGTTAAATCTAAAGAAAGACCTGGAAGACTCCCTTATTCATCTCGAAATGGACTGGGTTGCTTTTTATTTGAGATTCCGGAACGTGACGGAAGCGAAGGAGGAAGATTTGGCGATGGTGATGGCAGAAATGATTGCAGAGGCTTTGCAAAGGGACAAGAGGGAGATCTTAAATGAGATCGATGAAGTATACCGAATCAATACAAACTTTGCAAGGTGTCATAGACTGCCAAGAGAGGTACATCTACACTTTGCACGGAAAAAAGTAAGAGACATTGTATATAAGATCACCAGAGAGAAGCCTATGAAATATAAAGATAAGGAAGTGATAACACTCAAACAGACACCACGAAGAGTTAGAGAACAAAGGAAGGACTACTGCTTTTTAGCAGCCAAATTGATTAAGAAAAACATCATGTTTAGATGGAGTATCCTGGAAGGAATGCTTGTTACCTGGCAAGATAGAAGGATAAAAAAAATGATAATTTGGAAAAAGCCCAACAATTGTATGATCATTTAGGAGAGGTGGAGGAAGAGATGAGTAGTAGAGATGAGTTGGAGAGTAGGAAGAACAGCACTTAGAAACAGGTAATAAAGAACAGGAAGGGAAGAGAAGGGAGGAAGATAGATTGGAGGCAAGATCACCAAGGGACACCAGGGCGAACAGGAGGCTAAAGGAAGCGGAGAGATAAGATGGAATTAGTTTATTTTCGTGTAATATAAATGGTTTGAATTCACCGGCTAAACAAAATCAAGTATTTGCCAAACTTGTTAAACAGAAAGCAGATATAGTTTGCATACAGGAGGTGCATGTTAAAAAGAAGGATAAAAAATGGTTAGAACACTCTAAATTAGGAAGACTATATGTAGCCTTAGCAGAAGGGGAATAAAAGAGGGATAGCAATATATGTAAAGGAAGGGATAAAAGTAATTCAAAAATATGTCGATAACTTGGAAAGAATCCTAATTCTGGAAATAAATACTAATTAGAAGATAATGCTCCTCGTAGTCATATATGCCCCAAATAACGACCCAAAAAAATTCTATACCAAATTATAAGGGAAAATATTAGAAATGGGAAGGGACAACATTTGCATTATAGGAGATTATTTTTTTTTTGGATAATTTTATTTATTAAATAGTTTGAAAAACACAAAAACAACAAAGAAAGAAAGAAAGAAAGAAAAAAGCAAAAACGAAACAAAACTGCGGATACCATAGAAGTAACATAACCATACAAAGTTCCTCTTGAATCTCTTTGGTCTTTACAATAGACATAATCCCAATACGCATTAATCTCTCTTAATTATATCTTAATCTTATTTCTTCTACTATTAAACCATTTGTACCATT
>JAOYMU010000077.1:46910304-46922156 GCA_025802295.1 Psammodynastes pulverulentus
TCCATTGTTAATTTTTGTGTGATTTTGTTGTCAGCACATTCAACTATGTAATGAACAAAGTATTTACTAAGAATATTGCATTCATTCAGATCTAGGATTTATCTTTGTGTTCCCTTTATTGTTTTGAGCAGTGTATAATGACCCAGATAATACACTGTTCACTAAGTACTTATTGATGTTAAAGAAAAAACTATAAATAAATTTACAAAAAAAGGAGAAAGAAATATATATTCATTCACAGGAAGGTGGTGATTTTTCTGCTTTTATTTTGTAAATATGAGTACTTAAATGTAGTTGCTTAACTTTCTACTTGGTATTTAAGCTCCATCATTTAAAAATATCTGCATTATTTTTATGAAAGTGACACTTTCCCTACTATACAAATCGCTGCATGGGGAACATGAAAACTTTATAATGTATGCTCAAAGTTCAGTTGAAATGAATATAAAAGAAAGTGAAATTTGACAGCTGCTGCTAATAATAGACAATTCAGTCAGCCAGCCAGCCAGCCATTTTTGGCCTTCTAAATCCTCCATGTGTCCTGTTTTTGCCCTCCCCGGTGTTCAAAAGCACTCTGGTGTCCTGAAGCAGGGCAACAATGGGACCCACGGAGGCCTCCAGAGGCCAAAAATGGGCACGTTTTTGACCTGCAGAATGCTTCTGGACACCGTGGAGATAAAAAATGGGATGTGGGAGGCTTTGGGTGGCCAAAAATGCACCTGTTTTTGGCCTGCAGAGTGCTTCTGGGCATATTTTTGGCCTGCAGAGTGCTTCTGGACGTTGGGAAGGGCAAAAACGGGGCTCACGGAGGCAAAAAAAATTTTTTCTTGTTTTCCTCCTCTAAACTTAACTGTGTCTTATGGTCCGGTGCATCTTATAGTCCGAAAAATATGGTACCCAGAATTTTGAATCAAGAACTGATTCTAATAAAGTAAAAAGGAAGTAGCTCTAACTGGCCAATTTAATATCTTGTGTGAATGTTGCACAAGTACTGGTAGCTATTTATAGCATTTGCTGGAAAGATCTAAATGAGGCATGAGATGTCACACAGATGTTTATTGAGAATATTCTTTATCATTGAAGGTCATGAAGAAGACTCTTTTGGAAAGTATATTGGTGCATTTATACTGTATTCCTTTTAGTCTCATAGTTTAAGCACATCTAGGTTCTATATTGTGGCTTTGGTTATATACATTAATATTCTATTTGTTTGAAGCTCAATTATCTTGCAAGGTCTCTGAAAGCAATTATATAATGTCTTTAGGAGTATTATTTCTTGATACAATTTTCTCCTCCTAATCATTAGTTATAGTAAAAAAAATCATGAGAATCTAATTTAATTCCAAGACATAATCCATCGCTAAACCAGAATGGCAGCATTATATCAGACATTAAATTCATTTTTATGGATTTGTGCAATGTGTGATTATAATAATAAGCTATAATAATATTGACAGGGAGTGAGTAAAAGTAATCGGTGTGTGGCATTGTTTTTGGGGATCATATTTCTCCAGAGATTGGGAATCATCTGATATGTATATGAGATAATATAAATGATAGAGGAGATTGACAATGGAGATAACTGTCCTGTTTTCCACTTTTCCTCCCCCCCCCCCTTACTATTTTATTCCTTCCCTGCAGTTTACAGGAAAGGACCAGATAGATTTAGTGGTGGTAGGAACAGAGTACTTGTGGAACAGACTTGAATTAAACAGATAATTGCTAATAATCCAAGGTTGTAAATATCCCAGATTGTGAAAATCTTTCAAAAACCTCATAGTGATTTTAGGTCACGCTCAGCTTAATTTATCATATAGTCTTATTCTGATTCCCTTGTCTCTGAAATTAACTGTGGCAATAAAATAGTTCTTTTTTTTCATTACTGTTTTGTATAAATATTAGAGGTCCATGTATGGCCACAAATGTACAGTATGGTCCAGAATCTCAGTCGTTGAGTGAAGTGGTGGTGCAATGTTTAAGAATGCAGGATTGCAGGCTAATTCAGCTCACTGCCAAAGTTCGATCCTGACCTGCTCAAAGTTGACTCCGCCTTCCATCCTTCCGAGGTTGGTAAAATGAGGACCCAGATTGTTGGGGGCAATATGCTGACTGCTTAAAGAGAGCTATAAATACCTAAATACTACTGCTACTAAATGAGATATCACATGACTTCTTTGCTCAAAAATTGTAATCCTGGCTCTGCCAGTTGAATTCTGTTACACCAGTACATTGAGGGTTTCCCTTTTCTTGGCACACTGGAGAAACAGATTTCAAATCTGGCAATAATGCTAGTGAACATGAGGGAGAGAAAATCTCTTAGCACGCTGGGGGAGTAGATCTCAAATCCCAAATCCTTTCTGCTTGCAACCTGCCCTGCCAGTTCCTCCATTGAGTTTTTGGGGAAGCCAGCAGAGAAGATTACAAATGGTGTTCATATGATTGGATGGTACTTGGCAACCAGTTGGAAGAGGAACAGATTGCCAAGCACCCAACATTTGGTCATGTTACCGAGGGGATGCAGTTCTGTGTAATATTTTATGATTGTTAGAAATGCTTTGTACGCTATAAAGAACTAACTCCAAAACTGAACAGTGACTGAACAGTCATTAAATGAAATCAGAAGTCGAAACTACCGTACATATATTCCACTTAGAAGATATTAAAAATCTTCTTATTTCAGCACTACATTTGTATTACGCTTTTTAATTGTTTTCTTTGAATTTGAGTATAGTTTCAGACATAAATGAATTACACTGCACTTTTTGAAAACCATAGATAATTAAAGAATAATCTAGATAGGAAATTTATCAGTTAGAATTGGAATACTTTTCAGGGTAGGTAACCTAAAAGAATTTAGCAGTTAGCTGTGACATATAAACAGTACAAGAATTACTTTCAAAAACACTCAATATATCATCTTGGCAAATAGCTTTTTATATTGCTATTTATTGAAACTTACTTTTATGAAAGAACAAATATGGAAGTAATTTATTTTTATGCTAAAAAAATTTTTTGTCATCGTGAATTGATTTTATAATTTGGGTCTTTGGTTTTTCTTCACTAGTGAAGGGTAGTACGGGATTTAGCTTTGCTTTTTTGATTTTATTTTTAGAAATTCTGTCCTCATTCTCATCCTTTCTCTATCTTCCTACTTATTATGAGTCACAGTATATTCAGTAAATTATTAAGAGCCTGAATCCTAGTGGTAATTAAGCATATACCTCTGTGTATTAATTAGATGAAAAACTAGTAAACAAGTATGGGATCCATGAACATAATTAATTCAAATGTGGGAGATATAAAAAAGAGGACAGTGAAGAGGAAGGACTAACATACATACAGGTAATTCCCGGGTACAAGCGTACCCTTAGTGAATGTTTGAAGTTAGAAGAAAAGCACCCCTAGTGTTTGTGAACAGAGCATGAATCTTGCAGCACCACGGCAATTGTTCACACTTACGAACAACTGCAGAAGCTCTGCAACATTCATCTGGCGCATTGCTGGACGAAATGGAGCTCCCAAGGGGAGGATATGCCACTCAGAAGCCCCATTCAGCCCTTCATGGGCCTCCCCCGGCCATTGCAGGCTGAAATGGATCTTCTGAGGGGAGGATCTACCTCACAGAAGGCTTGTTTGGGAGTCCAGAGGCCCCGCCCACTCACCAGGGGGCGGATTCGACCCTCCAACACTCTGTTTGGATTCCCCCCCGGCCCTTTGCAATCTGAAATAAAGTTTGCGGGGGCCGAATCACCCCCCTTAAACACCATTTTGGCCTGCAACAGGCCAGGGGAGGCCCTCAGAGAGCCAAACAGTGTCAGAGGGCCGGATCCAGCCCCCAGAGATTTGGAACTGGTCCCCCGAGACTCCATTTTGGTTTGCAATGGTCTGAGGGAGGAATCAGCCCTAGAGGTTCCATTTCGGCCTGCAACAGGCCAGGGGAGGCCTGCGGAGGGCCACATGAAATTGCAGAGGTGTTCATGAGGCTGGAGAGGAGACTGCTTGCTAGGTCTTCGTAAGGTAAGTGACCCGGCACGGCAGGTTGGGGGGAAGCAATTTGTGGAGCATGAGGTATTTCAATAGGTCAGGGAGCCTTGGGTAGTCTTAGGCAGATGGCCTGTTCCATTAATAGCCCCCTTAGCCTCCCCACCCTGAAATATCCCTCACTGTGCTTAATAATTTACAGAGTTTTCAGTGACCAAAGGAGGAGTGTTGAATTCAAGGCCCATGTGATGTGGCTAGATCTGGCCTGCAGAGCTGCCCTGGAAACAGTGAAGAAATAGCCTGTGGCTCCTTGGCTCGGCCCAGGCTGACCAGGCGCTGATCTACAATCTTGGTGGTGGCCATCCAAGCTGGAACACAGTCACACTTAGATCCATGGGGCTGCCCTAGAACTGGCGGGCAACCACTCTTGCCCCATCCCTTAGGAACACGGACAGGAGGCAACGAGCACGCCTGGGGACCATCTTCCACAGACTACATTCTGAATGCTTCCTTTTTACCAAGGACACTAGCCCCTGCATGCTCACCGCCTCTGATGCATATGCACAGGGGCGGGGCCAAGGCAGCTAGGCAATCCTTCACTGGCTCTAGAGCAGCTCCGTGGGTCAGATATAAGATCAGGTGAAGGAACCAGTGGATTGCTTGCTCACTTGCGCAGGCCTTATTGTTTGAGTGCAGAAACTATTCCTTCAACTGAGCAAGGAGGCACCGCGGGGCCAGGCCTCTCACACCCACATCCAGGCCATTGGAGTTTGCTGCACTGTGGGCAGAATGAGACCCGTTGTCCCATGGAGCTCATCTACATTCAAATGGGATATCTGCATGCAAATGGGTGCTTGGGAACAGAGTGATCTTTGAGGACAATCCCATTGCTGTGCCTGCTTTCTTCAGCTCATACTCAGCTGAGGCATCCAAGCTGCTGGCAGTGGTGGGAGCCACCTGAGCAGCCATGATTCCCCCCTGTTCCCAGACAGGCAGCCCCTTCTGACCTATTCTATGCCTGGCCAGCGTAAAGCCTCTTCTCATCCTCGTCCTCCCTGCTCAAGCACTGGCTGGCTCCGTGGGACAACAGGGTCGCATTCCTCCCACAGCACGATGAGCTCCAGGGAGCTGGACATGGGTGTGAGGGGCCTGGCCCTGCGGTGCCTCCTTGTTCAGTTCCTGCACTCGAATAATGTCACTTCAGAATTGTTCGGGCACAGAACCAATGCTGTCCATGTTTGTTTGTGTGTACTGACCTTATTTGCACACACACATCCCATTTGAATGTAGGCGGGCTTTGGAGGATAATCGAGGTCTCATTCCTTCCGTGGTGTGGAGAACTCTGGTGGGCTAGATGCAGATGTGAGGCCTGGTCCAAGCCTAAAAGTCCTAGACCCCCTAAGATATAGCATAATGGTGGGTATTAGAATAAGATTTTGGAGCCAGGGGGACGGGGGGAGTCCTAAAATCAAGTTTTCCCTTAGTCATGGAACAGACTGGGCTTTTTTGGATCGGTTACTCTCTTTCAGTCCAATCTACTTGACAGGATCATTATCTGGTAAATTGGAGTGGGGAAAAAACGGTTAATCCCTGTGTAAGCTTCCTTCAGCTTCTGAAAAACAGTAGATATAAGTCAGATAAAAACAAAGTAAATAATATTGGTTAAGGCTGACATGAAGATCCTAGCATGGTACTGCTAATAGAATTTTGGAGGACAAGAAAAACAGAATTGTGGTAAAGGAGTGACAATAGAAGAATTGCCATGTTTATGCAGTAATCTTCAAAATTCTTATTTTCAACACTGTTCCAAGTATACTGCTTGGTTATACTTTGTTATACACTGCTTGGTTATTTCTGTAGCCCAACAGAAATATTGTGAGCAGAAACTTATCTGAATTATGACTATTGAAAGAATTTAAATAGCATTCTCAATACATGAAACTTGATCGGTTGAAGATTGCATTTAATGGTTTAAGAATATTTAAGATTATGTCAAAGTGAGAGTCTTGCATAGAGTATTTACAAAGTGTAAACTGTAAAATATCTAAGAATTACTGCGTTTCCCCCCAAATATGCCCTACCCCGAAAGAAAAGCCCTACTTTCATTTTTGCATGTGCGCCCAGTATAAACCCTATGCCCAAAATAAGCCTTAATACCCCGCCTACTCTGCGGGTGCATGGGGTGGGGCGAGGCACATGGGTAAAAATTAAGTTAGGTTGGGAGTGGAGCTGCCCTACTTATCAGGCCTCGCACATCCTGACACCTGCCTTGCCTTGCTGACCCACTTCTGTGGTCACTTCTCTCCACTTGCGCATGTTGTCCCCAGCCTCCATTTCACTTTCAGATAAAGAGGCTCCGGATTGATGGGCACAGCACCCCCGGCCTTGTTTTGCTGTCAGAGGCCTTCTGGAAATGCCTCTGCAACCGAGAAATGAGGTCCAGATTGAAGCACATGTCGCCTTCGGTCTCCATTTCGCCATCAGAGGCCCTTCAAGAAAGGCCTCTGCAGCCAATAACAGAGCTCCGGGTTGATTTAGAGCTCTGTTATCAGCTGCAGAGATCTTTCCTGGTGACCTCCAGAAACTGGCTGTATTCCCAGTTTTTATCCTCTAAATTTGCTTCTATGTACATATCTTTAAAAATATCTAGAAGTAAAATAGAGACTATTTTATGCTGCTCTTCAGTTGCCTGTGACATTTAGAAAATGTACCTTGGGATTACTACTAAACAGCAAACATTTTTTAAAATATGTTTTGTTTATTTAAATTTTCCTTTGGTGTATGCATTACAGATCCATCAAAGAAGCCAACAGAGGGAAGATTGCATTGCCAATCTCTGCCAGATACAGTCTCCTGCTTTGGCCCTCTGATGGCACTAGGCACTTTGCTGTGAAACTTGCCAAGCTGGACGCCACAGTTTTGAACGACTATTCTTTGGCAGCTGTTGTGCCCTATCCTGAGACAACTAATCATGCAATCGTAGCCTGTAGTACAGGCATTCATGAAGAGCATTATGTAAGTGAAGCTGTGGAAAACAATGTGTCAGACTGCAGGGAATACAGAGATGCTGGCACCATTACTGGTAGGTAATAATCTTGACATTTCTGTCTTAGTATTGACAAACCTGCCATCTGTCTTACAATGTCATTTGGGTGGAGTTTAAACCTGTGAGTCCCAAACAAGTGAACAGAGGGTTTGGTATTGTGATTATAGCCATTCATATTTTAGATCTGTGCCGCTTCTGGTTGATTAGGGAAGAGGCATTGAGTGGATCTATGCAGTGGTAAATGCCAGTTTGATGCTGTAGAGGGAGGGGTTCCATTGGCTCAGAAGTACCACTCCCTCCCCCCCATATCAAGAGACCATTTCTATATACAGCTGACCTGGGAAAAATCACTAAATATCCAACCTTCCCTTTTTAGGCTTAAAGCATACCTTTTTAGGTATAGAAACATACATTTTCAGTGGCTGTTACTGTTCTCTAAAACAACCTTCCCACCAATATGTTATGGGCCCCAGACTTTAAATGATCTGTCTCTTTCCTCAGTAGTTTGGGTCTAGATGACTAGAGTTCCTTATTGGTTGCTTTAAATTATTTCATTCAGAACTTTGTTTTGCTCAACTCGGCTATATTTTAGTAATATATATGATTATTGCTATTTTTTTAAAATGTTCACTTTTGTTTTACACTGCCTAAAATCACCTTGGTTGATTAGGCAGATATATACATGCTTGCCATACACAAAGAGAGCAAGACAGCATTAATTATTATACTATATTTTGTAAATATAAAATGCAGCATAATAATTTTTTAATTTGACAGAAAAAGATCTTTTGCTTGTAGTCTTTTGTTTTGACGTAGTGTGTAAATTAGTAGACCAGTGAAATGCTGTGGATATAGTATACTTAGAATTCAGCACGGCATTCAACAAGGTAGACCACAACCTACTTCTTGCTAAGATAGAAAAAAGCGGGATAGATAGCATCACCATCAGATAGCATCACTGTCAGATTTGTAAATGGCTGACAAACTATACTCAGCAAGTAGTCCTTAATGGTTCTAGGTCGACATGGAGGGAAGTAAGCAGTGAGGTACCACAAGGTTCAGTATTAGGCCTGGTATTCTTCAGTATCTTCATAAATGGCTTACATGAGGGAATAGAAAGGGAACTTATCAAATTTGTAGATGATACTAAGCTGGCAAGAATAGCCAACACCTAGATGATAGGATCAAGATCCAGATGGATCTTGACAGATTTGAACACTGGGCCCTAACTAGCAAAATGAAATTCAGTCTAGAGAAAAATAAAGTCTTGCACTTAGGCAAGAAAAACCAAAAGTATACATATAGATTGTAAGAAACCAGGCTTAATAGCAGTAACTTTGAGAGGGATCTTGGAGTCTTAGTTGATTACCAATTAAATATGAGCCAACAGTGTACAATTGCAGCCAAAAAGCCAATGCTATGCTAAATTATATTAACAGAGGGGTTCAATCAAGATCAAGTGAGGTACTAATACCACTGTATAAAGCCTTAGAATAAGAGCACGCCTAGAATACTTTATCCAGGTTTGGTCATCGCACTATAAAAAAGAGACTCTAGAAAGAGTGCAGTGAAGAGCAGCAAAGATGATTAGGGGGACTGCAGGCTAAAACCTATGAAGAACAGTTACAGGAACTGGACATGGCTAGTCTAGTGAAGAGAAGGACTACAGAAGACATATCAATGTTCCAATACTTGAGGGGCTGCCACAGAGAGGAGGGAGTCAACCTATTTTCCAAAACATCTGAAGGCCAGACAAGGAATAATGGATGGAAACTGATCAAGGAGAGATTCAACCTCAAAATAAAGAGAAATTTTCTGACAGAACAATCAACCAGCGGAACAGCTTGCCTTCAGAAGCTGTGGGAGCTTCATCACTGGAAGTTTTGGAGAAGAGATTGGACTGACATGTGTCAGAAATGATGTAGGGTCTTCTACTTGTGTGGTGGGGGGGGTGTTGAACTAGATGACCTACAATAGTGAGTGTCAAGCTTGATTTCATTAAGGGTTGCATCAGGATTGTGGTTCACCTTGGGGGGGCTGGGGGGCATGGGTGTGGCCAGGGTGGGTACGGCCAGCTCGATGTTGCTTATGGTAGGGGTGCCTGTGATAGCCCAGGTGGAGCTGGGGGAGATCCATTGTAAACAGCAGAAGAAGGCAAGACAGGGCAAGGGCCAAAAGCCTGTCTACCAGAGGAGCCTCGCCGTCCCTTTCAGGCCACACAGAGGACCCCTGGACAATAGTGCAGGCTGCCCAGAGCCAGAGGGAGTAGAAAGCAAATACTCAGCCCCATCCTCGAGCTTCCATGGCACCAGGACTCCACAGCCCAGCCCTGTTTCCCCAAGGGGGCTCCTGGTTGCACTTATCTCCTCCTTGAGGCTGTTGCTGCTGTGTTTGCTCTCCTTGGCCAGGTTGCTCATGGTGGGTGCAGGAGGGCAAAGTGTGTGGGTCAGAGGAAGGCTCACTCCTCTTCTTGCGAGGAGATCTGGCTTTGTAACCAAATCATACTCAGCTATAGGATGGGAGACCACCAGGAGAAGAGGGCAAGGGGATGGTGAAAGGGTAGCAGGGCTGCTGGTGGCCAAGTGCTAAGGCACGACTTCCCTTAGACCCTCCCTCCCATATTCCCTCCCTCCTTCTTTCTGTCCTTCCTTTCTCATTCCTTCCTTCCTCAGTCACTCCCCTCTCACTCACTCACTCATTCCCCTGCTTCTCATTCCCATCTTCCTTCCTTCCTCCATGCTCAGGAAGGGACCAGGCAATGCTGCTGGTGGGCGTGCCATGGTGGCAGAGGCAGTCCTGATGAAAGGGAAGTTTCGCATGCTGCGAGGCCAAGCCGGCAAGTGGGCCATGGAGTAGCCATCCAGGCCGGAACACAGTCAGACTTAGATTTTACAAGGCCACTATAGAGCCAGTGAGGGACTGCCTCGGCCCTGCCATCTGGATGTGTGCATAGGAGGCAGTGAGTGCTGGCATCCTAGGTGAAATGGAAGTGCTCAGAACACAGTCAGACTATGGGGCAAGATGGTCCCCAGAGACATCAGGGTCTGAACGCTTGCCACCTCCTGTACAAGTGGTGGGGCAGCCCCTTGCTGGCTCCAGGCCAGTCCCACAGATCTAAGGCTGACTGTTCTGTCTGGGATGGCTGCCACCAAATTGTAAATCAGCACCCGGTGAGCCTGGGCCGGGCCAAGATGCCATGGGTCGATCCTTTGCTGTTTTCAAGGTAGCCTGCAGACTAGATCTAACCAAATTGTGTGCTAGATCTGGCCTGCGGGCCTTGTGTTTGACATGTCTGACCTAGAAGGTCTTTTCCAACTCTATTATTCTATTATTCTAATCTTAAGATATAACTTGAGAACATCTCATGAACATTTATATTCTAAATAAATTTTAGGTTTAGTTGGAAGAGTAATATAAGTAAAATCTGTAATTGGCTAGTTGTCATGCATGCCTCTGCCCCCACTTTAGGAAACAACTCTCTCAAACTCCAGGATTGAAGAAGAAAGTAATTTTACTAAATGAGAACTGATTGCAGCAAAAGCGAAGCAAGGTCTGAGAATAAACACGCAAAAATACATATTGAAAATAATCCCAAGATCCCTCCCCCCAGAGTTTCAAAACAGACATCCCATGTCCATGCAGCACTGATGTCAGGTAGTGTCAGATGGGCACATCATCAAGAGTCGACCATCTTTTTGGTATGTAGCAACAGTTGACCTTGGCTGAGCATAACAAGTCCATGCAGCTGTGCAATGTGCCTAAGCAAACTCTCCCTCCTCCAAAGGTTCCCACAAGAATATATCCTCTCTCCAGCACACTTCCAAATACAATACATAAGACCCATTTCCCCCCCTCCCCCGTTTCTATGGCAGACGACAAGAAGCAGTTTTAAAGTTTCTGGAGGCTGACATTTGGCCCTCCTGCAGAAGAAGCTTTAGCCCTAAAACAAAATAAAGTAAAAATATGCAAAATAGTACAATAAATTATAACAATTACATATAGTCATACATTAAGGTTTATCTGGATATTTGTCATGAAACCGTTTGACATGTTTAGGGGCATGAACATCATGCTCATTCACCCATTCAGACTGAGAACCAGGGAAATGTTTCCACGCCACCAAATACTGCAGTTTACCCCTATGTTTTCGGGCATCCAGTATTTCTTTTACTTCAAAATGCTGCTCCTCTATCATGAGCAGAGGAACTGAGGGAGTAGGTTGATCAGGACAAATGGAGGAGGTGTGCTCAGGTTTGATTAGACTAACATGAAAGACAGGATGAATTCTTCTAAGGTTTTTGGGGGGTTCCAGCTGTACCGTAACCGAATTCACCATCCTAACCAGGGCTTTTTTTGAGCTGGAGCTCGGTGGAACGCCGTTCCGGCACCTTTTCGGAGCACGTATCACGTGCTCCGTCGCCACCAATTGCGCGCTACCACTTCCGGGTTTTTTTAGCGCGATGGGGGGGGGGCACGTTCCGGCACCTTTCGGCGCCGAAAAAAAGCCCTGATCCTAACTATGGGAAAAGGACCAACATACTTAGGACCCATTTCTTAGATTTTTGGTAGATAGAACACTTTATCCCAAACTTGATAATTTTTTGGCACAGCTCTTTTTTGTCAGCCTGTTTCTTGTGGGCTTGATGAGCTTCATCCAAAGCATGCCAGGTTACAAGCCAGATAAGCTGAAGCAGATTAATCCAATCTTCCAACAACGGCGATAGAGGTTTCTCCTCAGGGAGTTCAGGAATAGGTACAAAATCCTGTCCCGTCTCTACATTAAACGTGGTAAACCTGTACTACTATGAACTGAGTTATATTATTA
>JAOYMU010000077.1:47039629-47054918 GCA_025802295.1 Psammodynastes pulverulentus
CGTGTCCTCCTTATCTAAACCCAGCAGAGCGAGGAAGAAAAACTCCTTATTACTCCGCAGCCATGACCACGCCCCCACATTATGCCCAATTTGCTCTGCAAACAGTGAATAATAATTTCCAGCTTTATTGTTGTGAAATAGGAATCATTTATTGTAGGATAACTTACAGTTTGGCATTTCTGTAATGACTAATTTTTTATATAACTTACAGATGATTAAGTTATACTTATACTTAACTTACTGATGATTATTTTTCTCTTGCAAATCAAATGCAATGATTAGGATTAAAAGGAGTCTATTGCCTTTCTTTTTGTGGGTGCAATTAAAGAAGCCTTATTATGGCTTCATTGTTATATTATTCTTATACATTTCATTTTCCAAGTTGGGTCATTATCAGCATTAATAACAATAACCATAACAAAACAACAACAACAACAATCATCATCATCATCATCATCATCATCATTCCTGATCCTGCCTTTCTACCATCAAACAGGCAGTTAGGCTACCATGGCTGGGCCTGGACAGCTATCCAGTGCAGTTCCTACAGTTATGGGATTACCGTCTTTGGATCACTAGTGGTTTAGCCACCGTGAACCAACCCAGGCACCTACCATCACTAATGATGAGAAGAAATCAACAAAATTCCATACTGGATCAGTCATCACCTGGGTCAACAAGGACTGCGTCAGATGCTATGACTCCTGTACATCTGCCCAAAAATGGGCTACAGGGCTCATTTGCTATTGCTGGGAACCAGGGCATGCAACTGTAAAGCAACTGGGACAAAAGTGCAAAGCTTGAACAACCGAAGAAAATCAAGAAATCATCAAATGTTACCATCAGGCAGAACCAACAGCCAGGGGATTTCAGAAAAAAATGAAGCAACTGTGGAAGGAAAAACACCCAGAAAGTGACGTAACTGAACAAAGATTAATGGATCAAAGATGTTTCATCATCCGTAATAAAGTTTTCACAGATGTGGAAATGCAACATCTAGAAATATTGGCTAAAAAGAAAACAACAAGTAATGATGAACAAGCTGAAGAAACTGCTCCAACACCTGAACAAACTGACCAGCCAGTGGAAGAAACCAGCATACAGGATGTAGATCCTCCTGTGCAACAACTTGAAAGTGTAGAGCTAAGTGATCTAGCGAAAATGCTGAAAGAAAAGATTGAAAACCACATCAAAGAAAACGCAGAAAGAAAAAGACTACCTATCATTCGCGAAGTGCATAGCAAACAAGTGAAAGATCTGTTAACTACCATGAACAACATTTTAATTTCCATCCCATCCAGCAGACTATATGAAACCAACCAATTAATGTATACCACAGCCGTCATTATAACTGCAGAACTGGGTTATAAAATACCAAAAAAAAACCCCACTGGAACACCAGAGGGATCCACACAGGATGACATACTGAGATGCTTTTTTCCACTTTGCAGCCAGTAAGCCAAAATTAATTTGTATATTGTTATTTAATTTGCATTCTTTTTTTTCTTATTTATTACATTTTCTTTTCTGCTTTCCTTTAAATCTAAAGGATAAAAAAGAATTGATAGAACAGTATAATTGCTTTTACTCCGCAACTAAGCTTGTGTTTGCACTACTTTCCACTGTTCCATGGACAATAATATGTTGATTTCTTTTTTCACTCTTTGAAGAGAGCTATACCAGAATTACAAGTCAAAACAAGAAATCAGTTATACACTGTTGTAGCTTGGAATATATACTTTAAACATCATCACACTCAATAAACTTTTCATTACCAACATTCTGATATATAGAGTTTGCACATGGAATTAATATATCTGTGCAGCTGGATTTGTTGAATTGAAGGTATTCATATTTAATTCAGTGAGAATCTTAATCATTGATAAGAATCTATCTTAAATTTTCTTAGATAGATAATGTGCATATAAGAACACACTATACATACTTTTCTGAAAAACAAGGAAAAATATTTGTATGTAAATGGTAACTCTTTTAAAAAGTCCTATATACAAACTAAATTTTAAAATCCACTATAATAAAAATCTCATTGATGTTTCACCCAAAATTAAATTTGCTAGAATGCCCATGGTATGCAAGGTTAGAGGTTGCCTTCTTTATTACTTGTTATCCTCTCCTTGCTTAATCTGTTGCATTGAATTGTATCATTATCTCTTTGCTTTCTCTTAAGTATTTATATGTACTTTGATTTTGCATTTTAAGAGAGGAAACCTTCTAAATAGAAGATAAAGGAAGTCTCATCTTTAGTAGGTGAGGACATTTCAAGTCCCACCTCCATAGAGAATTAGTGCTAATGGTGTAATTGTGAAATTAATCTATTTCTACACCTGAGATTCTTGATATTTAGCTGCTATGACTGATACAGTACAAGCTTGTGGTATCTTCCAAAGAGGAGCCCATTCTGCTATGATCTAGTTGGAATTTGCATAATCTTATGGAGGCTGATGATGTCAAATTATGTTCTCATATTGTGCCAGAATAGGTACAAGATTGACTCTATTTAGGGATAGATGCAAACAAGGCATAAACATATTTGTGTGCTGAATAAGAATATAATTACTTTGGATTGTCACATTATGAATGCTTGTCAGTTAAATTGGACCATAGATACAAGGTGCAGATCCTACAGGTGTACCTACTGCCTTCCTACCCAATAGCACCCTTTCTTCAGATTTTGAACCTGGATTTTAAACTAAGAATAGAAATCTCCTGCCTTTTGGTATTTGGAGGATACTAATTTCCATGTTATGGATACCATGTCAAATTGAGCCCAAGAGTTCATGATCTCTGTGGAAACCATGCATTTTCCTATTCCGATTTTGGGCCCCATATATATAAGCAAACCCACATTGGATCTTGCCTTTCCTTTAGAGCACTTGCAGTGCGATCTGGAGGGAGAGCATTACCAACAAGGTAATACTTCATGCAGATGCAGTTGATTGCCACCCAAGAGTTCTATGGAACTGGACCTATTAAATAATCTTCCCTAGGCATATAATGGATGGTGCCTACTGGCGGACACTTAGGGAATTTGCTGAATGTATGAATTCCCTGAAGGTCTTGTTTGATGTTGGTATGATCTTGCTGATGATATTAAGCCTTGATCAAATGTATTTTGGGTGATCATTTCCTTGTTGGGGAAGCACCAAAATCATATGTACTAGGTTGCTGTGATCAGATAGCATTGTTTGTACAAATGGCTGGCCTTTGTTGGGATTTGGATGGAGTAAGTGTGTCTTTTGAATCTTGCAACAACCATCAATATCATTAGCAATGGACTGCTTTCAGAAGTTGAGAATTAGAAGCACTGTATTGTAATGGTTCTCTTCATTCATTCTTTGATAGTTGTTCCAATCAGCAGAGATGGAGCAGCAGAGATTGCCCTGATAGTTATTTTCTTGTGGGAGACCGCAAGGATGGATTCTCTACCACTTTTATTTAACATTTATATGAAAGAGATTATCCAAAGATTCAGTGTTGATATTATAAACATGTTGATGATAACCAACTGTGCCTCACTAACATTAGACTGGTGATATCATTTAAATCCTATTTAAGCACTGGAGGCAGGAGGGTTTAAATGGGAGATAACAGGTTTTAATTAAACCTTTGATAATATAGAATTATTGTTGTCTATTGGAAGTATATGTCTGCTTCAGATATGTCTATTGACAGAAGGTGTAGCTTTGTTATGGTGTGTGTGTGTGTGTTCTTCTGGAATCATGGCTTCTGAAAGATCAATAAGTCAAGCATGAGGTTACCAGAAATTCAACAATTCTGGACAAGTCTCTTCAGAGAAGCCAGACAAAGAATGCCTCTCTCATAAACAATATGGTGAGATGTAATTCACAGAAACCAGACCAAATCAATCAGTGCCCAGAATAATAAGGACAATGCTAGTTGTTGAAGTTCCTGGACTCCATTACTGTTGGCTGAACAACCAAGGCCAGCAGATTCAGAAATATTGTTAACCCATTGCAAATATACAAACAATGAAAACAAAGAAATATGTTATTCAAATCAAGTTGAACAAGAAGAGGGTCTCTGGAAAGAACAGCATTTAGAGTCAAGTAATAGAATAGAAATTAGCATATCAGTGCTGATTTATAATATGAAATAAAGTATTCACAAAAGCAGAATTGGAAGAAATGCAAAGGTCTACCCAGGGCAAAGAAATTAAAGCCTTGCCAGGAATAGTTCAGATAATAGAGGCAAGCAGGGGAAGTGAGCAGTACAGGAAACCAATTTAGTTACTGAATAATTTTAATTCCCCAACTAGGCATCCTTTCCTCTGCTTTGTCCTCAGAACAAAGTCTTTCTACTAGAAAAGAAGTGAAGCAAAGAGTAACTATCATCTAGAACAGAAAGGGACAATAGAATAAGGTGGACTGTATTGAAACATGTTCCAGAAAAACAACTAGCACGAGTATTATAAGAGACCAAAACTGTAATATCAAAATAACACTGGCTCACTGCAAGAAACAAACCAACTAATGTACAGCATGGCTACATTATAACCAAATACCTGGGATGCAAAATCAGTAAAGAAAAAAAAAGCTAAACAATGCATCACCAAAATAGAAGATCAGGCTAGAAAATAAGTTTAGCAAACTAAGATGCAAGCAAGCTAGATCAGATGAAAGAGAAAAAAAAAGCTGAAGACCAAAGAATACCTGTTCAAAAAATATCGCCTAAAAACAAGGAAGATTAAGGAAGCATAATAAAGCAGCAAATAGTTATAGCCAAGAAGATAAGCAGATACAAAGCTCAAATTGCACACTATAAGTAAAATCTCAGATTTAATCAAATCAAAAACATTTCCACAAAATCCATCCACGAAGAGACTGCAATGAACCAGTCAACACCTGACAAAGAAGAAATGGTGCAGTTCTGGGTACAGCTAGGAATAACTTAAAGATATAGAATAAGAAAGCAATAAGAAAGGAGGTGAATAAGAATAAAAAAATAGTGGAGAAAAGGACGAGGAAGATGAAGAATTGGCCAGCACCAAGTGAAGATGAACTGCATGGTTTTTGGTTGAAGCTGGTCTACACTCATTCATTGCTAAGCAATTTAACAACATACTACAAGGAGATGAAATTGAAGATTGGTTAACATATGGTAAAACTTACCTGATAATGAAAGTTCCAATAACGGGCAGTTTGAGCAATTATAAACCAATTTCCTGCTTACCAACAACTTTCAAATTGCTAACTGGTGATGTAGTTGATGCACTCTAACAGCATCTATTTGAATACAAGTTCCTTCCACCTGAGCAGAAAGAACACAAACAACGGGAATCAAAGATCAATTCCAAATTGACAGGATTATTCTGAAAAACTACAAGAAGGAAGAACAACTTGAATGTATCATGGATTTATTACAAGAAGGTAGTTGGCACCATGCCACATGAATAGATAATCAGGTGCTTAGAAATAAAGGAGTCAGTAGAAACATGAGGTTATATGCAAAGATCAATGGCACAATGGAAGGCATAGATGTTAGTCAGCAGTGATAGACCATAGATAGGTTAATATCAAGAGAGAATCTTTCAAGAGGCTTATTTTCACAATTTCACCTCGTTACTGCTGATTGTATTGATTCCTTTATCAACACTACAGGTACTCCTCAATTTATAATCACACTTGAGTCCAAAATTTCCATTATTAAGCAAGAAAGTTATTAAATGTCTCATGACTTTTCCAGCCACAATTGTTAAGTAAATCATTGCAGTTAAGTTAGTAACATGGTTATTAAGTGAATCTGGCTTCCCATTAATTTTGCTAGTCAGAAGATTGCAAAAGGTGATTACATGACACTGCAACCATCATGAATACATCCCAGTTGCCAAGCTTTTAATTTTAACCATGGGGATGCTGCAATAGTCATAAGTGTGAAAAATGATCATAAGTCGTTTTTTTTCAATGCTGTTATAACTTTGAACTAACAAATGTTTGTAAGTTGAGGACTACATGTATAAACAATTCAGACCATACTTATCAAGCATCAAAAACATCTACCAGGTTATCCCATCTCCTTTACATGAAAGATCAAAACACACCTGAAATAAAATCACTATTCAACACTGGTCATGTATACAGCCAGAATATTGTAATGGAGGTTGAACTTGACAAATCTGTCTCCCTCACCATCAGTAGGGAAAAAACAGTGAAAACTGAAAGAATCAAGATGCCCTATGAAAATAACCTCAAGAGTCTGGATGAAGAGATCACTACAAATATATGGGCATTCTTCACATTGATATCAAGCACACCAAAATCAAGAAGAAGGTTAGTTATAAATAAATACATGAGAGCAAAGAAGTTTTTAATGTCCAAGTCAATGAAAGAAATGCCATCAAGGTGATTAACACCTGGACAATTCCAGTTATTAAATACACCACTGAAATCGTGGACTGGATTTAAGCAAAACTAAAAGCCCTGAATTAGAAAACTAGAAAAATAATGAATTTCATCCATATAGTGCTATTAACATATTCTACTTAACAAAACAAAAAGAAAGATTGGCATGGAAGTACAGCAGACAGTTGAATAAGAAAAAAGGGTACTAAAAGAATAACTTTAGGATACAGAAGAAGACACACCAAATCTGGTATATTATAAACCTTAATGACTGAACCATCCTATGAGAAAGGCCAAATGTAGAATATAAAAGAGACACAGTAAGGCAAAGTATTACATAGGTTGTACAGAAAAAAATAGCATGCAAATAAGATAAGTAAAAATAGGAAGTAAGAAAAGGAAAATTGAGGAAAGAGACAGATGGGCTAATTCTGGATGCCCAGGACCAACCTTAAAAACAAATACATATAAATCCAGAATTGATAGTAGCAGACTGTAAAGACTGCTTCTGCAAAGAAGCTGAAAAAACAGTGAATCACCTAATTCAGGCCTGTCAAACTGGTAGCCCAGGGGCCAGATACAGCCCGCACAGGCCATGCCTACCCCAACTCCACAAAGGTAAAAAACCATCCTGGTATGTCATGTTATGGCCCACAATGCGATCCGATTTGACACCCGTGACCTAGGTAGTTGCTGCAAGAAGATTGCACAGACTGACTACAAACAATGCCATGACAAAGTAGCAACAATGATGCACTTGAATACCATTTGCCTACAAGAAAGAATTCAGGTTTCCACAAAAAAAGACAAATTATCTTTAGAAAATGAAGAGGCTAAAGTGCTCTGGGACCTTAGAATTCAAACAAACAAGTACCAGCCACAAAATACCCCATAGTTAACAACTATTGAAAAGTCTGGATACTGGACACTGCAATACCTGGAGATAGCAGAATAGAAGACAACTGGAGAAAACCACAAACACAGAGATCTGCAAATAGAAGTAGAACAAATATGGCAAAATAAATATTAAAACAATTGAAGCACAAATTGAACAACATCAGCATTGACCCCACCAATCAATTGCAAAAGATAACTTTACTAGGAATAACTTACATCCTACGATGATAACTTTAACATCATCAAACAACATCTACTTATTACAGATTTTGGGGAAGGACTCAGTAGATAAAAATGGCTGACTATGCAATTAATAATAATAATAATAATAATAATAATAATAATAATAATAATAATAATAATAATACCATACAGCTAACTATTCTGGTTCAGTTATCTAGTGACCAGAAACTATTGTGTAGAAAATAGTTATGTTCATGTTTAAAAGATTTTTTTTCCTGATGTAATTGTTTGAGGTTTTTCTAATAATATTGCAGAGTTTGACTTAGTGGCTCATTGATTAACTTTTTTATACATATGATATTCTGTTTGCTGTTATAATTTACTTACTTTCCTTTCCAAAAAATTATTTTCCTAGGGACAATTATTATCATTACTTAAAACAATACTTTTTTTTCAAAAAGAAGATATGAATTAAGATAAAGCTGCATAGGTTTTAGAGATCTCTATCATAATACTTTTTTCCAAGAATGACTGTAAATTTTAATATTGAAAAATATCTAGATTCATTTATTTACGTCTAATGTGTGTTTTTGATGCAGATACTGTAGCAGCAGCTAGAAATATTTCTAAATAATGACAGGATTTTTCAAAAATTGTAAATTGATTCCTTCCATCCCACCTTCTTGTACATTGCAGAGAGGGAGGGAGAGAAAGAGAGAGATGTGCTCTCACACCCTTTAAAATTGTCTCAACAGGATTCCTTAGCTGCGGAAATTGAAGGATCAATGCGAAAAGAGCTGCATCTGGATGAAACTGACTGTTCAGATTCTAAGTATGATCAATATATTGTAATACTATGTAGAAAACTGTATTTAACACTAATAATCAGTAACTTTTATGTACATGTAAAAATATTTAGACAATCCACTTTAATGATCTTTTAAGAATGTCAATTCTTTATTAAATTAATAAATGTAATAAAATATTGGAAACATTGAAAGGTTTTTACAGTTGCTGTATGTAGACACTTGGTAGCTTTTTATTTGAGGAGGGGGTTGGAGGGAAGATACAATACTTCTCAATTAAAATATAAAAATAACCTTTTGAGAATAACAAATTTTGAAGTGCATCAGGAAAATGTCATTAAAATAATAGGGGCATTTCTCTACTTTCTGCAGTGAAAGAAAAATATTCTCCCTCCATCCCATCAGATATTTTGCATGGCAGATGTTGGTAGGCAAATGTCCTTCAGAAATTCTAGACTACAACTCATAGTTTACTGACAATATTAGGGTTACTGAGATTTGTGGTCTAAAACATCTGAAGTCATCAGATACCTATCTACATCATTTTAAAATTGGTGCTTTGTTGGATGTGATAAAATAGGATTAATAGGTGTTCCATAGCTGAGTTTACCTGAACAAGTTGCAGTAATGTGTTATTTGAGATTCAGTCAACTTAGCTGAAGTTAAACAAGTATGGGTTTGAGTTTGATCTTGTCTGAAATTGGAACCACCTGGAATTCTTTCTATATTGTTTTGCAACCACTGGAAGAAAGGCAGTATATACATGGAAGAAATCAATTCAACATTAAAATATGACAGCTAGTAGCCAGAATATGGGGACAGATGTAAATAGTTCAGTATGTTAATCTGTGTTGCAGTTTACCATGATTATTTGATTTTTTCCATTCAATCATATTAATCTATATTCTAGGATAATACTTATGAAGGATCTTATATAGCATACATAAATTTCCTGATCCTTATCCTTTAACTATTGTTGTAACTTAAATTCTCACAAATCAGTCCTCTTAATGTTGTCCAAAGCCAATGAGAATTATATTGTCAGTCATTTTAATATTTGTAGTATACACTTGTTTATTGAGCTTGTAATACTTTCTTTTAGGACAGCTATTCGGATGACACACTATTTCTGCAGAATGGGGGGTTAATATATTAATGCTATATTTTATTCTGTTCTCTAACCCAGGGATGTCAAACTGAAGGCCCATGGCTGGCCTGTGGTCAGATCCAGCCTGCGCAGCCATTCTGGAAATGGTAAAAGACCGGTTTGCATTGCTTCGGCCCGGCCCATCCCATCCTGGCACATGCACATGTGTGCAGAAGGCGGCAGACACACATGCTTGTGCTCAGGAGTGGGCACATGTGCGGATGGGGTGGGCAGGGTCTGTGTGTATGTGTGCCTGCTGCCTGTATGCACTCGTGCCTGCCATACATATACCCCCCATCTCCTGTGCACATGTGTGCCCATCAGGATAGGATGGGCAGAGCCGAAGTGATGCGGACTGGCCCCTTACTGTTTCCAGGATGGCCACATTTACTTTGACATGTATGTGCACCAGGGAGGGGAGGTGTTCATCAGCAGGGACTCTGCAGCTGGCCCTCCAACAGGCATGGCGGTGACACCGACACTGGCAGCAGGCAGAGTTGTGGGGGGGAGACACGTGATACACACCACTGGATGTGCCTGCTCCATCCATCCCATATGGCTGGCACAGGGCAAGTGGCTGCCTGGCACATCCAGCAGGCTGGGCCTCATGTCTCTCCCCTGCACCTCTACCTCCAGTTACTGCCACAACCATGGGCCAAGACAAGGTGAGGCAGGGGGTGGGCAGCTGCTACAAGACACCATCCCCCCATCTATTTTGTCCCGTCTGTTTTGCTTGTGTTTGGAGAGCAGGTGTCTGCTGCTATCTCCTTGGCCCTCTCGCACACCCAATGCCAGCAGTTGCGCAGGTCCATTAGTCTGCTGCCATCGCTGCCCAGAGCACGAAGCCTGCCCAGCCCAAAGAAAACAAAGTGGCCAGCTAGAAAGGCCAAGTAGAGGTGGTAAAACACATCCATTCCCAGCAAGCAAAAGGCAGCCACCACGAGCGGGGAAAACTGTATCCCCCTCGGCACCATGGCCACCAAAGCCCAGCCAGGATTGCGTGCCTCCACCCCATCTCTGCGGTGCCTGCTGTGCCAATGGAGATCTGGCTTTCCCCATTCATGGTAGCATTTGCCTGCTGGGCCTGGGCGTGCTTTATCACCTCTATTGGGCCTTTCTCGCTGACTGCTTCTCCTTCAGGTTGGGTGAGTATGCCGAACGGTGACAGAGTTGCCACCCAGGAGCTGCCAGGGGTAGAGACCCCTGATAACACTCCTGCTTCACCAGGGCTGCTTGGTGGGGGAGAGCTGATCCCTGCCCTGCGAGGTAGCAGCTTCAGAACAGTTTTGGGGCAATGCCCAACTCAGCTCCTTCAGACAGATCGCTGAGGCTACAGTCCCTTCCCTGGACTGAAGGCAGCCTTCTGTCTTGCACCGCCACATCTCCATTCTGAGCTGAGGATTGCAATCAAATTCCCCGCTCAGCCAGGGTTCCTAGAAGGCACGGGTCAGTCTGGCGCCTGGTGAGCGAGGGGGCGGCTTGGGGATAGCAGGCTTCCCTCCACACAAGTGGGAGAGTCATGCCCTGGGCTCAAAGGCCCTCTTCCTCCAGCTCTGGGCCAAGCACCACTTCCTACCCCGCTACCCGCCATGCTTTGGAGAAGCTCAGCTGGGTGCCACCTGTTTATTATGGTAGTGGTTGGGGAAGCACCGCACCTTTACCCACTTCCTGCCAGGCCTGCTGGTAAAGTACCCCTCTCGTGCACCCACATATCTTGGCACTGCTGTGGACCACTGAGATCAGGTGCACCAGGGGAACACGCACCATGTACAGGCCAATGGCAAGACTCACAAGGGGGGCAAGGAGAAGATGACCAGCGGTGATCTGCTCTCTAACCACAAGCCAAAACTGACAGTGAGATGGAGTAAGGCCATCCAGTGGCCTGCATCACGTTCCTCCCCCTGCCTTTACTTCCTGCCTCCACTTGCTTGGACAGCCAGCCTGGTGATGGCAATGGACTCCAGAACTGCAGCGTGTGTCAGCTGGGGGGCCAGCAGGCTACATCTACAACCGAAAACCATCCCCCCCCACACACAAAAGGCAATGAAAGTATAGTGGCTGATGGGTTTCCGGATGTAGCTTCCCTGCCTCACCTCACCTCATCCTATGGGACAAGCCTCCTGCCCACCTCCCCACCTTCTGGAGACTCCTAGATTCCCTTCTGACCCCCGCCTGGCCTCCACAGGCATCATCCACATGAGCGACATCAAGCTTGCCTAGTCTAGTCAATCGAAACTACCCCAGCCACGCTCCTCCCCCCAGCCCCTGGAGGACAACCACAATGCTGATCCAACCTTCAGTGAAATTGAGTTTGACACTCCTGCTCTAACCAGACTTATTCTGCAGAAGTGTGGCATCCCATGTTCAGTTGTAGGAACTTCTGATTCAGTTCATGTTTTCTATTGGGAGAGAAAGGAGTGTTAACATTTGAGTCTGAAAACTATTGCTAGTCAAGTTGGAATATTGTCTAGGCAAGTAAACAGGTCAATTATATTAAAAATGGGCAGCATTTATGAAAAAGATATTGTTACATGCCCCTTCTCTTTTCCATATATATGAATAATTTTTAATTATAAATAAAATTTAATTTATAATTAAAGAATTTATAATTATTTAATTATAAAGAATTATAAATCCTTTCTTCAATGTTAGGATGTAACATACCTATTCTTTCTAAGACTGTTTTTAAAATATAAAAGTATTATTAATGGAGTCCCTGTGGATTTTTCTCCACTAGTCGTTGCCAATTATAGCGGGCAGTGCTCATCTCCGTTTGAAGGCCTATGAGCCAGCTCTGTCCAAAGACATTTCTGCTGTGATGTGGCCAGTATGACATCTAAAAGCATTATTAATCGCATTAAAATATAATTGCAGAAAATTTAAACCAGGCTGTCATACTATGGTGCCCTTCAGATATATATTGAAATTAGCTGATGAAGACTTGTTTAAATATTTATTATAATGTAATTTATACATTATTTGGAAGAATACTAATTATATGTGTTTTTGTCAGCCATCACAAGAGAGTGTTTGACACTGTACGAAACATCAATCAGATAGTAAAACAGAGATCCCTAACTCCATCTCCAATGAACATCCCAGGATCTAACCAATCTTCCACAGTGAATTCAGTCATTTCTAGCTGTGTCAGCACACCACGATCCAGTTTCTATGGAGGAGACATTTCCAATATTGAGTTAGACATTAAGACAAACAGTATCATCCTAGAAATTGAATCCACTGACTCTAGGTTAGTAATGCATTCTTTAACTGTATCTTTTTATGAAAAACAGTTTCATCCTAATGATTTCCTTCCATTTTCTTCACATTCTGCTATTATATAGCATCCATTGGTTAGATCAGTTCACTAGACAACATTATCCTTATATTTAGAAAAAATTAATTTTAATTGAAGCTATTTTTATCTTTTTTCATATTGTTGTGATTTAAAATTAATTATGTTTATTTTAAATGATCAGATATTTAAAAATGTAAACCTATTTTCTTCCTTAATTCTATTTATTTTACAAATCATCAGAATAATGTATTTCAAGCAAATAATTCTATTTGCTGATATAAAATTAACTTTGAATAATTAAATTTTAATTTCATTCAAGTAATTGATTTATAATTAACAACCACACTGCATTTTCCTAGCATGATGATTTGAATCAGTTTGTGGATTTGGAATTTTCCTGAGCCATTAAACTATAACTCTCATAATGATTTTATTGTCAGTTAAACAAAGCATCATATTTGAAATACTGCTTGATTAATTAATCAAGGAAGTAACAGGAAGTAGGGAGAAAGCAGAGCTGCTTCACTCATTCTTTGCATCAGTCTTCACGCAAAAAGAAATTATAGCCCAACTTACCCAAAAAGCTACTGTAAAAAACCAGAAATAAAAATTAAAATAAGCAAGAAAATGGTAACATCTATCTGACCTTGATGATCACCAGGACCTGACAGATTATATCCCAGAGTTCTGAAGGAGTGGCAGATGTTATCTCAGAACCACTGTACCAAATATTTCAAAAATCCTGGAGCAAAGGAGAAGTACCTGAGGATTGGAAAAGGGCTGATATGGTTCCCGTCTTCAAGAAAGGGGGGGGGGAACAGACCCAGGAAATTACAGACTAATCAATCTAATATCAATACCTGGGAAGATCCTAGAAAAAATAATCAAAGAACAGATCTACAAACAACTAGAAGCAAATAAAGTTAAAAACAGATCATGCAAAAACCAATCTTATTTATTCTTTGATAAAGTGACTAAATTAGCAGACCAATGAAACGCTGTAGACATAGAGTATTTAGATTTCAGTAAGATATTTGACAAAGTAGTCCACAACCTACTTTTTGGTAAGCTAAAAAAATGTGGAATAGACAACATAAACACCAGATGGATTTGTAGCTGGCTGACAAATCATACTCAACGAGTAGTCCTTAATGGTACTACATCCACATGGAAAGAAGTAAGCAGTGGGGTATCACAAGGCTCTGTCTTAGGCCCAGAACTCTTCAATATCTTTATAAATTACTTAGATGAGGGAATAGAAGGGGAACTCATCAAATTCCCAGGTGATTCTAAACTGGCAGGAATAGCCAACATTCCAGAAGACAAATTCAGGATCCAAAAAGATCTCGACAAACTTGAACAATGAGCCCTATCCAACAAAATGAATTTTAAGGTGGAGAAAAGGAAAGCTTTATATATAGGAAAAATCAAAGGTATAAGCACAGATTAGGTGAGACGTGGCTCAAAAACAGTACTTGTAAGAGGGACCTTGGAGTCTTACTGCATGATCATTTGAATATGAGCCAGCAATGTGCAGCAGAAGCCAAAAAAGCTAATACAATCCTGGGTTGTATAAACAGAGGCATAGAATCAAGATCATGTGAAATATTAGTGCCTCTTTACAAAACCCTCATAAGACTACACCAGGAATACTGCAACCAATTGTGGTCACCAAACTACAAAAAACGATGTTGAGACTTTGGAAAAAGTTCACAGAAGAACAACTAAGATGGTCAAAGGCCTGGAGACTAAATCATATGAAGAATAGCTGCAGATTTTGGGTTTGGCCAGTCTAAAGAAAAGAAGTATTAGGGGTGACATGATAGCAGTATTTCAGTATTTGAGGGGCTGCCACAAAGGGGTCAAATTATTCTCCAAAGCACCAGCGGGCAGGACAAGAAATAATGATTGGAAACTGATCAAAGAGAGAAGCAACCTGCAATTAAGAAGAAACTTCCTAACAGTAAGAACAATTACTGGACTAGAAGACCTCCAAGTTCTAGTTCTATTCTAAATTCTAAAATTAATCTGATATATGCAGTATCCAAACTGATTTTTTTCCTAAAGAAAATATGACCACCTTTTTCTAAATAAATACTATGATATTTTAACTAAAATAGATGCTTCTGGGTTGGCAATTTTTTTTTCACTAATTACTGTACAATATAAGCTCTCATTATTTCTGTTATTAGGGAGAATTAAGGAAAAAACATTATAGGTTACACTGAAGATTACAGAAAATAATAATTTACCATTTATGGTTGTAGTGCAGACCTGCATAAATCATCAGGAGAAAGGGCCACGCTGATAATTTAAAAATCCTCATGGACTGCAAATACTAGAAGTATGTGCCAGTTGGCTGTTTCTTGGCTAGCAAAGTGGCAGAAGCTCTGTAGCTGGCAGCAGTAGCTCAATATTTGCTACTTAAAAAAAAAACATGGGCATAAGGCTGCTTGGAGGCCACATATTGTGTAGGCCAGTTCTTATTTATACAATACTGCATTTATTAAACCTATCTATATTTATTAAATCAGCTATATTTCTCTTCCATGGTACATACTAGTTTTTTTTCTTTAAA
>JAOYMU010000077.1:47228976-47239283 GCA_025802295.1 Psammodynastes pulverulentus
AAGATAATTGAAAATTCTACTTATTGTAAGTGATAAATTTGTTTATTTTTGACCAATAAAACTTTTTTATGGAAAAAAAGAAAGAAAAATATGTGCAAGAATATAAACGTGTTTTAAGTTATTGCCACTAATGACATATTAGTCATTATCCCAAGTTATTTCACTGCAATTCAAATATTTTATTTATAGTTAAAAATAACAGTAAAATTTAAACATCATTACCGTCTGTCTGTTTGTAGAAAACAGAATCACTGTTCCATTTGCTTTCTTCATTTACTGTGGTTCCTTCATAAAAATGTCCTGCTTCTGGAAAAGAAAAAAAACTTTCCAATATTATCAAAATATAACATCTAGATAGAAGGGTTCTCTTTAGAACTGCCCAGTAATTACCAGACCACCATTTCACATGTGTTGCATTTCACCTCCTACAATTCCCAGCCAATATGATTGCCTGGCAATTCTGGAAAGTGAATGCTATACACACAGAAAACATTTGTTTAGAAATGCCTGCTGTAATTCAGTATCACCAAAAGGGACAGTATTAAACCCACCTTCAAGAAAAGGTCTAAATCCCTATAATTTCTTCAGCAATACATTGTAGGTATGAATAAAGACAAATCTTAACAGTGGGTCCATCAATGATTTAAATATTGTTGACTGAAGTAAGATAGGACATGAAATTAAGAAAGGTTGCATAAAAATGCTTGACATAATGAATTTTAAAGGTCATCGTTTTTATGTACAGAGAAATGTTTAATCACTCTTCTTCCACTTGAATGGAAGGAGTAGACAATATTATTGTCTTGCTCTGGGAAGAATTAAAAAAGAAACAGATCACAGTTGGTAATAAAATGAAGAGTTGTTTATGTAAATTTAAACAAATTTCTGTAAGAGAAGCTTTCTCAAACAAATCAGAAAAATAAATGAAGCCTTGTCTGAAAGGACAGAAAAGTTAATGCTTCATAAATTGAATTACTAAGTATCTCCAACATATTTGATGAAAAAGGGAAATACACTTTGCAACCAAAATGCAATCTTGCTTAGTTCTTAGTTTATTCTTCCTTCTCCTATGTTTCTTAAAATGGCCAATGAGACCTTATCTGACTCACAGTTCTTTACCAAAACATTGTGATTCAGACAGTGGCTGAATTACAACCATTTGCGAAGTCTGCTAATACAAATTATTGCACATTTGACTTCTGTAAATGGGAAACAGCTCAATAAAATCAGAATATTACATGTGAGAAATTCTAAGAACTGTTTATAATTAAGAATATATGTTCTATTATGTATAGCTATCAATTTATGTCCACAAGTCTTGAAGTTGACAAGTTTGGACATCCCTGTATTATGTGTATTTATAGGTGTATGACTATAATCATATTAAAAAATTATTTATGACCATTGCAATATCCCCATAGTCACATGATAAAAATTCAAGTGCTTGGCAATTGATTCATATTTATGACGATTGCAGTGCAGGGATCATGTGATTACCCATTGCGACCTTCTGACAAAGTCAATGGGGAAGCCAGATTCAACATGTTATTAACTTAACAATTGCAATGTTTCACTTAATAATTGCAAGAAAAGTCATAAAATGGGGGAAACACTTCACTTAGCAACATAAATTTTGGGCTCAATTGTAGATGTAAGTTGAGGAAAGCCGAGGTGATGTAGTGATTAGAATGCAGTACTGCAGACTACTTCTGCTGACTGCTGGCTGCCTGCAATTTGGCAGTTCAAATCTCACCAGGCTCAAGGTTGATTCAGCCTTCCATTCTTCCAAGGCTGGTAAAATGAGGACCCAGATTGTCGGGGGAAATATGCTGACTCTGTAACCGCTTAGAGAAGAATGCAAAGCACTGTGAAGAGGTATGTAAGTCTAAGTGCTATTGTTATTTCTACCTGTACCTTGCACTTCCAGGGCAATGTTATTTGCATGATGACACAAAATGCCAACCCTTTCATATACAATGCTTGGCTCTCTCTTTTTCCTGACATACAATAATAATGCTTAGATCACTGCACCTTAGGTGAAATTTTTGCCCTACGTTTGTATGAGTATTCATGGTAGAGAAATGCTTATCTCTCTTACTTTTCTCTCTACCTAGTATGTCACAGCAAGTTCCAGTTTCCAGGCGATGTTTTCTATATAAATTCTTCAGAACTTTAGCACTTCCAAAACACTTGAAGCGACTTTTCACATTATAGTAATACCATTCCAGGGACTGAGCTCTTAAAAGTCTGAGGGGGAAAAGAAAGAAATCTCAGAAACCTTAGAACTACTAAAATAACTGTACCATAGTAGCCATTTTTTCAAAGCCATTTGCATTTTTGAATATTTTTAGGAAGGTTCTGTGAGGTTGAAAGTAAGTAAGGTGAAAGACACAATATTTTATTTTTATTTTGTGGTTTGCTTTTCTGTAATTCTCCTAATTTTCAAGCTGAATACATGTTGATGGTTATATAGACAACATTATAGGTTTAAGGCAATTAATTATGATATTAATTGAAGTTGTATAAAATGATATAGATTGGAATGGATGTTAAAATTCCAATAACCTTACATGTAATTATATGGGACAAAATGGAAGAACTGTATCCTGAGTATGCAAATGCTATTTGTATAGGAAAAGCAATAAATATGAAAAGCAATAAGTATGATAACTTATCTCATAATTTTGTGTAGAAGGACTTTAAAGGGTAATGGTGAAACAGCTAGCTAACTCTCCTCCTTTGAAGTAAATAAAAACACCCACACCCACACAGAGAGAGAAATGGTATTTACAGGCTTTTAAACATATATGGTAGGGTTTTTTGTTTAGTACAAAAAATAGTAGTATTTTGCATGGAATTAGGTGCAAAGATGCAAAGATCAGTGGTGAAATCAACATGCCTAAATTAATAAAAACTCATCTTAATGATGAAATTGGTATGAGATCTGATCTTTTCTCAATAAGTATGATGGCCTATTCAGAGATGGAGTATGTCTATTTCACTTTTACTGTTCTGTATCTATGTGAAAGGATCTTCTCCAGCCTGATGTTTGCAGATTATGAGACTAAAACTTCCAGAATTCCCGGATGGTGAATGGAATCTAGGAATTCTTAGAGTTCCAGTGTGTCTATAAAGCATCATGTTACTAGTATAAATTAAACTATATTGAATGGCCATTGAATGATTTCCATGTGAGAGAGATAGAGGTGGGGGAGAGAGAGCGAGGGAGGAGAGAGAAGGAGAGAGAAAGGAGATAGGGGGAAATCTAATGGAAAAGAAGGCAGTTTTATCATGAGCAGATATACATATAATCTATAGTCATTCTGAAAAGGAGCAAGGTATGTATTTCTTTAGATCTAGTTCAAATATGATCAATTTGTAACAGTACCTGCCACTAGGGAAATATGAGAGAGGTTCACTGCTTGTCCCTAGTGTAAAAAAATGTGTGCTTTAGAATATTTGAACAGCAGTGCCAATTTCTTCCTTCCTCTATTAACAAATCCATGGATACGAAAGCAAGTATATCAGTCTCCTGATGCAGAAGTTCATGACAAAAGTAATAATCATACTATTCAAATGCTATAAAACATTTATAAAGGAAAAATAATTTATCAAATAGATTGTGGAAAATAATTATGTATGACTACCTCTTTATATGAATATGAATTAAAAGTTGCCTAAAGCAATAATGTTTATATTCTGAAATGTGACTCCTCAGCCATAGATTATGCATATATCTTTAAATCAAAAACATATTTTATGTAATGGTATCAAAAATCCCAAATATTGGCAGATGATGAGAAATTGATACAATAATCTTGAATGGGATGGGACACCTGAGCTCTTGAAAAGAAAAAAAATACCACCAAACGTATATATTTAGACATTAAATCCTGCATCTTCATTTTTTATTAACTTCCACTTTCACCATGATGGATATTATATCTTCATATAATTTCTGGACCAAACAATACATAAGGAATGGCAGGCTTTTAGAATAAAGATATGCATGAGTTTGTTCAAGAACAGCATTAGCTGTATTATCTTTCATCTACCAACATTTCAGGATTTATACTTTAATAGTATGCAATTACATGATACCAAAAGTCCATCTATCTGAAATATAGAACTCTCTAGTCTACAACTGTTCTACAATAAGTAACCAGTTAACTATAGCTTAAAATACATTTGAGAGTATGGTTAAGAAATCACATGATTTTTAAAAATTAATAATTTACCATATAGGAAACTCCTCTAGCCCTAAGGACAGCAAGTGGATGCATGGTCAGGAACAAAACAACACACAAAACAGATTATTCAAGAAACTGAAAAAGACTTTGTCTTTATTTCCTCTTATTCTTATGCACACACACACATACTGTACATATAAATGCATAAACACTCCTAGAATACTTCCATTTTTCTATGTTGCATATTATGTTCAGCATACTTTTAAGTTAGATAGATAATTGCAGTGCATTTTCTAGATAGGCTCTTTTTCTGATATTTTCATACACACTACATTAAGCTTCTGATAATGTTCAAATGTCAGATATTTTGTCTATATGTTAATTTAGAGAAATCTCTTCTCCTGAACAGAATGCAATGATTCTTCTACAATCATTCAGCCTTTTAACATTCTGAGAAGTCACAATATTCCTTCTGCATATGAGATTTAAAGGAAAGAAAGACCACCTATTCCCAAAGCAATAATTTACACAATAAATCATCCATTAAAAAGAAAAGGAAACAATCTTCTTATTTTAGAATCTTTAATGTTGATCTACAGTTCCAAAAGTAGATAATATATTGTGCAAATATAGTCTTGTTATGTACTTTGATTTTTGAAAAACCTTCCATTAAAAAAACCCTAGGTGGGAGTATTTCCTTCCATTTAATAATAGGTATCTCAATTTGTGGTAATTCTCTCTCTATAGACATCCTCTATATCAGAAATCTCCAACCTTGGGAACTTTAAGATTTGTGGACTTCAACTTCCAGAATTCCTCAGCCAGCTTTGCTTTGTCCACAAGTCTTAAAGTTGCTAAAGTTGGAGACCCCTGCTCTATATTGCACTTTATCCTGATAGTTATTCCATTCTCTCCCTTGCAAGTTCTTTTCCTTCTACACTCCCACATGAGAGGATTTCTTTCCAACTATAAAGAACACTACTACACTCATGTTAAAAGCAAAAAAGTGGCAATAGCTTTTTGTCTTTTTCTGGCGTGAATACATCACTATTAATTATTCAAAGCCCTAATCCCCAAAAAGATTGTTTTATATAACATTATCTTTTTAATTAAATTCAATTACTAAATTATTTTTAAAATAAATATTTTTATTTAGTGTACAGATTATATGTGATGCAATATATCAGTATGTCTATCACTTCTGAAAAATGGAAAGAATATGTAATTCATTTATGAAATCAGACTAAAATGGTGGGCAAAAATATTGAAAAAAATATAGAAATCATATAGAGAAATTGTGATGAAATAATTTCTAGATATCTCCCAACAAGAATAGAAAAAAAGATGTGATGGTTAAATTTAGAGATGCTTCCACAAAGTCATTTACTTTTGAATTACAGTTGGTTTTTATCTATATTTTATTTAACCTTAACTTAATTTCAATTTATTATAGCCATACCACTCCAAAGGACTGACTGGTTATGACATCGTTGTTAACCTTCTGTATTATAATATTTTCTTCCAGATATGAAGTTGGATATTATTACACTACTCGTTAAATGTATTTAAACTTTAAAGGGCTTCTGAATCCTTATTGAAATATTTTCTATTTAAGTTACCTTTTGTTATCACCTGGAATAAAATGGAATCTTAGATACAAAGACAAACATCTCCAAATTTAGGAAATATTTTGAAGTCTAGCCTCAAAGTTGCCTCACACTTGAGAAAACATGGACAGCAAAGATCAAAACTGTCATGCTAAAAATCCAGGAAGCCATTGGATAAAATAGTTGTATGCTTACAATTAAGGGGCGGAAAATACAATCACACACAAAAAAATGTAAATGTGACTTGTCAAGAGTCTAGGATGAGGAGACTGTTTTACATTATAGTAATTATCCTTCATATTTTCCTTAACAGTAAAAAGTCAGATTTTGTATGGACAGTACAAACACCACACATTTTAACCAATCCACTTCAATTTAAGTAGCAATGCAAGAATTTTGATATATTTAACTCACATTTATTAAAGTATTGTAATGGGCTTTTAGAAATAATATTGAAACCAACAAGATGAGTATCATTATTTCCCCTGCATGTTTAGGGAAGCCTTTTATTATATAAACATATGACAAACACATTTAGTAACTTCTAACTTAACACTGCTGCTATTATTATTCCAATCATGTTGGGAGCACTGAAGTGCTTCTGGATTGAAAGGATTGAATGATGACATTTCTGTTGATTGTGGGATCCCCAATTAGGGGCTCCTTTCAGATTAGGGGCTCCTTTCAAATTGCCCACCAAAGTGGTACCCATCTCTCTACTCAGTCACCTACTTTCAAAGTGCTAGGTCAGCAGGAGCTGGAATATGTGACAGGGGCTCACCCTCCCTCAGCAGCATCTGGGTCTCAAGCATGAGCCTGCCAATTGTCAGCTCAGCATCCTAACCTCAAGAACCGCCATACTCTTTACTTAACACTGCTAAATATTATACTTATACCAACGTGCGTATCTAACTCCTAAAAAGTCCTATAAATAGTTTTTCACTCGAGCTACAACTAAACCTTTAACCACCATTAGTCATCTTGAAGTTAGTTGGCTTCAGTTGCTATCAGCTATTCTTCTGCTGCTGAAGTGCTTTGCAGTCTTTCAGACTGTGTTGGAATAGAGAGAAGGGATATGGCTCACCAGTTGATGACTGTCTATAAGCTGTCATCATCTCTGCTGGAATGGAGAAGCTGTCACACTCCACTTCTCTTTTCAGTACTTCTGTGATAGCTTGCTGAAATCCACTCCTTCACTGACAGGCCCCAGGTCCCACTATATTGCGCTTTATTCTTTCAGTTGTTCCACACTCTTGTGACTTTTCTTCTCTACCCTGTAAGGGAGGATTTCCTTCCAAAAAACATCCAGACTCTCATGATACTGCATTTCCCTTTTGTAATTGCAGACCAGGTGTGATTCAGAATATCTTGAAATCCCATGATAAGGGGAAAAAAACTTAGGGAAATGCTTATACTGATATCTGCATGGATCTCCTCCCATATGCAGAAAATTCATATCAGTTTTCATATGTGGGAAAGCCTATTATAATTTCACTATTAGGCTTTATGCTTTCTCTTGTTTAGGTCTAAATTATCAGAAAAATCTGTTTTTGTTTTATTATTGCATGTTTATTATATATTTTCTTAGTAACACTACAGATATTCCTTAGATACATAAAGGATCGATGTTTATGCTAATGTTTTGACTGCAGAATAAAAGTGCATACAAAAAGCTGTGCTGGATCAGATTAATGATTCTCCCTAGTCTATCATGTTATGCTTCACTGTAATTGTCAGAGTTTATACTATTATGATACAACTATACTATTGCTATGCACTATGTACATAAGAATAAATTATCCAGAAATTCAGCTTCAAATTTATAACTAATAGCAAACATTTCAGAAATTTCACCCAGGTAGATAAATAAAGCAGCTAGATCTGCTATACTGTAGATAAAAAAGAAATCAAATATATACAGATAATTGGTCTGCTATAAAATGAATACACACACACACAAAATCTCACACATGTATATTCATGTAAAGAAAATAGTAAAATTCATTGAATTGTTTGATTTGTTCAACATATTTCAACATACAGATATTTGATTTTTGTTTCAACAATATTGATAAAAGGGCATAACAAATAATTATGCACCAGTTACATGTTGTAATTTTTGTTTAATTTAAGTAAAAGACCCTTTAATTATAGGAAATAAAGTGTATGCTTTTTTTCAATAATTGCTAATCAATAATTTTTTAATCAGTGATATCATAAAGACATGCTCTTAATGTACATAACCCTCTTCCCCATGTAATCCAAAACTCACGAGGCTCACATAAACTTGTGAGACTCAATAGGTATGAAATGTTCTGTGTAATCCATCAGGGAACAGGTGATATGCAGCCCAGAACCACACACCTTAGTCATCTTTACCAACTGTAAAAGCTGAATGCAAATAGTTCGATATTTTACCCTGAAATGCATACTGTACCCATACCTTTTATAAAAGCTAAAAAAGCATGATTTACATATTTTACCCTGAATTAAGTAGGCATTTTACCCTTTCTAAAAAAAAAGAATTGAATCCTATCTATTTTAAACTGTACTTCCTCAAAAAGACGAACAGCATTTTATTGGTTGCATTTTGAAGATAGCACATAGTGAGGGTTGTTTGATCTAATACTGATCTCCAAATCTCCCAAAATACACTTGGAGTAAAAGAAAGACATGAACTACAGTATATAGCTTTATTAAGGAGAATATTCTAATTAACTTATGCAACTTTGTTATTGTAGATTCTGGAAAATATCAGATGATGATGATGATGATGATGATGATGATGATGATATCCATTCAGTT
The DNA here is from genome assembly GCA_025802295.1 of Psammodynastes pulverulentus. Lineage (NCBI taxonomy): Eukaryota > Metazoa > Chordata > Lepidosauria > Squamata > Psammodynastidae > Psammodynastes > Psammodynastes pulverulentus. The sequence goes on from JAOYMU010000077.1 coordinate 47,237,579, forward strand.
TTATCTGACTCCAATCTTATGGTTAGATTTCTCCACATCTTCCAATCTTACACTGTTTCTCTGAATTTTCTATGCTCTGGCTTTTCTATCAACCCATGTTGTTCTTTGGTGGCTTGGTTTCCTTTTCCCGCTGTTTCCCTCACGCACCCAATGCATCTCAGTCCTGCTGCAGGCTGCCGCTGTCACCACTCATCAGACCCATCCAGCCCAAAAGAGGTGAAGCAGCGAGGTAGAAAGACTGTGAATGGGGAAAGTGGAAGTGGTGCAATGGGTAGAGTGCCATACTGCAGGCTACTTCAGCTGACTGCTAGCTGCAGTTCGGCAATTCAAATCTCACCAGCTCCAAATTGACTCAGCCTTCCATCCTTCCAAGGTAAGTGAAATGAGGACCCAGATTGTTAGGGGCAATATGCTGACTCTGTAAACCACTTAGAGAGGGCTGTAAAGCACCATGAAGCAGTATTTAAGTCTAAGTGCTATTGCTATCCCCATCGGGGCCATGGACTCCCAGGTCCAGCAGAGACATGGGTAAGGCACACAATTCTGGCTGGCCTGGGCAGCCATGGCACTGATGGGGATACAGCTTTCCCCACTCACAGTGGCTGTTTTGACCAAGACTTCCCAAGCCAGTAATAAACACAAAACGAGTCCCAAAATTCCTCTTTTATTTCAATGGCTGTGAATTGTGTTCATTCACAGCCCTAATGAGTCCCAAACAAATTATAATGAGTCCAACAGACGTCTGCTACAATCTTTCGGGATAGGGCTGATAAGCACTCATCTTTATCTCCCTTGAAAGGCTGCCAATGACCTAATTTCCAAGTAGATGGAAAGCCAAACAGAGCAGAAGTCAACATGGAGCTTCAAAGATTAATCCAACCAGAATGAACAAAGTTGCTTCTTGCAAAGGGCTTCTGAGTGTGTGCTCCTCCTTTTATGTCCTGTGGGAGGGGCCAATCATCTCCGAGTCTTATTCCTGAGCACCCTTTCAAACCCAACTGTTCTTGTCTTCTGGCCACTCTGCGCATACGCACACTGGCAACAGGGGGAGCCAGTTTTTTATGCTGGAGCATGACATCATGTCAAGATTCTTAACAAATCAAGCATTTTCCCCATCTGAATTTGTTATGTTGCATCTGTTCTTATTCAACTTTAATTTTCAAACTATTTCTAGCTTTTTACAAAAATAGAGATGTGAAGTCTACCTGATACCTTATATATTCTATTCTATCCTCCCATGTTGAAAAGTTATGGAGATTTGGAAATGTGTAAACAGTCAGAATATAATAGAAGTTTGACCTTGACATTGCTGAGTTCTACCAAAAGACTCATTTGTTAAACAACTCAGCAATGTCAAGCTCAGCCCTGAGTTTCATTAATTTGAAAATAAAAATTCAGAAAAATATATTTATTTTTGATTTCCATAAGGTAAATGATTTTATTATGTCCCAGAAACCCTGGGAATGTCTGTCCAGCTGATTTGATCTGGCAATACTGACTTGCTCTAGGTTTCTTCAATTAAACAATCAGGACCTTGAAAATGCACTTTCTCAGCTATAATACATGCCCTCTGGTTTGATGTCCCCCCTCTGACATCCAGTGCCACCATTCTGCTGAGAAGTATATATATACAAGCAGGGCTTTTTTTCTGCCGGAACGCAGCGGTACTGCGTTCCGGCACCTTTTTCGAGTCCGCGTCACGTGA
>JAOYMU010000077.1:47274323-47284581 GCA_025802295.1 Psammodynastes pulverulentus
AAGAGTGGAGAACTCTTCTTGTGAAATATCTCTGAACTCTCTCAATTGTATTAATGTCTGATATGTGGTGTGGGTTCGAGACAGAGAAGCTGTATTAAGCGATTGGTCTAGCACAGAGGTGCCCACACTTGGTCCGCTTGCGAGCTACCAATAGAGGAAAAGGGAAGCGCTCACCCCCAGCCTTCCATGCATGCGCATGCTCTTCCCATCCACGCTTCTACGCGCACTCCCCCCACCCTTCTGCGCATGCGCATGCTCTTCCCAAACTTCTGTGCATGCGCACACTCCTTCCCCCACCCTTCTGTGCACGCGCACGCTCCCCCCATGCTTCTGCGCACGCTCCCCACACTCACCATGAGATCTACCTTCAGTCCCTTCACGATCGACCGGTCGATTGCGATCGACCATTTGGGCACCCCTGGTCTAGCAAATGTTTTGTACGCTATAGTTAGTAGTTTAGTATTACCGGAGAAGAATCTATGTAGGATTAAGTTTACAATTCTTAATGCCTTTTTGGCAATGTTACAGTGGGCTCTGGCACTTAGATCATTAGAGATGAGTACTCCAAGGTCCTTTACAGAGTGAGGATCATCTACTAGGTTGTGACCATCTAACTTGTATTTTATGTTCTGGTGGGTTTGTTTGTTTTTTGCCAATGTGTAATGCGAGCATTTGTTGGTTGAGATTTGAAGTTGTCACTTGTTTGACCATTCTGTTACATAGTCAAGGTCTTTTTGAAGGGTAGCAGTGTTATCGGTAGTGTTGAATAATTTTACATCATCTGCAAAGAGAACACAGTTGCTTTTAATGTGACCGCAAAGGTCATTTATGTAAAGTATGAAGAGTGTTGGCCCTAAAACACTATCTTGGGGAACTCCCCTGTTTACTGGTACAGGATTTGATAGGGTGCTTCCTATTTTGACCACTTGTTGCCTGTTTGACAGGAATGCAGCTATCCACATATGCAGGGGTCCAGATATGCCATAAGATTTTAATTGTAGAAATAGTTTGTCATGCACCACTGAATCAAAGGCTTTACAGAAATCTATGTAAATTGTGTCTATTGCTTTGCCTTGATCTAATTGTGTAGTCCATATGTTTTTGCAGTGTAGGAGCTGAAGATTACAGGATAGATTTTTTTCTGAAGTCAAATTGTTTGTTATAGAATAGGTTGTTTGTCTCTAAGTGGAGTGTAATGATAGCAGTGTTCCAATATTTGAGGGGTTGTCACTGAGAGAAGAGGGCCAACCTATTTTCCTAAGCACCTGAATGCCAGACAAGGAATAATGGATGGAAACTCAACGAGAGATTCAACCTGGAAATAAAAAGAAATTTTCGGACAGTGAGAACAATCAAAGAATAGAATAGCTTGCCTTCAGAAGTTGTGAGTGCTTCATCATTGGAAGCTTTCAAGAAGAGACTGTTTATATTAAGATTGTAATCTCTAACATCATTAGTACCACTCTTATTCTTATTCTTATCTTTCTTCTAATCTAGTATGTTAAGCATATGTAGGCTAACATAGACAACAAAAGAAGTGGTTTAAAGAGAAGTTGAAGCGAGATAAGTTCAATATTTTGTGGTCAATATCGATAGCCTAATTGTATTTGAGTAATGGAGGGTTACACTGGTGTGAAAAGGAGGTGGGAGTGTTGGATAAAGAATAATTGTGTGAAAAAAACTGTTAAATATGACAAGCATTATGAATCTGACTAAGATCAGGACACGGAGGAGACCAACTGCCCAGGCATCATTGGCTATCTCTAGTCCATCCAACCAGAGATCTATAGAAGATATGGTGCAAAGAGAAAGGTCAAATTCATTTAAAGATCTTCAGGCTATGTTACAATCAATGCAGGAAGCTATAACAAGGAATCATGATGAAATGAAGAAAGAGATAGGAGAGGTAAGAAATAACACGAGAGAACGTAAAGAAAAAATGCAAAAGATGGATGAAAAATTTGAAACTTTTCAACAACAGATTACCAAAAATGAACAGAAACTACAAGAGATGGAAGAGAGAATGGAGAAAGAAAGAAAAAGGGTATATGAAATAAATGAGAAATTCAGGCAAATAAAGAATTAGAAACTACAGTAATTTTTGGGGAATTCAAAAAAATGGCACATTACTTATGATTCCAAAATATAAGAGAAGAGAAAGGAGAAGATCTACCAGACATCATGGCAGAGTTAATAGCAAAGGCATTAGGAACAAAGGAGGAGATGCTGACAGAAATAGATGAGACCTACAGAATTCATACAAACTATGCAATCAGGCACAATCTTCTAAATGAGGTACAGGTCAGATTTGTGAAGAAATCGATCCGAGATGAAGTGCTTCATAGGACAAGAGACGAGCCAATAGAATATAGAGGAAGGCAACTAGTAGTCCTCAAACAGGTCCCAAGAAGAGTCAGAGAGTGGTGAAGGCCTTATCAATTCTTAACATCATTGTTGACTAAATATAATATCAATTTGACATTGGAAGGTATAATGGTCTTATGGTGAGAAAAGATATATAGAGTGGATACTTTGGGTAAAATGGAGGAATTTTATAATCAACACTTTGGTAATGAAGAGGAACCAGAAGAGAGGGAAGTAATAGAAGAAAGAGACCTAAGAATATCTGCTGCGGAAGAAAAGAAACTACAACAAAAGAAGAGGGAAAAAGAAAAAGGAGAAAGACCGGAGAGTAACGAGGAAAGGCTTAAGGAAATGAGAGAGATTAGAACAACAAGGAGTATAAGACCTAGATATAGGTAGAGACATGCAAGAAAAGATTAAGATTTTATCACTGAATATCAACAGACTGAATTCCCCCTTGAAAAGGAAGAAAACCCTTAACTACAAAGATTGAACCTAGACATAATAGCACTACAAGAAGTCCATATAAAAGAACAACATAAACAACTACTGGAACACCCCAAATTGGGGAAAGCATTTGTATCACTATCACAACAAAAGAAGAGAGGGTTAGTGTTATACATTAAGGAGGCAACTTTGGCTAAGCAAATCTATACGGATGAGGAGGGAAGGATTCTGATTGTGAAGATAATATTAAATTGAAAATGGGTTTTATTAGTAGAAATTTACACTCCAAATGGGGACAAGAACAATTTTACAAAAAATTACATATTATCCGTGGCATAGAATGTGACAACCTCTGTATTTTAGGAGATTTCAATGCAATAATAGATAAAAAATTAGACCACAAAAGCAACAAAGTAAAGAAGGGAACTAGAAGAATTCTACCTAGAACGTTAAAATTATAGATGAGCTAAACGTCTGTGGAGAGAGAGAAATCAGGGGAGGAATCAATATGCATACTACTCTAACAAACACCAACCCTGGTCCAGAATTGACATGGTACGGATGTCAATGGAATTAAACTCTGAAGTGAATGAAGTAGTAATAGATACAAATCTCTGGGCAGATCACAATCCAATGAGAGTTAGTTGGAAAGGACAAAAGAAAACTGTAAGATGGACTCTAAATCGATCGATTCTAAAGGATGAAGAATTCAGACTGATCATGGAAAAACATGGGTTTTTTTTTAAAAGAAAACCAGAAAGAAAATATATCCTTACAAAACCTATGGGATACTGCAAAAGCATATATGAGGGTAGTTGCTATATCATGCATGGCAAAAAAAGGAAGAAGCAACAACAGAAATACTTTGAAGAAGAATATAGAAGCTTAGGGGAACCTCAAAAAAGAAACCTAAAACAGCAAATGGACTTAACTAAACATAAACTGAACATCCTCGAAAAGGAAGATTTGGCACAACACATAAAGAGAACTAACCAAAACTTCTTTGAGAATGCAAATAAACCAGGGAGGTGGTTCAGTGGTGAAATTCTACCACCTCACATGACCTCATGCGAGGTGGTAGGGCCGATGTGAATCAGTTTGCCAAACTGAACAGATAAAAATCCTCCCGTTGGCCCCACCCATGCCCACTGGGACCTGGTTGCCTCTCCTCCCCCTGCTCCTTCTCCTCTCATGACCCCCTGGCTGGCTGTAGCTGTGGCAGGAGGATGCGCACGCGTGGGGAGACCCTTCTCAAGAGAGTGGCCATCCGCTCCACACTTGCCTTTGCTGCACTTTGGTGCTTGCTTGAGGAGTATCTCCCCACACATGTGCACCCTCTCGGCCCTGCTACAGTGCCGGTTGTGAGAGGAAAAGGAAGGGGGGGAAGAAGGAGGAGGGAAGCCTCTGCTGCAGCTTTTGCCTATTTCTCAGCCAGCCAGGATTTCCAAAAACTTGCCAAGAAGAAAGAAAAGCCCTGCGTGCTCTCTTTGTGGGTCTGCTATCCCTTTTTCTTTCTTTTTTTGAAAATCCGGGCTGGCTGGGAAACGAGTGCCAGCCACGGTGAAGACTTCTCTTTGGGCAACCCTCCTCCTCCCCTTCCTTCTCCTTTCATGACTGGCAGCTGTAGCAGGGCCGGGAGGGTGCACACTCATGGGGAGATGCTCCTCAAGCGACTGTCAAAGTACAGCAAAGGTGAGCGTGGGGTGGGTGGCCGCTTGCTTGAGAAGGGTCTCCCTGCCCGTGCGCACCCTCCCAACCCCGTTACAGCAAAGCCTAAGACAAAAAGAAAATTAGTTGTTGCATCAGGGATAGCTACTGCTGATGAGGACAATGTTGAAATAGTTGTTGACAGTGTGAAAAATACCAAAAAAAAGGAAAGCCTGCATCCCCAAGTAAGTCAAACATTCTTATTAGTATTTGTCACTGATCTATCACTGTAGAAAAATTCAAAGATGTTTAAATTCTACAATAAATGTTAACCATTTTGTTGGGTAACATGGGAAAAGAAAGATAGTCAGCTCTTTGCCAGTAGCAAATGTGAAAAATATTTATTGCTCATCATATAAAACTGATGACAGTGGATAAAAGTTGTTGGTGATGGCTGCCTATCCCTTTTCCCACCATTTATTTTCCTCTCTGTTTTTATTTTTATCCTCACCTATCTTGTTCAATTCACTGTCAGGAAGTGCTGACTCCCCACAACCAATTCATCACAGCAGGTTGCAGCCAGAAGCTAGCAGCAGCAGCAGCAGTCACTTGCAACAATGAGTGCAGTTACTTTAAGAAAAGGGAGTTATGCAAATACACTATAAAATCTTGGTAGTATTTTGGCATAAACTGTATTTTATGAACAGCAGATGTACATCAGCAGGACGACTGAAAGGAAGGATTGCCAATTCTTTTAGCAGGAAATGCCAGAAATTAGTTTTGATCTCACACATTCACTACCTGTGAGTTATAGCCCGTCTCTAAAAGGCACTATGGCAGATGGTATCATTTCCAAGTTAGGACTGTGCAAAGCATCAAAGGTTTGCTTCCCTTCAAAAGAAACCTCAATCAAGGTGCACTGCACTTTTGAGGCAGTTCTGTGAAATATAGTGGCACCTGGTATACATCGTTATCATTGGTGCTAAGAAACAATGTCGACTTGGTCACACCTACCCATCCAGTCACATGACCAAGACATGCCCACCAAGACATGCCCATCTAGTCACATGACCATCAAGCAATGCCCACCCATTCAGTCACATGACCACCAAGCCATGCCCATCAAGCCATGCCCACAGAGCCAGTAGGGAAAAATTTTGCATTTCATGCCTGAGGTGGTTAGCTTATAAATTGAAGAAGCAGAAAGAGAAACAGTGGATTAGTAAATTGCAAAATGAAGACAGAAGTATATGTCATCAAAGTGAGGGGGAAAAGAACATAATCCAGGATTTCTATAAGAAACTATACAATGACAATGATAGCTATATAGAAGAAAAAGCACTACAATGTTTAGAGAAAGCCCAAAGTTCCAGAAGAAATAAAAAGCATGCTAAACAAAGAAGTAAAGATGCCAGAATTAATAGAGGCAATAAAAAAACAAAAGAATAATAAAACGCTGGGCCCTGATGAGTTACAAACAGAAATATACAAAGAATTACAAGGCACTCTAGGACAAATATTACTTGAGGTATACAATGCAGTTCTAAGAGAAGCAAAGATACCACCATCGTGGGTGGAAGCTAATATCACGTTGATTCCGAAAAAGGATGTTGACTTAACATTAATTAAAAACTACAGGCCTATTTCTCTGCTGAACATGGACTATAAAATATTTACATCAATAGTAGCTGAATGATTGAAAAGGTTTCTGAACGAGTTTATACATGTTGATCAAAATGGTTTTCTGCCCAAAAGACAAATAAGGAATAACATGAGAACAATATTAGACATACTAGAATACTATGAAAAACACAGTGAGAAGCAAGTGATATTGTTATTCCTAAATACTCAAAAGGCATTTGACAATGTTAAATGGAAATTTATGTTACAACAATTAAGGTATATGGATTTCGGCGATAAATTTCTAAATATGTTTACAGCAATATATTCTAAGCAGAAGGCTAGAGTAATAATGAATTGCAAGGTGACACAAAACTTTAGAATTCAGAAAGGTACAAGACAAGGGTGCCTGCTATATCCATTATTGTTTGTTCTAACATTGGAAGTATTAATGAGAATTATTCAGAAGGATACGCAAATTAAAGGAAAAAACTAAAACAATAACCAAGACAAATAAACAGAAAGACAATTTGACTAAGGGAATAAGCATTCAGTTAGTGAAGAAAGTGGGAATTTACTTAACTGCAAGGTGTTTAATGATCAAGGAAGATAACTATACTAAATTAACAAACCAAATAAAGGTAAACTTGGAGAGATGGAAGAACTTGCAACTCTCCTTTATGGGCAGAATAGCGGCAATAAATATGAATATTCTACCAAAGATACTTTTTAAAATTTCAAAATATACCTATAAAATTAGAGAAATATATTTTGGAAACTTGAACCAAATAATGTTGAAATTTATATGGCAAGGAAAGAAACCAAGAATCAAATTGAAATTACTGCAAGAATCAAAAGAAAAAGGAGGGTTTGGTTTGCCCGATTGGTAACCGTACTATCAAGCTGCAACTCTTACCTGGGTTAAAGAGTGGATAACCTTAAGGAATAAGAGATTATTAACGCTGGAGGGCCATGATATTCAACTAGGGTGGCATGCATTTGTTTGGCATGGAAAGCACACGGCACATCAATACTTTCAAAGGCACTATACAAGACACTCTACTGGCGGTATGGAACAAAATCAAACCACAGAATTATATGGAAATACTGGTCTGGCTCTCCACTCTAGAAGCACTGGTACACCCAAATCTCATCAACTTGGGAAAAATTGTCTCATACAAGGATATACTAAATGAAAAGGGGAAATTGAAAACTAGACTAGAATTAAAAGAACAAGGGGTGGACTTGGAGTGGTGGTCATACCTACAAATTCAATCATGTTATGAGAAGGATGTGAAAGCGTGGGGTATTAATAGAGAATTAACAACACTAGATAAATTTTTATTGGGGACAGATGAGAAATTGATAAAGGTAATTTATAAATATCTACTAGATTATAAAATGGAGGAAGAACAAGCCAAAGAGGCAATGGTGATATCGACCAAAAGTTTCGGATATAATATTGAATTGGAAAAGTGGTAAAAACTATGGGAAAGAAATAAGAAATTAACATTGGCCACATCATACAAAGAAAATTTATATAAAATGTTTTATAGATGGCACCTTTCTCTGGCAAGATTGGCTAAAATGTTTAGTAATATATTCCCGAAATGTTGGAAATGCAATCAAGTACCAGGTACATATTACTACATGTGGTGGACATGCAAAAAAGCAAAGGAATTTTGGCGATGGATCCAGATGTGGTTAAAAAAATGGTTGGACAAAGTTTAGAATTTAAACCAGAATTATTTTTATTAGGAATCCTAACAGAGGCTATAGTAAAGGGTCAACATATTTAATACTACACATTATAACAGCAGTGAAAATGGTATATGCCCAGCAATGGAAAAGTGAAAATATTCCTTTAGAAAGGGAGATAATAAAGAAAATATTGGTTTGCGCAGAAATGGATAGATTGACGTTAGAATTAAAAAACAATATGTTGAGATACCTCATATTTCTCTTTAAAATCCCACTTTCTTCTCTATTTACTCCACACAGGTAACAAATAGTGTCTATATGCATCACATAGATACCTCCATGCTTTCTTTTAACACATTTTTATTTTTTATTTGTTTTTTTATGAAATTTTATTGCTTTTTTCTTTTAAACATGTTCAGACATATAGTATACATAACCATGTTCCTGTACATGTCATAAAATCATAACATTCCACTTTTAATGTCGATTAAATATTGAGTTTCTATGCTTTCTATACATTCTACTTTTTGTCTTTTTTATACATCCTGTCACCTTTAACTTTCCTTTTTGTTGTATACTTTCCTTCTTCTTTCTAGCCTCTAACCAACTATAGCACTTTTCCCATATTGTATGAAATTCTGAGGTTTTTTTCCCATTTAGATCCATCATCATCTTATCCATTTCTGCAGTCACAGATTTTTTTATTACTAGGGCTTCTGATTGCATCTTCTTTTTCCTCCAGTATTGTGCAAAGGCTAATCTGGCTGCTGTTGCTATATGTAAAATTAAGTACTTTGACCATTTATTGTAACTTTTTTGAAATATTCCTAATAATAGTAATTCTGGGGTTTTTTTTTTCAATTTGGCTACCTAGAATTCCCTGTATCCAATTTCTTATTGTGTTCCGGTATTTCTTCATTTCCGGGCATGACCACCATGTGTGGTAGAAGGTACCGTGCTCTCGTTTGCATTTCCAACACATTGGACTCAAGTTGGGGTATATTTTTGCAAGCCTCGCAGGTGGCCACCTATAAAACATTTTAAATTGATTTTCTTTATAGAGTGCCGATTTTGTAATTTTGTAATTTCTGTTCCAGGTCCTCTCCCAGTCTTCCAAATTAATATGGCCCATGCTATCATATTTCCCGTTACTATGTCTTCCGCCCTTTCAAATTCTAATAGGTAATTATAAATTTTTGATATTAATTTTTCATCTGAGCCTGTCAGGAGTTTATCGAATTGTTATGGGTTGAGTTCAAATCCATATTCTTCTTTATCTTTTTTTGTATCTTGATTGAAGCTGCATATATGGCCACCAATCGATCTTTATTCCCTCGTTCTGCAATACTTGTCTACTTTTTAATCTCCCCTGGTTATCTAATAATTCTTTATTTTTGGCCATTTTGGCTATGTCCAATGTGTTTGGATAGATTATTTTTTCCATGTGGATATCCAGTTTGGAATTTTCAAATAGTGCTTCCTTTTAATTTCCAACCAAGTTTGTATTAATGCCTCTCTAATTTTATACCTAAAGAAGTATGAATGAGATTTGCTCTTTTTGTTCCATAGAAATGCGTGCCACCCTTTTTCTAGGTTGTGGCCTTCTAAAGTTCCATTTCTGAAGGTTATCCAATCTCTGAGCCATACCTTTGCTGCCGTATTATAATAGAGTTCCCAATCAGGGAGCCCAAAGCTGCCTCTGCTTCTCTTATCTTGAAGATCTATGATTTTTATTCTGACTTTTTTTTTCTGCCCATGCAAATTTAGAGGTAATTTTCAGATCTATAAAAATTTCTTATCTAATTGATTGGTGCTGTTTGGAAGAGGTACAGTAGTCTTGGTAGAATGTTCATTTTGATTGTCGCGATATTTTGATTGTCCTGTTATTGCTGGGTTAGTTCTGATTTTATTTAATAATGTCTCTAGGGTCATGATAAAAAGCAGAGGTGACAGTGGGCAACCCTGGCGGACTCCTTTCCTTATTTCAAAAGTTGGTGTGATTTCTCCGTTTTTTATTATATTAGCTTTTTGTGAGGAATATACTGCTTCAATCATCTGTCCAAATCGGATTCGACTTCCGGTCCCAGCGGCGACAGGACGCTGTAAGGCGAGCTCTGCCTTCAGCGCCTGGAACCCCCTGGGAGGCCCCTAGGGGCCGGGCGCCCCGGTCTGGGGGTGCCCGCCGGTTTAGGGCGGCTTTAGCCAGGGGCTGCCGGCCGAATTCCAGGGCCGGTCGCCAATGCTGGCTCGCCCGAGGATCCCAAGGACGTGGCGGTACTGGGCGGCGGCCATTCCAAGGCTGCCGTCCATGCCGATGTGCCCAGTGGACTCGGGGCTTTGCTAAGGACCTGCAGCGGCCTGCGGCGACGAGGGAGCCCAATGGTGCAGAAGCAGGTAGGCACCGGAGTTGGACTTGCTAAGAAAACTTCTTAAAGCGGCGTTCCGGAGCGCGGGGGGGTGGATTCCCCCCCCCCGCAGC
>JAOYMU010000077.1:47381136-47394573 GCA_025802295.1 Psammodynastes pulverulentus
GCTCAGCGGAACAGCGTTCCGGAACCTTTTCGGAGCTGTTGTCACGTGCTCCGTCTCAACCAATCGCGCGCTATCACGTCCGGGGTTTTTTAGCGCGCGACGGGGGGCGCGTTCCGGCACCTTTCAGCGCCGAAGAAAAGCCCTGGATTTATGTAAAAAATATAAAAAAAATAAGGTGCTGTAGGGCTTCATAGAACCGGTCAATTTCATCCTCTTCAGCACCAGTGGTTGGGGCATAGACTTGGACTACTATGATATTGAATGATTTGCCTTGGATTTGAACTGAGATCATTCTGTCATTTTGGGGATTGTATCCCAGTATTGCTTTTCCTACTCTAGTCAATAAAAACTATGACGGCTACTCCATTTCATCTGAGGGATTCTTGCTCGCAGTAGTATACCTGATGGTCATCTAAATTAAATTCACCCGTTCCTGTCCATTTTAGTTCACTGATTCCTAAGATGTCTATGTTCAGTCTTGTCATCTCTTGTTTGACCACATCAAGCTTGCCTTGATTCATGGATCTTACATTCCAGGTGCCTATGGAAAATAGATCTTTACAGCATCGGACTTTCCTTTCTTCACCAGATGCATCCACAGCTGAGCATCCTTTTGGGTTTGGCCCAGTCACTTCACTCTTTCTGGCACTACTAGTACTAGCCCACTACTCTTCCCCTTCCAATCTGAGGGGGTCATCTTCCTAACCCTATCTTTTAAACAGGAATGTAAGTTGGCATGCTTCCTACTCCTATTTGTCTCCACAATGGCCAACCTATGGGGTAGGATGGCCAGAGCTAAAGATGGACTAAAACTTGCATTTCCCTACCCTTCATCCAACATCTCGACCATCTTAACATAATTGCTCCCTTTTGTTACAGTTGATTTCCAATGAATATTCCTAACATCTCCACTTACAGGGTCCTATAAAAAACTGTTATAAAGGATATCATATCAGGTTTTGATGAAAGTTGAATAAAACTTATTAGCATTTACATCATATTTCTTGTTTTCTCAACAGCCATCATATGGAGAGTTTGATATTAGTGGTAATGTGCTAGGTTTGGTCTTCAATCAAGGAATGATCTGGTAAGATACTCTAGCATGTTAATATTGTTAGCCAGAGAAAATGGTAACAGTATTTGTTACATCTTCACTGAACTGAAGGAAAATTGCTATGTATTCCATTTTTGTATTTTTTTCAGAGTTGCTGGAATATTCCATATTTTTTCAAGACATTTTAAGTAGAACTAGGACATCTTACGAATTTTGTGATTTTCTAATTTGAATTCATCTTCTTTCAGAAGCTGTGGGATCCCATGGGATATCACTATGCATTTTAAACTGTTTCCTTTCAAGAAAACAGATTAAGTTTTCATGGGTTGCATAACTGCCATGAAACTGATTCAGTTATATTATCCCCCAACATTGGAGTGTGGCAACTTCCATTCTAATTCTATTTTCATTGGTTAGGAAGAAAGTGGGAGATACCTTCCGCTTATATCTTTTTCACTGTAATAGTGAGATCATTACACATTGAGATTTAGATTTTCATTCACTTTTCCCTTTTATAAGATTGGAAGACAAGTTGGAGAGACAACCCACAGAATTCAAGGTATCCTAATAGACCTATCAGTAACTTTTGAAATCAATGATTAATTTATCCATCAGAACTGAATATTGGGGAGGTTTTACTCCTACATGACATACATCTTCCAGAGGATAATTTATAGCTTTATTTTGTAGTGACTAAGTGATGGCAATTCTGAGACCTCATATTCCCCATAATATTTACAGTCTAGATATAATCCCTGGAAATGATCATCTGAAGTTGCGGGCTGACATAAATAAAGCTATAACATTCAAGCTTATTTTGTTTTTTTATACCAGTAGAACATAGATGAGGCAATAAATGTCCTGAATCAGCATCTGGGGAAAAAAAACCCAGCAAATTCATAGTCTCTGGCAAATTCACAGTGCTAACTGCATTGATTCACTCATCTTCTACATAATTAATTGTATTTAGGGAGCGGCCCTATTTCTCTCTTTCATGGCACTTTATAGAATGGCAATGATGTCAGATCATAGGCAAGACTATTGAATAAGCAAATTGCTTTCCTTTTCTGCCACTGCTCAATGGACTGATGAGAAAGCATATTTTTGCAATCCAAAAAGCATTTTAATAAAAATTGACATTACTATGAAGGCACTATATAGGTAAAGGACCTATATTTTTATTCTATATCTGGTTGATATGTATTATGGTTATCTTTTTGAAAGCAGGCAGTATCCGTCATCATAAAAATAATTTTTTATATTTCTTTCCCCTCTACCATCCTCTTCGTGCTCTCCCACCCCAACTTATAGGATGGGATCCTTTTATGCCCCAGGACTTGTGGGAATCAACGTATTACGTTTATTAATCTCCATGTATTTCCAGACCTGGGCTGTTATGAGCAGCAATGTCCCCCATGAACGAGTGTTCAAAGCTTCTAAATCCAATAATTTTTACATGGGACTCTTGCTGTTGATTTTGTTCCTTAGTGTGTTACCAGTTGCATATACAATAATGTCTCTGCCTCCTTCCTTTGACTGTGGACCATTCAGGTACTGAAAGAATTTCTTCCTGATTCTTTTACTTGTATGTTATTTTTCATTGATAAGCCAAATTCTCAGGAAAAAGAAATACAAATTATGCAAATATAAATTTATATAAATTCCATACACTGCAATAGCAATTATAAGAAATATTAGTGAAATGTTTATGTAGCGATCTGAACTGATTAATCAAAAATAGATAATAAAATTTAAAAATTAAAATAATTCAAACTCATTTGTACACATTGTAATTTGTCTCTTTCATATGAATATTCAAAGTAGATTTGACTTATAATAAATTACTTAGATATAAATAACTGTAATACTTCATAATATATCAACTAATTGTTTTGTAACTAGAGAAAACATAAGTATTTGTTTTAATAATTGGATTTTAGAAGAAGCTTCTTTCAAGTTTGTCCATTAACAGCCAAGGCTGAACACATCATCCATGTGGCTAATGGAATTGGTTTATAAAAACTGATAAACAAATACAGTATATTGCTAAGTTAATAGGAACATTTTGTACAGATACCAGGAAATAATAACTTTGCTCTAATTTTTATCAAATTGCCTTTTTACATTGTGTTTTCATCAATTTCTGTTGGGCTATTAAAGTAAAATTGTTGTACTTCTAAAGTATTTATTTATTTGTTTGTTTATCTATATCCTGCCTTTATTGTTTTTACAAATAATTCAAATCTGCTAACTTACCCACATATCCTTCTTTTATTTTTCTCTACAACATCCCTGTGACATAATGTGGAATGAGAAAGAGTGACTGGCCCAATGTCACCCAGCTGGCTTTCATAGCTAAGGCAAGACTACAACATATAGTCTCCCATTTTCTAGCTTGGTGCCTTTGCCATTAGACCTCGCGTTACTATGCTGGACTGTCAATATTTGCCTACCTGCCTTGTTCAGTCTGCTGTCCCTTTATAGGCTACGCAAATTCTGGTACAGCAAGATTTTAAGGATAAGAAACATCTTTTGGGGGGGGAGGAATCAAGGGCTCTGATATTCTCTGAAGGATATTCTAGCACTGTCTCCAGATTTTGGCAAGTATATTGTAGGGAGTTCAAGTAATTTCAACAGGGAATTAAGTGAGGAACCTATATTTCTGATAGAAGCTGCATTCCTGAAGTGACAATTCTTATGGATAAATTTGGGGATTACTTATTTGGAGATAGATGTATGCATACTGTATTGGAGGAAAAGAAAATGATAATAAGAAAAATGAGTTGAAAATCCAGAGTTTGGATAATATGGATTGAACTTGCTCAGTGACTGCAGAACAAATTATTGGTGGATCAGACAGAACATCTGGTTTTGTAAAGAAAAAATGTTATTTTGAACAAGAGCATTGCTATGTTTAAGCTAAGAAGCAAAAATATAATGGTTTAACATGTAACCAAAACTACTAAGGTGAGTTATAAAAACAAAAGTATGTTTTCAATGCATTATTTGAAACTTTTCCTTACTCAGTCACAATAAATTATCATGAATGTAGAAAGCAGAAGAATAATAGAAGCTGACTTGATCAGAGTATGTGCCAGGACTACTGTATTAATAACAATTTTGTGCTTCCATTGTGAATCAGTTTCTCTCAAATGGATCTCTAGGCCAGATTAATATGCCAGTAACCTCTAATTTGATTTAATGATTCTTTCATGCTGCACTGCAGATACTGTCCCAGTATGGAACCAGCTCAGAACAAACTGTTCTTTTGATTTTTCTTTTGTTAACAAGAACCATAGCAGCAATATCTTTTGATGAAAGAAGAATTTGTATTAAGTTTCTTTGGATTACATTAGACATGTTGTTTTGACCTTTAAAATTCCATTTAGAACATATATCCACATGAAACCATATACTGTCTGTTCCGTTAAAAAAAAAAAAGGCATATAATCAATTAGCAACTTTATGAAACATTACATACTTACTGCATATTAAATGGTTGGTAATAATATGCAATCAGACCTTTGCATCCTGACTTTCCAGTTGTATTGAGACTACAATTTCCAGAATTGTAATTGATGCAAATGCTGGCTGGAAAGTCTAACAATTATAGTCAGAACTCACAAGAGTGATAACTAGTTGGAGAAAACACCAATATATGATATTGTATTTATTGTTGTTTAAATCCAGCTTATACTGAACATTAACAATAACATAAATTCCATGCAGGTAGTCCTCGACTTACAAACACAATTGAGCCTAAAATTGATGTTGATAAGTGAGACATTTATTGAGTTTTGCCCCATTTTACAACCTTTCTTATCACAGTTGCACCACAGAATCACTGCAATTGTTAAGTTAGTAACACAATTCTTAAGTGAATCTGGCTTCGCCACTGATTTTGCTTGTCAGAAGGTTGCAAAAGGTGATCATAAGACCCTAGGAACTGCAACTATCATAAATATGAGTCAGTTGACAAGCATTCGAATTTTGATTGCATGACCATTGGGTTGCTGCAACAATCATAAGTGTGGAAAACAGTCATAAGTCACTTTTTTCAGTGTCGTACCTTTGAACAGTCATTAAATCAACTGTTGTAAGTTGAGGATTTCCTGTAACATCATTTTTTTAAAAAGAACATATTTTGCTGTTGCTTTCAAAATCATGTCATGAGATTGTCATTATTAATTTTTTATGTATCTTAAATTTGCAAATTCAAACATAAAAGAAGAGAAATATATTCAACTATTTCTTTAAAAATAACAGACTGAAGCTATTCAAGTAGTATAGTCTGAAAATATGTTGCATGAAGACTTTTTGTATGTCCTCTTTGAAGTTTGATTCCTGTCATTATACAGTCCTGTCCATTTATTTATTTCTTCTTCCAGTGGAAAAAAGAAAATGTATGATGTCATCCAAGAGACCATCAAATATGATTTCCCACCTCTTGTAACCAAAGTCTTAGGTTATTTGGCAAATTCAGGACTAATTATAACCGCAGTGTTGCTTATGATGTAAGTTGCATTGACTGAGATTTTGGGGTGAGGGAATTGGAATCTTGTAGATAAGAATATATTAATAGGTTATCAGTTAAAATTTGTCATGAATTTTAAAAAATGTGTGCTGCATATGACAGCAAATAAAGCAAAATCCTTGTAAATAGATTATGCAACTTTTCCAAAATTCTTAATCTGCCAACTCCTAAATCCCTCTTCATGAATCCATTATACAAATTGTTGCTTCCAGTGGTGGTTAGCAAATTGATTAGCGATTTATCTACACTTAGTACTGACTGCATTCTTGAGATGAGAATCTTAGGAATACATTGTTCCCATTCTCTTGAATTTGGTTGTGAATGAATTTGGTTCATTATCTAGTAATTTAACTTTAGAATAGATGCATTATTTATAACAGCTTTCAGTAATTATTGAAATAAAACTAAATTTAGAATCTAACCTAGCATTTAAAATGAACTTTCAAATAGTAAATGATTTCTCATATAACCCCTCTGAGGAGAGTTTATGAGCAAGGTATATTTTTTTAAGATGACTAGGTTAGCTTAAACAAAGTAGGGGTGCTTTTAAAGTGATTTCATTTTGCCTGGACAACTTCACAGTGAATCTTACAGTACCCCTGCTTTTGTCTATACAAGCCAATCAGGAATCCTTTTAAATTCATTCCTATTTTGCATAGGATTCAGTTTAGAATCTGTAAAAATGGCCAAACCCACAGGTTTAGCTTCTGCCAACTGGTGATTTTCAGGATAGTAACTAGCTGTATGTATTCATCACTGAGTCTGTAGAAGTTTATGGGTTAGTGAAGATCAGTGTCTTTATCTACTATTTTAAACTATTAACTTTTCATAATGGAAAAGTTAATAGTTTAAAAATGGAAGAGCTTGGTAGTTAAAAGTAAACATAAGTCAAGGAATTGTTACAGCAGTTTTTATCTTATATCATAACCTCTTAAAAAGCAGCTTCTTTCTGGTCCAGCTCTGATTTTATTCATGAGAGTAGCACAGGTTTCTTTATCATATAAGATTTTGGATATCACAAAGTTTGAGAATGCCTCTATGTTTTAGTATATTTTTAAAGGCATCCTAGAGATTTTTTTTTTAAAATTAAATTTGATTTTACAGTCTGGCCATATATTACTTGAATGCTGTGGCTGAAGGATACAAACATGCCAATGCAGAGCTGAAAAAGAAAATGCAAATGGTACTTAGATTTTTTTACATTTCATGTTAGTTTAAATGTAAAAATAATCATATTTGCATTCTTTGGGTATGGACAGCTATTTCATCTTTTTCAACAATATAGTTGAAAAAGTCATGTGTTCATCCCTATGCTAATTGCGGTATCTTATGTTCTAATTATTTTCCTCTTAAAATCACAGCAGTTTCTCCAAAAATGATTTTTAAAAAGATGTAATACATTCATACATGAATATTTAATATCTATACATGAAACCTGGATTATTTTTTATCAGTCTGAACATAGCAATCAATTTAGGACCAAGACATTTAGAGTAGAGTAAACTTTGTAATTGAGTTTGGTATGTAACCTACCATTTAAACATTGACCAAATGAAAGTCTATGTGGTTCTATGTAGTAATATGACTATTAAATAATGTGGGTGAATGGAAAAATCTCTACATTTTATTGTGCCCACTCTTATTTTAATTTTTCTATAGACAAAACAAGAAAGAAAAATACAAATTGAAGCTCAACTAAATAAATATGTTCAAATTACAATACATATAGAAAACATTTCATATAATTATGTATTCTAGGACATGGCTTTCAAAGGTACCAAATTAAATAGCAAATCAACAGAGAAAATTCTTCTCAAATACCCGTCTATTTCCTCATATCATGTTAGACTAGATTGTCCTGTTTTAGTCTGAGTATTTTCAAAATAATAGTATAAATTATAAACAGATTAATATGAGATTGAATGAAAGACCAAAGATAAATTCAGAAACAGCTCCATTTCAGCCAGTCTAATGCTTAATGGAACAGGATAGATACCAAGAGACACTGAATCTTATCACAGACATGAAAGCTCTGGGTGACTTTGGGCCAGTCACTCTCTCTCAGCCAAGTTGCCTCACGGGGTTGTTGATGTAGGAAAAATAGGAAGAAGGAATATTAGATATGTTCAACATTTTATTTATAAAAATAATAAAGGTGGGATTAAAAAATTATCAATTGTCAGTTTTATTCTAATTTTAAATTACATTATCCACATAAAAGTTCCATCTTAAATCTCAGTTTTGACTAAATTCGATATTACAGTTCTTTCCAAATAAATCAGGTATTTTATGACATTTTTATTTGTACAGCAACGTGAAGATGATAAAAATAAGAATAAGCTTTCTGCCAATTCTGCAATCCAAGAACTAGAAGACTTGCTTATTCCATATGCAAAAAACATGAAAGGACCCAATGCAGCTAAAGGTAAAGATAGTGTCCAATGTTCAAACATATATTACTTTGAGTGAGTTAACATAATAGGACAACTTTACTTCTTCTACCATTTGCTGAGTGTTGTCCTCCCTAAATAAAAGACCAAATATGCCATTATTTAATCTCAAAGTCATCCTACACACCTACAAAGATGGCCAGCACAATGCTCATATTGCTTTTCAATTAATTATTCTAAGCCAGCTTAGTTTAATCAATAATCAACATTTAATTTTATGCCATGGTTTACAGCTTGTCTTTTAAGGTTCGGCAAAATATGGTATTCTAAATCAGAGTAGACTGCAAGATTATTAAGCTTTAATCAAAATAATGCTGCTTTGTGCTCTGAAAGTGCAAGTACCACCTCTTCCATAGAGTACTCATATCAGTGTATATAAAAAAGAGATGCCGCTTGTATAGTATAAGCATTATTGTGTGCACTTACTCCTTTTGACCCAAAGGCATCTCTGTTTAAGACTTAATAGTATCTAATTATACTTATTGTTGCTTGATAAAAAAAATAAATCAGATGTATTTATATTCTAGATGCTCAATCTTATCAGTTTAGCTAACAGAAGTCTCTAAAACTGTTAACTACTAAGTCATGTGCCATGCTAAAGTTAATAATGGTTAATTTGGTCTTCCGAGGGTACATTTGATTTGCAAACATTCAGAAACCATTAGACACTATATATAGAAAATGATAATTCTTGACTGCCACCTTGTGGTCATTTTTTACCTCAGCTTTATTAACCATAACACCAGCAATTTTAGTGTAATAATGCTTTTTCTTTTAAACCAGATAAGCCTATGTCACCAAGCTATAAAAATCATTCTGCAGAGAAAGAAACAAATTCAAATCCTAAGAAAGGAGTACTGTTGTCATCCTCACCTTCTGTGATAATGACCCAACCACTTACTCCAAGAAGAGGTGTATCTTTCTCTAGTCAACTAAAACCAGGATCCTATCCAAGGCGGCCTTATCCAGGAATTGGAGGACGGGAACCTAGTAACAATGGCACAGAAGTAGTCGTGATATCTACTATATCATGAGCATAATGCTTGATTATTTTACAAAATTGTCCCACTGTTTAGAAATTTAAGAGCTTCAACTATCTTGGAAGAGTGATGAAAAGTTCTTATTCAGAGATGTAATGATTTTGCCAAATTCCAAAGCTCACTGGTTTATCCTTATATACACCTTCATTTATTTCTATCTGGCACACAATAGAGCTTACCTAAGCTGTAACACAATATCTAGTTAGAAATGACAGCCTGAAAGGGGAAAAGTCCAGACTTGGCAGTGTTGACAGGACTCCATGTATCTATAATCTACAATTATAACTATAAAACTGTTTTAAAAGTAAAAAGTTTTGACAAAGATGTAAAGATTAATTACACCCAATACCATCCTAGCATGGCAATGAGATATATGGCACATTTTCTCCCTTCCTAATGGGAGCTGGTGAGTAGAACTTTACCAGAGTTAACTCCATCTCTGGTAACCAAATATCCAGCAATGTTTGAAAGCTCCCTTTTACTTCTATTCCATAGAAAAACTTTTCATAACATGTTTATGCATCTTGTTAACATGGAAAATACATTATATATATATTGGAATTTTAAATAAATTTTGTAATATCAAATATATTAATTTCAATTTCTAATCATAATTGGAAATACACCTTTTTCACATGTGCAATAGTAGCACTTCTTTCAATTTACTGTTACAATTTTCGTTGCTTTTGTAAAGCATCTCTATATTATATAGCATCTATGACTCATTTCCAGTACATCTGTTCAGAGCTGGAAAACAGGGAATTGGGAAACAATTGATAGTAAAATTGTAATAGTTTAGAGCAGACATGGGCATATTATGGTCCCTGGACCACATCCCAGTCATGAGGTCAATTGGAAGTCAGAAATCAGCTTTAAGTGTGTCGCAAGGGGCAGAAAAAGCAGCAAGTCCAACTGGCTCAAAAAAGTCACCGTGCTCCTTCAGTCAGCTGGCAGTCACTGGAGAGCAAGGAGAAAAAGTGCTTTTTTTGTGCCTGTGCAGTTTGTTCCTTGTCTGAAACTCTTGAATTGAAACAGTTCCAGTTCGTCATGTGGCCTATTATATAATATAGTTAACTATATAAATAATCTTTTCTTATATTTTGTATAATCTTGTGGGGCTGCATTACTAGCTGTCCAGGGCTGCATGTAGCCTAGTTTGGTCGTGCCTGATTTAGAGGTTATGAAGAATTACAACTATTTCCAAGACTAATGCTAGCTATCCTTACATTTAAAGTTATATTATCAATCTCACACTAGCTAACATTATTAGTTTAGAAAATAAAATATCAGATAACTTGTATTATCTTTTTTCTTCCATAAGTACCTTTTGTTCAAAAAGGAGTCCCTGTGTCCATCTCTCTTGAATACAAGTTAATTAATATTCCATTAAGGAGGCATGCAAGTGGTGTTAAGTTCAAAAATAAAATCATTGACTACTGAAAGCTTTGCCGCAGTATTTTTTCTAACATAGCAATAGAACTGTTGGAATGTGTTTTGAGTTCAGAACATTCATCTCCTAAGTATACAACTGTATACTTAGTATTAGGACATCTGAAACAGCTTAACATTTGTTCAGACACCATAACAAACAGGTTTTGTTCTGATATTAAATGAATTCTACCTCAGAAAACCCTTTTTAGCCAAATAGCTATCACAAGTTTACAGAAATCCTAGATTAACCAGAACACACAATCTAATAACCCTAAAGTCAACTACTAAATACTTTATTCTATCTAAAACATAACAAAGGTGGCAGGGCAAAATATTTTCCTTGTTCCCAAACTATTTTAGAAGATGGCATTTTTTTAAAAAAGTGGTTTCCCAGTTAGTCTGGCTCTGACAGAATATTATTCTTTGAATGTCAGATAAAGCTAACTCTAACGTGATCAAAACACTTTTTAAAAATACAGCCACCTTTGGCATTATTCTAGACTTTAATGACGAATCATAAGCTTGACTTATTTAGTAGCCTTGTGAAGTGTGAATTTAAAACACCTGTGTAATGTAAAATTTGAGATGCTCAGCCAGCAAGCCTTTACAGACTTCGCATTAAGGCATCCATTCACAAATCCCACCCAACCTGATTTCCGTATCAAAGAAGGAAAAGCATTCCCTTTTTCTCAGCATAGAAAAGGTATCAAAACTAATGGGGTAGAATTTAGGGAATTAAAATGTTCCCTGCAACTTGACGTGCTATTTGCTTTTGGGATGGATGTAGCTTGGCAAATCTTAGTGGCTGCAGTGATGCCATTTCTGGAATTACAGAACTAGCCTTTAGTTTCTTGGCTCTGACTTTCCCAGGTGAGCATCCCTACCTCAACCTTCCATGTACTAATTAGTTAATTTACTTTATTGTCACTGTACCTATACAACGAAATAAGGGCTGATCCTGCATAACTTCCCATATCAACAAAAATATAAGAAAACAACAAACAAATCTTAGTTAACAAGGAAGATATTTTATTCTTCAACTGTAATTCTTGAATTGCTATTGCTTAATCAGGACCATTCTGTGGCAGTACCAACCCACTCAGTAGCCTGAGCGGTGGGAGCTGCAGACCAGTCTTCAGTGGCAGTCTGTGAACTCCAGTCTTCTGAAAAAGACATAAAATCACACAGGGCTTTGAAAAATATAAGCAACTTCCTCAATGTTCATTACCATATTTTGATATGATTTAACAATTGAATTCCAAAACACAGATCTTGGATATTTGTATTACAAATATTTGCACAAAGATGAACAGAATCAAAGCCATTTCAATTAAGTACAAAACATCAATGCAGGAATAGAGAATTCTGAAGAATTTCAAATGGCCCACTTCATGTGAATCAAGCTGTTCTAAGGGATGACTTTGTCTTACAGACATAAACCCCATGAACTGGAAGGATCTTTATGTGTCCTGGATTACTTTTGTGAAATAGGAATATCTCCTGAACAATTGAAATGGTATCTGATTTGAGGGATTTAATTCAAGTAAGTGCTAAACTGCTCCCTATTCCAAACAGAATAGTACAGAAGATGCTTGGTATGGTCTTCAGGGCAAGAGGATATTCCACAGGTCCTTGGAACAGTGTGCTCCTGTATCAGTTAATGTAAAATATTTCTAGTAGAGAACTTCAATGGATAAGGCAATCTAATTCAGCTTTCCCTTTTTAACTTCCAGAAAATAAGTGT
The DNA here is from genome assembly GCA_025802295.1 of Psammodynastes pulverulentus. Lineage (NCBI taxonomy): Eukaryota > Metazoa > Chordata > Lepidosauria > Squamata > Psammodynastidae > Psammodynastes > Psammodynastes pulverulentus. The sequence goes on from JAOYMU010000077.1 coordinate 47,393,390, forward strand.
GTTCCCCCACCCCATGTAAAGGCAAACTGCCTTGTTGCACATTTTAGATTAAGGTATTACTTCTGAAACGGTAAAACCTGTGCTACACCTGAGTAGCAATTTGAAATTAAAATTTCCAGCACAATATAAGTGGAAGCATTTTAAAAGCTATCAAGAGGCAATTGGAAAGGGAGAATAAAGAAAGCTAACTGGATGTCTGAGCTGTGTGTACATATTTTAGATACTTGTTCCTACCCACTTCTTTCACAAACTTTGCATTTCTTGAATCTACCACCTCCTCAAAAGGGAATTTGTTGCTCAATTGTAAAAAAAAAACTTATAACTTAAATTAGTGTATGATAGATTGTCCACTCAGCATTATTTTCAATTATTCTACTTACCAGTGGGGTAAGGCTGTATTGGGACAGAAGGCACTTGTACTCCTTCAGACCAGTCAGACACTTCAGGTTGTGGAGGTGCAGTGAATTCAGGGGCAGGTGTTGTCCATTCACCACCAGTCAATTGCAAATGGCAGCTTTACTTTGACAGATATATATTTATCTGCAATGATATCTTTATTAAAAACAATATTTGCCTACCCAGGTTCTTAGGAAATATTTGATAGGTGGACAAAATGCTAAATTCTATCTAAATATCTGGCTGATTGCATGACCAACCATAATAACTGTTGAAAACTGGCAGCTTCTGGGAGTCACACAATAAATACTTGGGGCAGAGATGTGCAGCCTTTGAATTTCTGGTACTGCACAGCACAAGACAGAGTCAATGAAAGGCTGGGAAATGTAAGGAAATGTATGATCATTGTACTACTGAATGACTGTTTATAATATGTCTCATAAGCTATGTATGGTTGCTTATTTTTCTGAATCTCCCATGATGAAAACTGATGCTTTAGACAGGAATATACCATGGTTATACGATTTAGCATAAAGGTAAATGTGTCTCCCTGATTTTTAACCTCAGCCTTGAACTTATTCTAAAATGAGATTACACGGCATTAAAAAAAGAATAAAATGATTCTATCCTTCTCTAACAGAAAAGGAAAAGTGGGTTGAAGAGATTCGTATCCTACACTTAGGTAAGAAAAACCCAAAGTACACATATAGGCTGGGTGAAGCCAGGCTTGACAGCAGTAACTGCGAGAGGGATCTTGGAGTGTTAGTAGACAACCAGCTAAATATGAG
>JAOYMU010000077.1:47416742-47429140 GCA_025802295.1 Psammodynastes pulverulentus
ATTACAGGCAGCTGGCTGTTAGCAGAAGTCTTGCAATTACTACAATTAGAGCAATCATCCCTCTGCGCCACCAAGGCTCATAAATAATAAATGTAAGACATGATGTGGGTACGATTAAAGAACACTATCTGCTGATTAAATAAAATATTAAGGATATAACATCTACAAACTTTGTGAAAGAAAAAAATTCAGTTTCAAAGGACTCTAAAGCTTTAACATAAGGAGGAATTGGAAGAGGGATCTGAGTTTCTGCTCTTGGAACATTTATAAAACCTGAACATTGGATATTAAAATTTGATTGAAAAATGGTTTTGGCATAAATAAGTGGATTATTGGATTACTGGACAAAAAGAAATAAAATAAACAAATACAAAGATGGATGTAATTTGTAAAGAAATTGTACTGGAGCTCCAGGATATAAAGGAAGCTTTAACAAGATGTGAGGAGATTTTGGACAAAATGACGAACATAGAAATAAAGCCAGAAAAGGAGACACAACTGATAAAAAAAACAGGATATCCAGGAAGAGGAGGAGTCAACTGAAAGAGCAACTGGAAATATTGAATACATCAAACAACAAATTAAAGGAAAAGACAAAAAAGAGATAAAAATAAAAATAAGGATGGATAAAATAGATCAAAGGGAGAGTATTTATGGGAAGCTAGACAGGAAATAGAAATACAGAGAGATTTCTTTGGGAGTGAGATAGGGATAAGAATAGATAAATTGCAAATGAGACAATGGAATATAAAGAAAAGTGATAAAAATGGAAGTAGAAAGGGATAAAGGTTTAAAAAAGGAAAATGGGAGACAGGCCAAGAAACAGAAAAGTAAAGCATTACTGAAAGTGAAGGACGATGGTTAAATGAATAGTAAGATAACACAATATATGTATTATCAGTAGTAGTAATATTAGCCAAAGTATATGGGCACTAATGGTCAACTTTAAAGGATTGTTAAATGTAATAAATATGAATATGTATACTTTAATTAAAGGGAAAGAAACGATACATAGAATGTGATTGATATAGGAATAATATCCTGAAATATTGAAGTATTGAATAAGACAATAAGGAAGATGATAAGTTAACAAAATATGTAGTATTGCTTAAAGAAGAAAAAAAATGTTAAACATAAACATGTGAATATTACTATATTTGTATTGAATAAGTAATTGAGACAGAAGGTGATAATTGGTACGTGGCATAATTAAGAAATTGGTTGGAGATTAATAATGGAAGATTATAATTTAATATAAATTGTGAATTATTGGAATTTAATAACATCTGTTAAATATTACAAATATGATTAATAATATATTACTAGTAGCAAAAAGAGAGATTTGGAAATGGAGATTGACATAAAATAACATATTGAGTTAGTTAATAATTAAAGAATAAAGATGTACAGGGAGATTAAATTTTATAACACTGTTAATATATTGAATGTGGAATATTTAATAATTAAGATTAATAATTTAGCAATTATATGTACTAATATCAATTTTAAAAGGTTGTCAATTATATTAAGTAAGAGAAATATGGTCATATTGGTACTAAAATGTAAGACGCTACAGAAGCACACTGTTCACGCGATGATGTTTTTGTTGTAATAAAAAATAAAAAGCATATAAAAAAAAGAGGAGTAAATATTCCATGTTAGAAATATTAAATCACCAAAGGGAAACAGCAGCATAACAGCCAAGGAATGTGCTCTGGAGAATAGAAAGACACCAACTGAAATCAGGCAAACTCACTCTGATTTTTTTTAATTACATACTTCAACATATGGCATATTTTATGCTTCAGCGAGTATTAATCAAGCATGTGAGTGTTATTTTTCTTTTTCAATTGACTTTTGAACGGAAAAGAGGTGGACCATTATATTATTTTACTAGGGACCATAGTTTAGTGATGTTTCCATTGCAAAAAGATTCAAGTAATCTTGCACCACACTGATCCTCAGCATATTTTCCTAAAAATGGATCAAGCAGCAAGTGACACAATTACTCAGAGACTTGAGAACTCTAAATGTCAGATTCTGTATAAAACGGTTTCATATTTTCTACAGTCTTTTTCCTAGAAATGCTGATATTAAGATTTAATCAGAAACAAGGCTTTATTAAAATAACTGGTTATATTTTAATAACTTATTATTACAAAGAGTGATTTATTTACTTGTATCCCGCCTTTATTTTGTTATAAATAACTGAAGGCAACAAACATGCCTACTAATACTCCTTCATCCTCCTATTTCCCCCACATCAACCCTGGGACGTGAGTTAGGCTGAGAGAGGGTGATTGGCCCAAGCCCTATCTGGCTTTCATGGCTAAGGTAGGCAGGACTAGAATTCACAATCTCCTACTCTCTAGCCTGATGCCTTTAACCACTAGACCAAATATTTATTCAAAGCATTTCTAATGTAAAAGAACATACCATGAGTAGTAACTTTTGTCAAGATTGATAGTGAAAGATGGTCTGACCTTCAACCTAATCAGGCTTCTTTAATGCATAACAAAGCACATTCTAAATTCTTCTCCTCTTGAACTTGTGACTTGCAGTCTTTCTGTCTTGGATTAGATTAAAAGAGCTTTGGCAGTATAAAGTCAGCAAGACAGAAACCCTGTTGAAGACTTGGTGTAAGCTGGATAAGACCCCCCACCTCTCAGTATTTAATTTCAATGTTTTTCATCATGCAGGGGGAAGGTTAGGAAAGGGAGATTATAATAAAGATAATAAATTTAGAAAACCAGAACTTGAACTGTTGTCCTTTCAAATTTTATAAAAGAATGAGATTAGTTGAAAGTTTCACAATGAAGAAAAAACTTGATATAAAGTCTAAATTGCAATATCATTGATGGAAGATTTGACTATTTAAAAAGGAAAGTCATTTTTCTCTTACTATTAGAGCTTGTTACCTAAACAATGCCAAAAAAGAGCTCAGATTCGTGATAAATGAAATATGAAAAATACAAAGCAAACTAAATAACTAAGCATCCATTGTTTTGGGTAGTGGGATGTTTTGAAGGGGCATTGGTCCTACCTGATATGCTCCTTCTCTGTGTGAGCGATGGTATCCAGGAGACTTGGGTTAACTCTTCTATTTCTAGATCTAGACAGAGTTTTGAAACTGAGGACACGCCCCCCGCCTCCATCTTTCCCAGTTTCAGCGATGTCGCTGCGGAGGATTTGTGGTCCATGAAAAGTGTCCTCAGTTGCACCCTGGACCAGCCGGCCACAGGTTGGGCCTGGATACCATCTCCCCCACAGAGAAGGAGCATATCAGGTAGGACCAATGCCCCTTCTCCTGTGTAATGCGATGTTATCCAGGAGACTTGGGACATACCAAAGATTAATGTCCCGACGGGTCGGCTGCCGCTTGGTCCAGAGGTCCCCCTTCCGTCACTACATGCTGCAGTACCCTCCTGCCAAAGGCTGCATCAGCCGACGCAAAGGTGTCCAACTTGTAATGGCGGATAAAGGAGGAAAGAGAGGCCCAAGTTGCAGCCCGGCAGATTTCCTCCACCGATGCCTGTGCTGCCCAAGCTGCCGTTGTGGCTGCACTTCTTGTTGAATGGGCTGTAATCCCGTTCGGTGGTGACAGCCCTTGGCTGGTGTAGGCCCTGGCAATGGCCGCTCTCAACCGGCCAATCTTGCACGATGAAGCTTTAGAACTGGATGCTGATCCTTGAAAATTGACAAAAAGTGCTTCTGAACGTCTGAAGGTGGCTGTACGGGCAAGGTAAATACGCAGGGCCCTACGTACATCCAATTTGTGCCAGCATAACTCTTTTTGATGGACCGGATCGGGGCAGAAGTTAGGGAGCACCAACTCCTGCGCTCTGTGAAACCAAGAGTTCACCTTAGGTAAGAAGGTGGGATCCAGCCTCAAGACAACCCTGTCCGGGTGAAAGATACAGAGATCCTTTCTCATGGACAGAGCTGCCAATTCGGAAATACGACGTGCGGAAGTCACCGCCACCAGGAACACCACCTTGAAGGACAACATCTGAAGGGGCACTGTCCTGAGCGGTTCAAACGGAGCTGAGGTCATAGCCGTAAGCACCCTAGCCAGGTCCCAAGAGGGAAACCTATGAATCGTCGGAGGTCTGAGGTTAGTGGCCTCTCTGAGAAAACGTTTGATCAGAGGTAACTGCGCTAGCGATTACCCCGTACATTTCAACACGGAGGATAGTGCTGCCACCTGCCTCCGAAGAATATTTGGAGAAAGACCCTTGGCGAAGCCATCCTGGAGGAAGGTGAGTAATTGAGCCACCGATATATTGTTACTGTCCAAACCAGCCTTCGTGCACCAAGTGCAGAATGTCTTCCAGGTGGCATTATAGATCCTCCTTGTGGAAGGTCTGCGAGCCGCCAGGATAGTTTTGATGACCGCATCTGGCAACTTCTCTTCCTTCAGAATGCGGTGCTCAATTTCCATCCTGTCAACTGCAGCCACTGTGGGTCGGGGTGGATCAGAAGGCCCTGACTGAGGCGGATGGAAGACCAGGGGATTCTCCACGGCCTGGCCACCAACAGGCTGACCAGGTCGGCAAACCAAGGGCGCCTTGGCCAGAACGGCGCCACGAAGATTACCGTCGTCCTCTGCTGTAGTAGCCTCCTGACGAATGCCGGAATCAAGGGGATCGGAGGAAAGGCGTACAGGAGGGACCGGGGCCACTGACACCGGAGAGCGTTTACCCCCTCGGCCCCTGGGGAGGGAAAGCGAGAAAAAAATCGAGGCAGCTGCGAGTTCGTTGAGGTCGCAAAGAGGTCCACCTCCGGGGTGCCGAACCTGATCGTAAGCTGATCGAACAACACCGGGTCCAGGCGCCATTCCACCTCGTCTATGGCTGATCGGCTCAGCCAGTCTGCCTGAACGTTTAAGGATCCGGAGATGTGATCCGCTTTGATGGACTGCAGATGTCTCTCCCCCCAACGGCACAAGTCCCTGGCCTCCTCCATGAGGGCTCGGGAGTGGGTGCCCCCCTGCCTGTTGACATGGGCCTTGGCGGCCACATTGTCCGTCAAAATGAGCAAGTGTCTGTTCTTCACGGATTTTTGAAAGGCTCGTAGAGTGAGGCGGATGGCCCTGAGCTCCAACCGGTTGATGTTGAAAGCTCACTCCTCCGAGGACCAAGTGCCCTGGGCCATGGCCCGCTTGGCAATGGGCCCCCCAGCCCAAGAGGCTGGCATCCGTGGTAATAGTAAAGCGGTGTGGTTCGGTGAAGACAGTCCTGGCCATTATCTTTGACGAGCTCCACCAACGGAGAGAGGACCGCACCCGTAGTGGGAGGAGAACCCATCTGGCGGAAACTGCCCTGCCCATTCTCTGAAACGACAGCAGGAACCATTGAAGCTCCCTGGCATGGAACCTGGCCCACGGCACAATGCCTATGCAAGAGATGAGCTTGCCTAAAAGTTGAGACAGAGAGTTCAATGGGATTTTCCTGGCCTTGCAGAGGAGGTTCACCGTGGTCTGTATGTCTTGAGTCCTGTCCGGGAGAGGTAGACGCAGCCCTGAACAGTGTCTATCACCACTCCCAGATGAAGGAGGCGGGTGGACCGGTTTAGTTGGCTCTTTTGAAGGTTTATAGAAAAGCCATGGTCCTGAAGAGCCTGGATGGTGATCTGCAAATCCTTGTGTGCCTGGACGACCGAGGACGACTGAATCAAAATGTCGTCCAGGTAGCACTGGATCCTGATGGGGGTTGACCTGAGGGAGGCCGTCAAGGCCGCTAGGACCTTGGTAAATGTCCTGGGGGCTGATGCCAGGCCGAATGGTAAGGCCTTGTATTGAAAATGAAGCCCCCGATAACAGAAACGCAGGAAGACACGGTGGTCCGGGTGAATAGGGATATGGAGGTAGGCCTCGGTAAGGTCTATAGAGGCTAGTAAATCGCCCTCTCTGATCCCTTTCAAGATGGAGCTCAGAGTGCATCTTGAACCTTCGGTATCTGACAAACCTGTTCAGATCCCTCAGGTTCAAGATGGCTCGCCAGCCGCCCGATGCTTTGGGGATAACGAAGAGCGTCAAGTAGAATCCCCTTCCTACCTCTTCTGGAGGCACCGGTTCCACTGCCCGGATCGTTAGTAGGTGATGAATCGCCTCCACCATAAGGATGTTCCGAGAGGAAATTCCTGCCGAAGGGCATATCAGGAAACGCCGGGGAGCAGGCGTGGTGAATTCCAGCCGGAGCCCCGACTGGATGGTGCTCCTCACCCAGGCGTCCGTAGAGGTCTCTTCCCACCTGTCGGCAAATAGCCCCTATCGGCCACCGATGGGGGCCTGCTGTGTTGAGTCAGCGGGACCGATGAAAGGGCCGGCCCCCCGTATCCCGAAAGGGCCGCTTAGATGGTGGTTGCGGCTTACTCCGGTCCTTAAATCCTTGCCCCGGGTGGAAATCTTGCCTTGGCGCAAAGGAACGATACAGCCTGTGTTGAGGTACATTGGAGAAGGAAGGCCTGGCTGAGTAAGTACGGAAGGGCGGGGGGAACGATCGCCCCTTCTTGTCAAGGTAGGTAGCCTCTTCTTTTTATCCCTGGACTCGATCAAGATCGGGTCCAGGACCTCTCCGAAGAGCTTCCCGGCCTTGCACGGTGCCGACGCCAACCGCCATTTTTTCTTGGTGTCGGCTTGCCAGTGCCTAAGCCACGTGAGGCGTCTTGCTGCTACCGATGAAGCCACGGCCCTCGCCCCAAATTTGGCCGAATGGTAAGTGGCGTCGGCCGAAAATTCTGTTGCAGCTATGATTTTATTAAAGTCCTGGTGGACCTTACATCCTGAGCCGGTACTTTGCTCTGCAATTCTTTGAGCCACAGAAGCGCCACCCGTGTAAAAAAGGAGGCCGCGGAGGCCGTCTTCACCGCCCAGGCCGCGGCCTGGTGGGCCTTGCGCAGAGTGACCTCAGCCTGCCTCTCCTCGGGTTTTAAGGCGTCTTCTGCCTCGGTCAGTTACGCTGATGTAGTGGTCAAGGCCACCACTGGTTCGTCCATTTCGGGGGTAGCCAGGATGGACCCCAGGTCTGACATATTAAAGAACTTCTTGTCATAGGTAGTGGGGCTGGCATAAGAGCCAGGAATCTCCAACTGATTTTTTATGATTTGCAAGAAGAGCTTGGAGGTAGGAATAACGTCTACCGATTCCATGGCTTCTGCAAACAGGGCGTCAGATAAGTCCTCGGGACGCCCCACGACCTCATTAGTGCTCAGTCCCAGGCCCGTGACCGCTTTGGCTTTGGCCAACAAGGCCTTGAACATATGGGGCTTGAACAGTCCCTTAAACTGCGGTTGTTTCTCCTGGAGGCCCTCCTCGTCGGAGCGTTCCCTATCGATTTCGCCCTCTTTTTCCTTCTCCTCCTCCTCTGGGCTGGAGCCAATATCGGAACCCCTTGTCGAGACGACAGGGGCAGAAGTTGGGACCGAAGGTCTGGGTCGGGTCTCCTGTTGAGGGGAAGGAACGGTCTTTGCTTAGAGTGCAGTAGCAGTGTCCTGCCGGCCTGCTTCGTATGCACGCCTCATGGCCTCCGAAAACATCCATTGGAAATCCATGGCAGGGTAGGCCGGCATAGGTGCTGTTGAAGTAGAAGCCACCAAGGGCATAGGCGTTGCAGACCAGCACATGGGATGAGAAAGGGAGGCGTTTGGTGAAAGGCCTGAAGGAATGGCTGGGGAAGGCCCCGGGCAGGCAAAAGCAGTGGTAGAGGCTGTCTGCTGCTGACCCGAAGGTCCAGAAACCTCTTGTGCTTCAGAAAGTGAAATGGAGTCCAAGGAGATAGACCTGATCCCAGAAGAGGCCCCTTGATCCACTGGTAAGAGCAGGCCTGCTCTCTCTGCTTCCTTGGCTCCCTTCTCAGCCTGCCTTTCAACACCTCTCTGCAGTCTGAGTTCTGCCTTCTCCTGGGCTTTAGATACCCTAGCGTGGGAGATGGCCTTGGCTTTTAATTTAGCCACCTTGGCCTTAGTGGCCTTCTTGTCCTTTGCCTTGCCTGTAGAAACCTCGGTAGAGGGAGAGGCCTCCATCTGAAATGGGCTGGTGGAATGAGGTAAGCGAAGAATTGGGTCCCAGAGCCCTGGAACAACTCACGCTTGGATGGTTAGCTGAGTGCCTTCGTTAAGCCACCTCCTGAATCCACCTAATCTGTCAGCCGACAGTAGAAAAGCAGACAAAAATTCATTCTCAAAATCTCTCAGTACTCTCTCAGAACTGTTCTTGTGAAAAACACACTCGAACTGGCTCTAAAATGGCGACCGGCACCTTGCTGTCACTCAAGGGCCTCCTAAAATGGCGGCCGCAAATACCCACTCAAAATGGCGGCCACAATGCCACAACCAAGATGGCGGCCGTCCAGCCCTCCTCAAGATGGTGCCGCCCGGCCGCAATTTGCCACACTCAAAACGGCAGGCGTAATGCCACACTCAAAATGGCGGCCGCAATGCCCCTTTCAAGATGGCGGCCGCGACTCGGTCTTCAAAATGGCAACCGCCCGATCGCCGTCATTCTCTGAAGCCTCCAAATGTTTGTATTTGAATCGTCAGGTCTCCTTGGACTGCAACCTTCGGGCCTACCTGGCGCCTCTCGATTAGCGCTAGGACTCCATAACTGGAAGCCTGCTGCTAGCGGTTTGCTGCGCAGACTTGCTACCAGCAGGCGCAAGTCTGTAGCCCGGTATAACGAAGCTTGCCACTGCCAAACATGGCGCCCATGGGTAGCAGCCCTTTGTGGGCTTGTTGACGTCCGTGGCAGGGACTCGTTGGGCAACGGGATCGGGCGGGAAGCCCTTCACGCTGCCTAGATGTCCCACGATGTATTTCTTTAATAGGTCAACGACGAAGCTACAATACAACCTAAACTCTGTACCCAAACCAGGAGGATTGGATTTGACTGTCTATTTTCTAGGCTAGACAGAGCGAAACTGGGAAAGATGGAGACGGGGGGCGTGTCCTCAGTTTCAAAAAAGCCCTGTCTAGATCTAGGAATAGAAGAGTTAACCCAGTCTCCTGGATACCATCGCCTCACACAGGAGAATGACAAAACTACTGCAAAAATTTGAATATATCATGTTTGCTTCACTCCTATTTAAGTAGTTAAGATAAAGAAAAATTCTTTTCAGTATCATTTTTCTCTTATATTCACAAATAAGAAACAAATCAAATTCCAGAAAGTTATATGACAACTTGGTTTAAACTTACATTATTAATTTTACATTCCTGAAAAGTAACTATTATAAAACTTCTAATATTGCTTGAACATACAGATCAATATTAGACTCAAATGAAATACAGGTACCTCCTTTTTTCAATCTTTACACAGCTATCTGTCTTGTGTCAGAATTGTTATGTCTAAGTATTCAAACTGAAACACGTGATTAATTTTTACATTATTTATACCAAGCCACTCATTCTTCCCAATGGTTAAAAGATTCATGGATCCAGAATCATTATGCTACAAAAACGAAGGTTATGATTTAGAACACCAAAGAGAAACATAACATTTGCGGACTCAAAGAATATTCCATTTTGGGCAATTTCAAACATAAGAATAATTACAAGGTACTGGTTTTATGTAACGAATGACATACAAAAGGACATTTAAAGATAAAGATGTAAAAGATTTCTTGCCACAAAATCTCATATGGAAACTGTTTCATCTATCCTAAATGCTACAGAAGAAGCCACAGAACCTGTTCATTTACCATTTGATGCAAGCTTTTGGGTCTGTGTGTAGAACATCAGATAGATGCCAGAAAAAGGTGCATCACGAAGAAGTGTTGCTGACAGGCCACTAAACAAACCCCGGGCTCCTTCTGACCGATAGATATTTCTCAGGGCTCCATATACACTTTCATAGCTGTATTTTCCACTCTGTAAATCAAATGTAATTATCAAAGTGAACATTTTACTATATAAGCAGATGTGAACTTCTGCCAAACCTTAAAATACATTGGGAACAGAAAAAAGTTCTACATTACAAACCATAATAATGGAACCATTATAAGCTAGTGATATTGATATGGAAGGATTATATGATATGATTAGAAGGATTTATATCAGAGATGTTTACAAAATCATGGCATTAATGTTCCTGACTGTTTCTGATATTGTTAAGCTTATTCTATGATGATTTCTTTAGTTGTTGCTATAAGTTGCTTAGAATTGGAAAGAGAGAAATAACATAAAAGGATTAGAATATATAAATAAAATTTTCCAATAAAAAAGAAAATAATTCCTCACCTCATACCGTGTTTTCACTACTGTGATGGGTAACATACAAATAACAGCTACAGTTCGTGAAGTTGCACCCAAAAGAACCGATTCCAAAGCAGTAGGAGAGTGTTCCCACAAAAAATGATATTTTATCATATATAAGGTGCTAAAGTAAATCCCAACTCCTGGAATGCATCGTGCAAAGGACTGCAAGCAAAACACACAAAGAAAGACAATCATGCAAAGAGACAAATCTAAAGATATTTATTGGCAATTTTGAATTTTTATTCCAAAAGGAGTGAGACACAATCCATTTTTCCAAATTTAATATTGCATTTCATACAAGAAACTCAAGAAAGTTGCATGAAGTAGGATAGGCTGGGCATTGGATAAAGTTAACTTGTCTAAAGTCATTTTATCAGCTTCAAAAATGAAGTGAAGATTTGAACTTCCACGGTCTTTAGCTCTAGTCAGATATTTCAGCTCCTGTATCTAAATTTCAAGCTCCATTCTTCAAAAACCAGGGCACCCATATGCAAGCACTTTTTTCAAATCCCCTTAATCAAAGTAAAGGAACCACAGAGGATATGAGTGAGGAAAAATTGTCACTGCACTTTTGGGAAGGAGAATACTATTGTTAAAAGAATACTAATTCTTTTAACAATATGTATGATCTAATAAAGCAGTATTGGAATCTAATCACCAGAGAAAAGTGTTCCCATATTGTGATTAAATGGGTACTAATGCCAAATGAATTATACTTCCATGTAATCCAAATAACCAGAAATTTATGTTTGTAGAAACAGCTGAAACACTCTGTGGCCATGTTCACTCAGCGTGCGGTCTAATTGTAGTTCAGAGTATGGCAGGAACCTGGCCATTGTTCCAGCATAAAAGAACCTAGATTCCATAATAGTTTACTCTGGTTACATAGGATTTACTTGGATCTCTATGTCATCTGAGCATTCACTTTCAGATTTCCAAATTCCATTTTGAAAGCTCTATGGCCACTGCATCACTTGGTTCAACAATGTTCGATAAAATTTTATTTTGAGCCACTGTTGGATAAATTTATTCCTGAATTGGTTGCTACTGGCTTTTAGTGGCAAGAATTAAGCTCACTCCAACAAATCCAATTCAAGCAAAAAAGGTTACACCACTTATTATTTATTTATTGATTCATCAATAGCTTACAAGGTAATAAATATAAGAATAAACATAACATACAAATAAATGTAACATAAATAAAAATACAAGAAAAATTAGAGACAACTCACTGGAGAAACACCTTTCCACAGCCCAAATATACTTTCTGTATGAGCAAGTTTGAAGAGTAGAGGTACCATTTTAATACGACCTGATCTGGGGGAAATATATTAGATATTAGAAACAGGAAAAGCTCAACAACCATTTATTACATCTTCTCCACCAGGAGACATTCTGAATAACAGCCTCCTTACGCCACTATCTATCCCCCGCATAAATACCAGCAAATGTACTGGCTGTAATTATGAGACTGAAAATTTAACCCCACTGGAAGGTTCCCAGTTCAGAAACATTCTCTACCAAAATGGTTGATACCATATACACAAGCGTACTTAAACCCAGTAACTTCTATATGCATTGAGACCACAACATAATTTCTATCCAGCATTGGTAAACATCCACTGGAGGCCAAGACCCTTTTTCCTGAAGTTATTTAGACACATGTAAACGCATGCACGTGGCTAAAATTCCAGTTTTTATCTATTGATTCCCAATACTACCATTAGAGAAAAATGCAAATGTTTGCTGTTTACTCCACTACAAGCAACCATACAAAGAAACTATCTTTCTGAATTTAGGAGTAACTCACATGTGCGAGCTAAATGTTTTTCTCTTTGCACAATTAAGTTGAGATTCATCAATAAAGCCAGCCTGTACTCAGGAAAGGCGTAACACCAACTTTTCCTATAAGGAATAGCAATAGCAAAAAAATCTTTCAGGACCAGCTCCTTGCCCAGCCTATGGTCACTAGCCACGGTCATCTCTATCTTCAAAAAGGGAGACCCCTGCCTAGTTGAGAATTACAGGCCAATTTTTTATGTTGCATCACCTATAAAATCATTAACCAGCCCATTACCCTCCACTTAGAGTCAAACAATTTACTCTCTAACAAACAATTTGGTTTCAGGAAAAAATTATCCTGCAAT
>JAOYMU010000077.1:48077551-48087989 GCA_025802295.1 Psammodynastes pulverulentus
GAAGTCCACAAGTCTTAAAGTTGACAAGTTTGGACATCCCTGCTTTATTGTCAGTAAACATAAATTCAACACAAAAATAGTTTGTCGCAAAAGCGACTGCCTACAAAGGCTCCTGGATTGGGGCTGAAAGGCAAAAGCAGAGGCAGTATCCTCCACCCCGTAATTGGGTAGAACAGGTTGCCCTGATAGACCGGTCTCACCGGAAAAAACATGAAATGGAATTATGTTAGGCCATCTTCAACACGAGGATAGGAGCCAATTATTCCTTTGGTGGTAATGTATTCCACAATTTGGAATCTAGAGTGGTTTGTTTGCTCAGGTAAGTGAGTAGTGGATTTTATTTTTTTCTCTGTAGGAAAAACTGTTTGAATCTGGGTTATATTGCTCACAAGGAAAAAAATTCTGTCTTGAATGTGAATGAATTGTTTTTTACCCAAAGGGGCCAGTTGAATCAAGTTTTATTTTCAAACCTCTGAAAATTGCAATACTTCCTTCTTAACTTTGTTGTATTATATGTTCCTTAAATCCAAAACCATGAAAAGTTATGTATGCTGTGCTCTTGATTTTAAGTACATTTGGAGAGATTTGGATCTTTCTTAGGATTGTTAGCTTAATACTTATACTTCGTTAATAGTGAAATCTGTGCCTGCATATATCTTAATTGTGAAAGATCTGAATTGCATAATTCAGAAAATTTCATATAAGGTTAAAATTGTGTTTAATAAATAAGAAAAGGCTTTGGACAGTTGCCCGTTAGCTTTCTTTTAGTGGATACTTTTAGGTATTTCATGTTTTTGTTACTGCTTTAAAAAAGTAAACACTTTCTGAAAATTGAAAGTGCAAAGTATTATACATATTTCAGGATAAAGAAGGATAGCAAGGAAATGTGGGGAATGTGGCCAGAAAATTTAATGACTTTGAGCACTATCTTAATAAAGGAACATCATGATTTTACATTAAAAATGTCATCTTGCTGGTTCTGCTTGTTTAGACTATAACATATCAGAATATACATTATTTTTTCACTGTGACCTTATCTTGACAGATTTGAATAATAAAACATTAGGATAGAAAATCTCATATTCAGTTTGTTCCTTGATGACTTTACTGCAGAATTTGGAAATAGGACAAATGAAAAAGAAGTTTCAAAAGATCTGCTTGGTTGAACTACAGTTGACTTGGCAGTATACTTTGTAGGTTTTTCATAACCCTTATTATGGTGTTGAGATTATCATTTTTAATTTCATTTTGGTGGTTTATTTGTAGGGGGTATTTTATTATAGATTTTAGTTGTTTACTATTTTATAGTAGAATTTTTAATTGTATATTTACTGAGTGTATTTGTTTTGGTCTCTGGTCTAAGACTGTAATAAACTGATTAATTGATTGATTGTAGAGGGTAATTTTATATAATATTTGTAATTGTTAGCTACTGAAAGCCTTCAGGAATGAACAGCATAAACAAAACAGGAATGTGAAGAAAAACAGTGATTTGTAATACTGACCAGTGATTGTGAGTGCTTTCATCTCTGATCTTGGCAAATCAACAGATGTGTAGGTATGGCTTTATAGAGCTTTATGATTAGTGCCACATATAAAATCCTATGTTGTAAAAGCTACTTGGAGTTGTGTTGAGGAATGGCTTCAGTAGCATATGAAGCTTTGGTGAGGGAAAAATGAAACAGTATGGGTATATTTAACACACATACCTAGAAGATTTTTCATATTTATTTGCTCTGGCTATTACAAATCAAGATATTTTGGTAGTTCATAAATGTGGGGAAAAACTCATTAAATTGAAGCTGCTCTGTTGTCATACCTAATGTTTAACAACAGGGAAATTGTGAGCATCCTAGACCAAGCCAAATCCAAAAACATTACAGAATTCCTGGAAGCCTGGCATTCAGATATATTGGCCATCAACAGGCACCTAGAGATAAACAATATCATTCAAAAGAGCCATTCAAATAGCAAAAAGGAAACAAAATACCACAATACCTCCTCACCAGCTAAGAACACGAGCAAAGATTAATACCAAGATCAACATTAAATCAACAATCAAGAAGCAAATAATACCCCAATCAAGGAATGACAAGCAAGCTAACAGTAAACAGTTTAATAAAGGAACCACCAACACTTCTCCCATCAACTCTGACTGGTATATAAAATGAGAACAAACCCCACTGCCTACTAGCATTATGATGTTACCTAATTTGGTAATGAAACAAGAAAGCAACCAAATTCAAAGAGCACCAAGGACTACCACACAGTTCAACCCTGAACTGCAAGTATTCTATCATGGTTACAATTCCCAGTCTTTGATTATGCTGGCTATGAATTTGCAAATGATCCTACAAAAGGAAGTAGGTTGAGGAAACTTGCCCAAGTTTATAGAAGCAGCTCATTGGACAACTTATGGACCGGGGTGTCAAACTCAATTTCATTGAGGGCTGGATCAGCATTGTGATTTTCCTCCGGGGGCTGGGGGGAGGAGGGGCATGGCCGGAGAAGGGATATGGTCGAGATGGTCACGACTGGGCATGGCCAGGGGCATGGCCCGCTTGATGTCACACGTGGGTGGGGCTGGGTGGGGTTGGGGAGGGGAGAGGGTCCAGGGGTCTCTGGTGGATGGGGCGGTGGGTGGGAAGCTACTCCCACAGGATGAGACAGGAAGAGCTACAGCTGGAAACCCGTCGGCCACCATGTGTTCACCACCCTTTTGTGTGCGGGAGGATGGTTTCTGGCTATAGACTCAGCCGGTCGGCCCCTCAGCTGGCGCATGCTGCAGCTCCGGAGCCCACTGCCACAACCCGGCTGGCCATCCAAGCAGCAAGTGGATATGGGGCAGAGAACATGTTGTGGACCGCTGGATGCGTTTACTCCATCCCACTGTCTGTTTTGGTTTGTGGTTGGAGAGGTCACCACTGGTCATCTCTGTGGCCTCCCGTGGGTCTTGCCCTTGGCCTGCGCATCAAGCATGTTTCCTTGTGCACCTCACCGCAGCGGCTCACAGCAGTGCCAAGGTGCATTGGGTGCGCGAGAGGGGTTCTTCACCAGTAGACCCGGCAAGATGTGGGGAAGGGTGTGCTGCTTCCCCACCCATAACCAGACCCAACACGACACCTGGCTGGGCTTCCCAGAAGCATGGCTGGTAGGGTAGGAAGAAGCGCCTATCCCAAGGCTGGAGGAAAAGGGCCTTTGAGTCCTGGGCACCAGTTTAGGTAGCCCCCTGTTGACTCACCCACTAGCAGGGAGGGAAGCCCCACTACCCCTGAGCCACCCTGCCGCTTATTGGGTGCCGCAATCCTCAGCTCAGAACAGAGATGTGGCAGGGAGCTGCAAGACAGAAGGCTGCCTTCAGTCTAGGGAAGAGACCGCAGCCTTGGGGGCTCAGTCTGAAGGAGCTGTGTTAAGTTAGGTAGCACCCTGAAAATGCTCTGGAGCTGCTGTCTTGCAGGGCAGGGCAGGGCTCAGCTCTGCCCAAGCAGCCCCAGTGAAGGAGGCGCGTTATCTGGGATCTCTACCCCTGGCAGCTCCTGGGTGGTAACTCTGCTGCTGCTTGGCAGGTCCACCCAACCCAAAGAAGCAGCCAGGTAGAAAAGTTGAGGCAGAGATGGTAAAGCATGCCCATTCCCAGCAGGCAAAAGGCAGCCACCGCAAGCGGGGAAAGCTGGATCTTCACTGGTACCATGGCTGCCCAGGCCCAGCAGAGATGGGGGCAAAGGCATGCGATCCCAGCTGGGCTTGGGCGGCCATGTTGCCGATGGGGATCCAACTTTCCCTGCTCGTGGTTGCAGCCTTTTGCCTGCTGGGAATGGGGGTGCTTTACCACCTCTACTCAGCCTTTCTAGCTGACTGCTCTGCCTCATTCGGGCTGGACCGGCCTGGTGTCCAGGCAGCAGTGGCGTGGGCCAAGGGCAAGACCTGTGAGGGGGCCGAGATGACCAGCAGCGATCTCTCCAAACATAAGCAGACGGGAGTAGGTGGGCCGATGGTATCTAGCAGCAGCTGCCCACCCCTTGCCTCACTTTGCCTTTGCTGGAGACAGAGGCATGCAGTCTAGCCTGCTGGATGCGCCGGGCAGCCACCTGTCGTGTCCCAGCCATAGGGGATGGATGGAGCAGGCACGTCCAGTGGTGCACATCATGTGACTCCCCCCGACTCTTTGGTGCCAGTGCCACCATCCTGTTTCTTGGAGGGCCAACTGCGGAGTCCCTGCTGCTGGACACCCCCTCATCTGCATGCACACACCTGAAAGGCCAGTAAATGCAGCTGTCCTGGAAAAGTTAAGGGGCCAGCCTGCATCGCTTCGGCTCTGCCCATCCCATCCAAGAGGGCACACGTGCGCAGAAGGCAGCAGGTGCACACATTGCTTTGGCCTGGCCCACACCATCCCAGCAGGCATGCATGCGCATGGGAGGCAGGGGGCATAAGCGCGCACAGACCTGGCCCACTCCATCCCAGCATGTGTGTGCCTGCCTCGTGTGTATGCACGCCTGCTGGGATGGTGTGGGCCAGGCCTGTGCACGTGTGCTTCCAGCAGATGCGCGCCCGCCGGGTTAGGATGGGCCGGGCCAAAGACGCAGATCAGCCTCTTACCGTTTCCAGGACAGCGACACAGGCTGAATTCAACCCACGGTCCTTGAATTTGACACCCTTGGTATGGACAACCTATTCTAGAACCTGAGCCTACTTTCCAGTATATTCATCCAAGAGCAATCTTTCAAAAGTTTTATAAATATAATAGAATTAATAGATGTGAGACACTTTATTGTAGATCCCCCAAAGATATGAATATCTTTTAAAAATACATATTTCTGTGATCTGAGGACACTACAAACACAAAGGCCGAAGAATGATACCAAATGTCTAAATTTTGATCAAGTGACTATGGGGATACTGCAAGTGTTGTGAAAAACGGTCATGTCACTTTTTCCAGTGCTGTTTTAACTTTGAACAGGCACTAAATGAACTGTTGTAAGTCGAGGACTACCTGTATTCATTTTTATTTGTGATGTGGATTTCATTCAGTTTAGTATTAACACATGTGCACTATTGAATACTGTGAACAAAGATTGACTTCAGAAATACTCAAAAGACATTGAATGAAAATGATAGCCAACATTTGCCTCAGACAGAGATTCATAATATATCCTGTTAGACGGTTTACTATACAACTTAAAAACCCTGACAGTTAACATTATTTAAAAATATTTTTGCATGGTTTAACAACTGCACCTATTCACTTTTTTTGTATTCAGAATATTACAACTTTAAAGTGATTACATAGATTTCATTTTTATTTTATTTTGAAAACAGATCAAGCATACTTTCATATTTTATTTTGGAGTGTATTTTTATTTCTCCTACTTCATTTCTCATTCATCATTTTATATCATCTCATGAGCCTGAAGCCATAACCATGTTATATAATTAATAATGTAGAATCATGAATTTTAAGATACACTAAAATTACAGATTTAAATATTTTAAATTGAATTTCAAACAGACATATTTTTGTCTTAGTAATCAAGTATACTGTATATTACCAAGAAAATTCTAGGTAAATGACATAATTATGAGAAATGCCTAGGTAATTTACTGCTACACAATTATACACAATATTATAAAGTATTGTATGCAATTCATTTTCCCTAAGAATTTGACATCACATAATTGAAGTAATGTCTGCGGTGGTCTGCGGGACAGGGTGGTCTGCGGGACATGGTGGCTCAGTGGCTAAGACACTGAGCTTGTCAATCGAAAGGTCAGCAATCCAGCAATTCAAATCCATAGTGCCGCATAACAGGGTGAGCTCCCGTTACTTGTCCCAGCTTCTGCAATTTGAAAGCACATAAAAAATGCAAGTAGAAAAATAGGTACCACCTTTGGTGGGAAGGTAAGTGTTCCATGTGCCTTTGGCGTTTAATCATGTTGGCCACATGATCACAGAGACGTCTTCGGACAGCGCTGGCTTTTTGGCTTTGAAACAGAGATGAGCACTGCCCCCTAGAGTCGGGAACGACTAGCACTTACGTGCGTGGGGAACCTTTACCTTTTATATCCATTAAGAAAAACGTAGATGCTGACAGTAAAATAATGGTAACACTACTTTCTTATAATAATCAAAATACTGCTTTGAATTAATGCCCTATTTTAGACCCATGCACAGAGATTAAGACTAAGAATAAAGAATCTTTTGTTCCTTCAGATGCTGCTAAATTTGCACTCTTAACATCCGACTGAAGTCCTGCTGATTCTATCTACATCCATGATAACCATCTATCCACGTCATAATCTTTTGAATTCCTACATGACTGATTTAGCTAGCATGCAACAAAGTTATAAAAAAGACTTTCCCTTTCAAAACAATGTTGGTGTTTCTGATCTCCCTTTGGATTGGTGCAAACTGAAGCCTATACATATTTAAATGTGAAAGCTGATAAAATTAAAAAATCCAGCTATTATAACAATCTGTTCCTATAAAACTGTTTCAATCAATGGTATATTCGTCATTCTGTTCCCACAGAACAAAGCAGATGCCAAAGTCCACAGATAGGATATAAATATCAGAGCTCCTCCATGTTGGTATCGTAATGCTTAAAAAACAAAAAAAGCCAAATCACCATAATCATTAAGTGATCATTTGGTTATTAAGGGAAACATGCAGTCATTAAATGAGTACGTAGTTAGTTCACTCCCTGTGGTACACCCTGGATAGAGCCCAAATATGAACCAAAAGGACAAGCAATCTTAGGCAGCCAAACAACTATTTTGTACTGACACTATTCTCCTGGCTAATTAATGTACTATCATCATACACTAAATAAAGTCATTAAATGAAACCAGCTTCCTCAATTGACTTTTCTTGTTGAAAACCAGCTCTGAAAGTTGCAAATTGCAATCATATGACTGCAAGACTCTGCAACCTTTATAAATACAAACTAATTGCCAAGCATCCAAATTGTGATCACATGATCACAGGGGTGATGTTACAGTTGTAACTTCAAGGACGGATTATAAGTCACTTTTTCCAAGGCTGTGGTAACTGAACTGTTGCTAAATGGCATAAGTAAAGGACTACCTAGACAGTGCGATAGCTCAGTAGTTAAGATGCTGAACTTGTCAGCTGAAAAGCCAATAGTCCAGGTTTGAGACAGGGCACCACACAACAGGGTTAGCTTCCATTATTCGCCAGCTCCTGCCAACCTAGCAATTTGGTAACATGCAAATGCAAGTAGATAAATAAGTACTACTTCAGCGGGAAAGGTTTACTGTGTCCTGTATTTTCACCCTGGCCACATGATGGAAATATCTCAGGCAATGCAAGCTCCCTCAGCTGAGAATGGGAGATGAGCACTGTTAGTCGCGACTGGACAGGAGAAAACTAAACCTTTAAAAGATTACTTGTACTTTATTTTGTGTATATAGGAAGCAAACCCCATTATTTGTTTTATTTATTTAAAATGTTTGTGCTGTTTGTCCTAGGAAATGCAATAAAGGGTGCTTTACAACAATAAAACCCAAAAGACTGTTTGCTTAAATGATTTATATGATTGCCAATCTCACAATATTGACTCTGGTGGTGTACAAAGTTAAAACAAGACTTAATCCCGACTATGATGTCTAAACCCAATTATTAAAAGCAGTATTACCAGCAACAATATTTATTCTGGTAGAAATATATCAACATTTCTGGATTCCCGTACAAAGTTTAGTTCAGGACCTTCAGGTTTAAATCCCTATGTTTTATCGAGATTGTTCAGCAAGCAAACTATTGAGGCATGCATCATACCCCTAATTGATGTTATAGTGATTACTTTGAAATGTTAACATGAAAAAAAAATAGCATTTCCTCTTTGGCACATCTCAACACCTATTTTCCTTGCTTTAACTACTTCAATCCCAAAGTTTTTTACTTCTTGTGCCATATCCATCATCGGATGTTGGTAATCCTATTTTTATCAACAGCTGCATGAAAAAGTGCTGCTGAGTTTTGACCAAACCAGTCCCTTAGATTTTGAAGCCATGATCTCCTTCCTGGACCTCATTTGTATTCAATCTTTCCCTGGAAGATTAAATGAAGTATGCTGTATTTTTCTGGGTGTCACATCACATGTCCAAAATATTCTAACTTTCGTTTTTTTATGGTTTTGATGATTTCCGTTGGCTTTCCCAGGTGCTTATCACCTTATTTCTGATTTTGTCAACCCAGCTTATATATAATAGCTGTCTGAAAATCCACATTTCAAATGCTTCTAGTCTCTTCAAGTAGTTTTATGTCCGAGACCAACTCTCTACTCCATAGAGCCAGACAGAAAAAATGTATCATCTGACAAGCCTGATTTTCAATCTTAGGCTTATGTCATGACTGTAGAAGACCTTTTTCATTTTGAAGAATGCTGTTCGAGTTTTCTCTATCCTTGTTTTTACTTCCATGGTCATGTTCCAGCTTTCATGTATATTAGAACCAAGTTATGTGATCCTTTCAACTTTTTCTAGTGGTATTCCTTCCAAAGTATTTGGTGGTAAATTAATGGGTTGTTTGCTGACAACCATGATCTTGGTTTTTGAGGTATTAAGCTTCCAGCCGTATTTTTCAGATATTTCTGTGACTCTGTTGAGGAACTGAAGGTCTTCATGCTTACTGGAAAGCAGAACTGTATCAACAGCATATCTTAAATTGTTGAACCAAACGCTGTTTACTTTGAAACTAACATCAATGTTTTTCAATGTGTCATTGAAAATTGATTCAGTATAGATATTAAATAACAGTGGAGACAGAATACAGCTCTGTTCCACCCCTCTTCGTATTTCTGCATCATCGGAGTATTTTGGGCCTAGTCCCACATTTGCTACCTGATGCCAATATAAATTCTTTATAATATGGACGTCTTTGTCATCTAGTCCCACTTGCTTCAGGATTCGTAATAGTTTGCTGTGTCTTATTTTATTAAATGTTTTTTCAAAATCAATGAAGCACATGTAAACACTATGACTGGCATCTCTACAATGCTGTTCAAGAACTTGAATGCTGAATAGAACATCTCATGTACCAAGATTGTTTCTGAAACCAAATTGTGTGTTACTTAGACACTCAATTTTGTTGTATATAATACAGATAGTACTGTTGCAGCTCGTACATAAACCATAAATATAACAATAACATACACTAGTATAATAATGCACCTATAAAAATAATTATTCTGAAGCAATGGCTGAATATAACTTGGGTGAATAGGCGGCAATATAAATTAATTAAATAAATCATCAAATT
The DNA here is from genome assembly GCA_025802295.1 of Psammodynastes pulverulentus. Lineage (NCBI taxonomy): Eukaryota > Metazoa > Chordata > Lepidosauria > Squamata > Psammodynastidae > Psammodynastes > Psammodynastes pulverulentus. The sequence goes on from JAOYMU010000077.1 coordinate 48,086,829, forward strand.
CCAAAGTAAGAATAAGGAAGATGTTCTTTTTTCATACAATTTTATTTTATTCAAAAGGCTAAAATGCAAAAGAAAAAAAAGCAAAGACAAAAACATTAAAAATGTGAATTTACAACAATAAGGAAAATGATCTTGACCACGATATACTATATGAGATCTATTACCAAAACCAGTTTGGTGTAATGATTAAGGCACCAGTCTAGAAACCAAGAGATTGTGAGTTAGTGAGTTTTAGTCCTGCCTTGGGCATGAAAGCAGATGGGTGACTTTGAACTGGTTACTTGGTCTCTCAGCCCAACTGCTTGTTGTGGGGAAAATAGGAAAAGAAAGGAATATTAGATATGTTTTCCACTTATTTACTGTATAAAAATAATAAAAACGGCGAGCAAAAAATCTAAAAATCTAAAGAACAAAAATCCTCAGAAAGGTAGAAATCATGCTGTAAGTCTACAATAAGCAGAATATATGTGAAAGATAGATACCTCCCTAATTCACAAGGGTAAAGAAGAGGAGGACAATCAGATTCTGTTAGTATAACAATTCTAAAAGTAGTTTTACCTTTCCTATAATTCCTGCCCTATTTTAATTGGTGGAGGCTGACATAGATCCAGCCCTACTAGAAAGCCATAAGAATAGGATCCTGGGGATGGGAAAGTTTCAAAGCAGGGGATCTTCCACACAGGGTGGCCATATCATGCCCCTTCTTACTGCACCTCACAGTATGGAAGAATCTTCAGCAAGTGTTCTCTGCTCATCTGATTTGAGCAAGAATATATCAGGGAAAGGCAATTTAAGCGATACCAAGGCCCCAAGCTATATAAGACTTTGCAAGTAATGACCAACACCTTAATTTGTACTCAGAAACAGCATTTTCCAATACAGCAGTAATCAAGATTGCCCAGTAAGCATGTGGGCTATAGCATTTTGGACCAGCTCAAAGGCAGCCCCATTTATAACTAATTATAATAATCTAGTAACAAAGTGACAAGGATATGGGTGGCCATCTCCAGTGCTTCCTGTCTGAGATAAACCTGCAATTTATGCACCACCCAAAGCTAGCCAAATGTTCCCCTGGATACTGCTTCTAGAAAGCTAGGAGTTAGTAGTTAGGTAGAAGAGGATCTAGAGCAGGGGTGGGCAAACTTGTCAGTTTTAAGACTT
>JAOYMU010000077.1:48284619-48297107 GCA_025802295.1 Psammodynastes pulverulentus
CAGTTCTCCAAACTACTCAAAATTTCTGCTACTGGTTCTCCAGAACTGGTCAGAACCTGCTGAATACCACCTCTGGTGGCACAGCAATTAGAATGCAGTACTGCAGACTAACTCACTGCTCACTCCAAGAATTCGATCCTGAGCAGCTCAAGGTTAACTCAGACTTCCATCCTTCCAAGGTTGGTAAAATGAGGACCCAGATTGTTGAGGGCAATATGCTGACTCTGTAAACTATTTAGAGAGGGCTGTAAAGCACTGTGAAGAAGTATGCAAGTCAAAGTGTTATTGCTATTATGTTACCACTAAATTCTATATAAATTCTTAATATTAAAACTAAAATTAAAGACTAAAGGGAACCTGCACATAATAAATAAAACAACAACTATTACTAAATAGGCCTGGACATTAATGAGTTGGAAGAGAATCAATAACCAGAAAACCTGTGGATATATGGTTTCCAAATTGAGAACTACGATAGAATCATATTTCATTTGAAGTAGCACATAGCTTGAGACTTTTCCTACTTTCATCTTTCTTAAAAGGATTTGGAGCTCTATATATTTTTACCTTGTGGATTCTATATGCTTCACCCACTTAGGCTGGTTAAATAGTTATGACCAATAATTTATGTCCTGGAACTTCCCATCTGTCTCGTACAATTCATTTATCTTTGAAAACACTAAAAGTTGTAGCTACAACCAAATATGGGTTTAAGAGAAAGATAAAACACTAACTTTAAAGGTACATTGGCTTTATAGGAACTATCCTGGTTCCATGTCAGGATTCAGAATATTAGTATCATTCATATTTATTAATATTTCTCTAAGTTGACTCAACTCTTTTTCTCTTTGGTTCCAAAATCATCACATAGCCCTAGGTTATATGATGACTTACAGATTATTCCTGTTTTTAAAATTAATTGTATCTTTTACTGAGATAAGTTAAAAACAATAAAGCAAGCATAGGATACATTCTGTAAAAAATATTAAGAGGTATTGTAACAATTCCCAATTGAGAACACTAACCAACAGATCTTTATGAGAGCTAGAAGACTTCTTCCCACCACAAGAATCCCTGTGAATATGGCTCTGTAAAAATTATAAAAGTTACAATTATGAACATACTGTAATTATCATCCACATAAATAATTATTAACGTGTTAGCCATATAAAAAATTTTAAATTATAACATGGCCATCTGAAAAAAATATTTACAAGCAAAATTAATTAAGATCAAATCAAATTAATTAACATAATGAATTGTATTTTTTCCTTTGGGTAAAATAATAATAACAATAATAACAATAATAATATACTGACAAACATTTAATAATGCCATTTAAAGTTGCAAGTTTGCAGAAATTATAGGTGCTTATCAAGATAGCTCATGATAGAAATATCTTGGTAGAACTGGTTTACACAAAACATATGCAGAAAAGCTTGCCAACCCACATTATATTTGGCAATGAATTCTATTAAAATACACATCCACAATTTCATATTGGATGTACAACATAAGGTAGTTGATCCAGAAATACAACAATTCATGTCAGAACTTTATAATTTCTCACAGAAAAAAACTGCATTCTCATCAAAGTAGGAAAGATATATCAGAAGGAAGAGAATATGTATAAGTCTAGCTAGAAGTCTGTCAAAGGTAAACTTTCTCATCAAGATAGGTTTTCTAGTACTCTTATGATTTCTGGTGTATAAAGCATGTGCCCATTATTTTACTTCCAGAAATACCAACTGCCTTGACCGGGTATTGTAAAACAGAAGAAATTGTTTAAGAGTTACATATTTATTATGTATTTGCACAGAAAGCAGTGCTAACATCAAGATTTTTAAACTGGTGCAGATTTATGAACTGAAATGATGATCTGCTTTGAAGAAACAATTCTGACAATGAAATATTTCAAAGCAATTTAGAAATTTATTTTTTCTGTTCATTGTGATGTGATATTGTAACTTAAATTACATATAAGCAAGAAACAGAGGAGCTCCCAGGGAAAAAAGTGCAGGAGTGCCACAGGAAGGTGAGAGAGGCCAGGCAGGTGGTGATGGGTGAGGAGACGCAGTATGTGGAGTTCATGCAAGCACAGACAGGCCTGGAAGAAGGGTGCTGGGGTGTGAGTGCTAGGAAGGACAGAAAGAGAGTGTGGGATGCATCCCTGTATGTGCCAACCCAAGAAGATGGGAAAAGAGTATGAAGGGTGTATGCATGCAAGTACAAGAAGGCATGGGAAAGAGGAATCATGGTGCATGCCTGTGTATGTGTTCAGGAAGGAAGATGCTGATGGGTGAATATGTGTATGGAGTGCAGGAGGCTGGAAAAGAGGGCATAGACTGGATGCTCGTGCAAGGAGACCCACAAAGGACAGCATGGGGTGTAGTGTTTGTCTGTGTGTGTGTCTCTCTCTGTGTGTGCATGTTTGGAGGCCCAGGAATAAGAGCATGGGGCGTATGCATGTGTGTAGCTGCAGGGAGGCAGGGAAAGAGGATGCAGAGTGCTTGCATCTGTGCAAGGGCAGCAAGGCCAGAATAGAAGATATGGGGTGCATGGCTCTGTATGTGCTTGTTTTCCACATAGACATGCGTACAAGTGCAGGGAGCCTGGGGAAGGAGATATCACCACTTACAATTCATTAGAAATAGTCAAAGTAGGTAAAGAGATAAAAATACTTATTTTCATATGTATAGTTTGTATCTGCACAATTCAACTTTACAGAGACTTTATGGATGCTAATATTTCAAACACAACATTGTATATGAGCAAAAATTTAATCCATACCTATTTCCATCTCACTTTTTTACTGACTTAGTTAGTTTCATTAATCCATACCTCTGTATCGCATGCAATAACCACTGTTTTATAGTCAATAATTTTAAATTGTTTTTTATCTTTCTCATGTGCACACAGTTCACACAATGAAAATTTTATTAAAATATGCCATTATTATTAGTGCATAACAAAGTATTATATGACCAAACCACATCATGCTGATCTAAAATACAAACCATTAGATCTCTTTTCCTGGAGTTACTTGATCTATTCCTGTGGGGCCCACTGACATCTAAGGAAAGGCTCTTAAGAACAAAGTTATGAAAAATTATGAACCTCAAAAGTTGATTTCATTATAGAACAAAATGGTTTTCGTAAATTTTATTCCTTGTAGTTCTAAACAATCTTTTATAGCAGTTTTATATTAACTTAAAGCATTAGGCTCATGATTTCAATTCTCATCATTTTAACTCCCATATTTACCAACATAATGCATTTTATACTATCCTTTTCTTTAAGTTTAAACAAATTAATATTACAAGATTAATGTTTACTTCAACATTTACGTAGCTCCTTGAAAATCAAGGTTATCAATAGAGAAAGAGTATTTTCAGACTTAAATTCTGCTAACTTAAAAACTCCCCTGATAAAGGGGTGGCAGTAGTAGAAGAATTGTGATGATGGACAGAAGCTGATGACAGAGGGAAAGCTAAGAACAACAGGAAGAGCTGTTATTGGCTTTCTCTATTTAGACTTGTACAAATTTCCTAAACTTGGCCTAAACTTGAACCAGCTGACTGCCCAGAGAAATAGAATGCCAGGTGGATGAAAGGAAACTATTTAAGGATAATCTCTTAATTTGCTGAGGAGAGTAAATGTAAAGGACATATGCAGCTTCTTATCTCTTTGGCTGGAAATTATGAAATGATTTAATTGAATAACAGATTTGTTTTTTTGTTTTAAAAGCATGTACCTGAGAGTTTAATGGCCACATGTGAATACAGATAATCAAATTCCTTACATCTTGATGTTTCCAGTGTTTGCTTTTGACAGCTACAATTACTAGTAAGTTCCTCACCTTTCTGCCTATAGGAGTTATTGTCAAAACTAACTTGCTTTAAATTAATATATTAACCTTGTATACAGTTTTACATCTTATACAGGAAAATTGATGCCTTTCTTTTTTTAAAAAATTCTATTCTCATTAGCCCTTCACAGCATGCTCCATTATAAGGAACCCCAACATTTGGAAAATTTATCTATTGAGAATTAAGTTTTCAATGTTCAAAAGGAATTAATTATAAGAAAATGAATATAGAATTACTGCTTCTGTCATCTACTACAACAATATACTATTTTAATTTATCCAAAAGCTCTTAATTAAAAATTACAATTCACTTTCCAATTCACAGAATATTTTCATGGGGAGCCCTTTGGACCAGAGTATTTTTCTTTTCTTATTAAAGGATTACAAATTCACTAGTAAGGTTCCAGGTTATCAGTACTGTCTCTATGTGTATGCAAAGTCCCAGAAGAGTTTATTTTCTCAGGCATACGTATACTTTATTTACATTAATATATTTTGCAAAGCTCTAGTTTGCACATTATGCCAAACCATGGTATGAATATCCATGATTGATGACTAATGTAATTGGTTCAAACATATTAAGTTGTAAGCTATAGTTAACAAACCACAGTGATTGGTTCACACAATACTCTAAGACAAAACTAAACATATCACATGTTTAATGTAAAATGTGAATTACAGTGCAAGGCACCAGTGTAGTTACTATAATGGTGAACCTATGGCACGCATGCCAAAGGTGGCATGTGGAACCATCTCTGCGGGCACGCGAGCCATTGCCCTAGGTTAGCTCAACCACACCTGCGCCTCCCACCGACCAGCTGATTTTTGGTTGGCCCCACTGACACCGCCCTGCCCCTCCCAGGAGTCTCCATGTGGCCCATTTTGGATGTCAGGTAAGTACAGGACTCATGCGGAGACTCTGAGAGGGCGACAAACAGGCTTCCTGGAAGTACTGGAACTATCGGAGGGCCTCCAGATGGCCAGGGAAGGCCATTTTCGCCCTCCCCAGGCTCCAGTAAAGTCTCTGGAGCCTGGGGAGGGTGAAAAATGGACCTACAGGAAGTCCAGAAACGGACCATTTCCGGACTCCGAAGAATTCAGGGAGGCCTGCTAGGCCCAAAATGGGGCACGGGGGGAGTCACACATGCATGCACGGGGCAGGGAGCATGGGGGGCATTGCATTATGGGTGTGGGCACACACTAGCGCGCATGCACCGAGGAAAAAAAGATTAGCCATCACTGTTATAGAAATTCATATTTGTTACTATTAAAAAATGAGAATACTTCATTAACTTATCCCCTCCTCCTCTTAATTTCTTTGATATCTTTTAACTACAGAACAACATTTATGCTAACTAAAATTAACTTTAAGCAATGTTCTTCCAATTCCACTTCAGACTGAAGTTCATTAGATAATCCATGGAGATTTTAAAAACCATGCAAGATAAATACTGTGCTGACAAAATCTTGAATTCAGAAGATATTTAGCTTAACCAAGAAATAACATTATGTATTTTAATCCACAAGTCCATAAAAAAAATTGGTAACATTCTAAGAAATTACATTCTTCTATTTAAAGAATTATCTTTGAAATGTTCAAAAAATTCATTCTATATTCAATTGTATTGTATTATAACTAGTATACAAATATATTAATAATCTCATAGCATACTCAAATTCTAAACTATATTAGTAAAAAAATACTGTATTACTTTTATTGAAATACATTTTAAATATTAACCCTGTGACTACAGTATTTTGAGAGGATACCAAATCACCTGCTACCTAATCAAAAAAATTAAATAAATAATGAAGCAACATTCATAAAAAGTAAAATCAAAACAGATAAGGACTGAATGTATGCTTAAAATAAATCTAGCTTTAGTACAAACCAGGTATGGCTGCTGGGTGGACTGGTATGAATGGCTAGCCTTCTCAGAATTTTCCTAAGAAAATATTTTTAAATGAGAGATTTTAAGAGATTACTAAAATGATAAGCTAGTTTTCATACAAATATGCATTACAAGCTTCAATTTACATTACCATTATAACAACACAACAGATTAATTTTAATTTAATTAATTAAGTATAATGTTTTAAATTTATAAATTAAACGTGCATTACTTTAAAATGTAAAAATATTGGTCAAACATAAAAAGGCATATTTGTTCAATTAAGCATATGTGTCACTTTTTCTGTTAGAGAATTAACAATTTCTCTTTTAAAATGATTTCATCTTTTTATATTTTATTTAGCCCTTGTAGTAATAATGCATACACAAAAATTCTATTTGATTAATCAAAAAATATTTTAAATAAAGCATTACATTAGCCAATCTTTTTTAATACTGTATTTATGTCCTTTGCCCTTTTTAACTGGAAGCTGCTTTGAATATTTAGAAAAGCGGGGTATAAATTTTTAAAATAAATAAAAAATAAAATAATCTGTACTATGCTGGGCTAAATGAACAGATGAAAATAAATATTACATTACATAGGTACAGATAAGTGGCTAATGAAAACACATTACAAAGTTTGATAGCTATCTCCAGAGGAATAGAACATGGCTCAATAACTAACATGAATTTTGACATTTTAAAACATCTACACCAAATATATAATTTTCTCTATAATAAAATAGAGATTAGAAGCATATAATTTTCAGCCCATGAAAGTTTTGGGTATAGCTTATAAAGATCTTCCTAAATTGTTATCAAATTGTAATTTTTATTGCATCAGAAGGATGCGATTTTTGGGAAACATTATCTATATATAGTTTTATTTAAATATAAATAATAATTTTGGCAGTGCATTTCTCTGATATATGCCCTGGATAGCAATTTTCAAGCATAAAATTATTTATCTTTATAAAGGCTCTTTAACTTAGAATTATAATTAAAGAACAGCAGTATAATACTTATGTATTATCAACCCTGAAGCGAACCTGGCTGAGGCCATCTTGGAGGGCTTCAGGGTTGCCACAAGAAAAAGAAGGGAAAGAGAGGGGGGAAATAGATAGCCGGAGGTTTGTAGTCAAAACAAATTTTTTTCCTGTGGGAATTAAGGACATTCCAACAGGTGACTAGAGAGAGGAGTGGAGTAACCAAGCAACCTGCCAGCACCTCTATTGGACAATGTGACTGATGACTTGGAGGAAGGGGAAACTTTCACTTTTTAATCTGGTGAAAACAGTGGAAACTTTCAGAGTTGGTTTTCACCAGTTGTACCAATATGGTGTATCCAATAAATCATTCCTTGAAGAATCTACCTGCCTCGGAGTTCTGCTTTCTATGGGTGCATTACTTGGAACAGTGACATGTACACTTTTTAGATTAAAATATGCTGGATTTGAGTCAAATCAGGGATAAGCAACTTTTCACTAAATAGGCCAGAAGTGTCAAACTCAAGGCCTGTGAGCTGGATCCAGCCCGCCGGGTGCTTAGATCAGGCCCCTGGGGCCACCCTGTAAACTTAGCAAATGACCGGCCCACAATGCCTCTGCCAGCGAAAATGGAGCTTGGGAGAGCCTCCCGAGCCCCATTTTCAGGTACAATGGCCTCCTGCAGCCTTCTTTTTCATTGTGGTTTTAAACAGGGACCAGGAGCTCCCCCGAGCTCTCTTTTTGCTGGCAGAGGGCTGCAGGAGGCCCTCGAAGACAAAAATGGGGCCTGGAAGGAATGCGGGTGGTTTCCCGAGCTCCATTTTCACTGGCAGAGGGATAGCTGCTAGCAAAATGAACTAAAAACAAAACAAAAGGAGAAATGTTTCCCCTTTTGCATTTGTGCATGCAAGAAGAGACGGGAAAGGAGAAAGGGAAAGAGGAAAGACAAAGAAAAAAAGAGAACAAGAAAAATAAGGAAAGAGGGGAAGGAAGAAGAAAGGAGAACAAAGAGGGAAGAAAAAAAAGAGAAGGAAGGAAGGAAGGAAGGAAGGAAGGAAGGAAGGAAGGAAGGAAGGAAGATTATAATGAGTGAGAGTGCCTTAATGAGTGATGTCAAGCTGCCCATGCCCACCCTGCCCACACCTACGCCAGCCCCCCAAGGTCAAACATAACCCTGATGTAGCCATCAATGAGATCGAATTTGACATCCCTGAAATAGGCGATAGGAGGAGTAGATTTTATAATGACCTAATAAGGGACAGTTGTTACTTTTTAAACTGTGAAATATTTCAGGCCTTATACATGTATTTCCCACTTAGAATACCAAGAAGTTTCATTTTTCATTATCATAATCACAATAGACTCAGAAGGCTACAATCTGCCTATCCCCGATTACCTCTATCTCATATACTTGCTATATACCATATTTTTCGGACTATAAGATACACCGGAGTATAAGACGCACCTTAGTTTTGGGGGAGGAAAATAAGGGGGGAAAAATCTTATCTCTGCTTCTGCCTCCCAGCAATTTGCCTCCTTGCAGCAAGCTGCAAACAGCCTGTTTCAGTTTCACTTTCAGCACAGCCTAATTAGCACGTGGATCACCTTGGAAGATCAGCTGTTTCAGGCTGCAGGAGTTGCCAGAGCCTATTGGCAATCCTTGCAGTATGAAACAGCTGATGTTCAGAGCGATCCTCCAAATGACCATCAGCTGCTTATGCTAATTAGGCTATGCTGAAGCTGCAATAGGCTTTTTGCTGCTTGCTGCAAGGAGGTAAATTGCTGATGGGCGGGGCTTCTGCAACATTTGGTGTATAAGATGTACCCAAATTTTCACCTGCTTTTGGGGGTGGAAAAAGTGCATCTTATACGCAGAAAAGTATGGTAAATGGTAAGAAAATATTCTTACATATATACTGATGACTGAAAAATGCAGCTATAAGTTAGAACTGTGACACAATAAAATTAGAAAACTAAAAACCAAATAGTACTAGAAGCTCATTGTTACTTACATCATATAGTATAAACAATATATTTATACAATATAATCTTATGATATATATTAATTATAAATATCAGATACGTTATAGTTTAGAATATTTATTCTACCTACATGTGAATCCTCCTCTGAGGAGTATTATTTTTGAATATAAAAATGAAAATAAAAGATAAAAATTAAGTACATTTATTATTAAAATTCAGAGTGAAATTATAAAGGATATTGGTGAAAGTGAACTATACCATTTGACACAATTACTCATATATGACTTTCTGTTAAAGAAATATTGATCCATTTATTAAGCCACATAAAATATATCTTCACTTTGGGTCATTTGACACTATCCACTTATTATAATCTTTATATCACAGTTTTTCACATCTTCGAAGACTCTATTAACATACAAGATAATTTAATTTGTATGTAAAACTGAGAAATTGTAATGTTTCAAATCATTCTCTAAATAAAGAGTAGTCACAGAAAATCAGGCTTATTTTGTGTTAATTAAGTTTACACAAGATGGATGTGTGGTAATGTAAAGTCATTTCCTCTATTTATCCCATAGTGAAATGATATATATAATTTTGGACATCATCCAACAATCCTAAATAGTTTTGGCAATGCATTTCTCTGGTATATGCCCTTAAAATTCTAAAATTTAAACAGGAAATTTAGGCAAATTATGATGATTCTGCTATACTCATCTTTGTATTAATCTGCATTTTATGTATTTCTCATGTAAATATATTTATACATTTAAAATGTTTTCACCATGACACATTATTTTTTTATGAAATTACATACACTAAAATATTAGGAAATAAACACCACAATCAGATTAGTTTTCCAAGACAAAAGCACCACAAAACACGCAATCCTGGCCTACCATCCACCTCTGGATATGTCCCCATTTTCTATCATAAAAACGATGAGAAAGCTATAAAAAGGTAGAAAATCTTATTTTTAAAGGGTAATACTTTAGTAACCGTAGATGTCATCTTTCATAATTCTGCTTACAAAATATAGGTTATTTTGCAATACTGTCTAGAAATGTAGAATTCTACTAGCAATTTAAAGATTATTTTTGATTCTCTTGATTTCTCCAGCACAAAATGCTTTTTTCTGTAGTATTGCAATCTTATAGCTGTTATAGTAACTTTGAATTGTGGTACTACATACATCCATCCTCTTTGTCATCTTTTACCACACAATGGGGTTGCCATGTATATGTCTATTCACAAACAAACAGATACACAGGCATTCGTTTACTAATATATATGGTACCTTATATAACATACCCTGAAAACACTGAACATCTCTGCTACAGAGTAACGTATTCAATATACTATAAATATATCTATACAGATAGTTCTTGAGATATAACAGGTCACTTAATGGCCATTTGAAGTTACAACATGCCCTCCAAAAGCTACACATGACCTTGTTCTGAAGTTATGGCTGCTATAGCACTTCCACGATCGTTTGCCCTTATTTCTGACCAAAAGAATGTTGCAGCATCCTCCTGCCTCTCTCCCTTCCCATTCAACCCCACTGGGACCCACAACTCTTGGGCCTTCTCAGCATTCCCCCTGAAAACAGCTGCTATTTTCAGCATGCCAACAATTCATTACAAAAATGACAGCTGCTTTCATAGCTTTCTGCCCTGATCAGCTGGTTGTCAGGAGACTGCAGATCTCTCCTAGCTCTTGCTAGACTTTGGAGAACCCAGCTGCCCACATGCAAAAGCAGCAGCTTCAGGAGAAAACCCCTTTTCTTGTTTAACCCCCTTAACCGCCTCAGTGGGTTCAATAAAGAAAACAGAAAAAAGTTGGGGGGGAACTTGTTATTCTTTTTCTCCCACCTATTAGGTACTTAAACTAAACTCTCTGCCATTCCCCTTCAATCTCTAGTCTATCCCTTTTAATCACCCCATTTGCTAAATTTTCTGCATGCCTGAAAACATGGTGACAAAATCTGTAAGTTACTTATGTTGATGAGTGAACACCAGGTTGAAAAGCAAAAGAAAAGAAGGAAGGAAGCCAAAAAAAATCTTTTTGCAGCTTGTTTGCCTTGAGGAACTGAAGAAAAAGTTCAGCTCAAAAACTTCAACCAGCTATGGCACAACACATGCAGCAAATGGCAAGTCATAGCAGAAGCTGGGTTTTTGCAAAACGTTTTGCTGTTTATCTGTCTCTCTTTGGAGTAATCCTGGCTAGATCCTAAAAGAAGTCAGATAAACAGCAAAAAGCTCAGAAACTTCCTTTGGAAAGATTTTTGCTGCTTGTCTGAATCCCTTTTGGGACCCAGCTTTTGCAGCATCTGGCCATTTGCAGTCTCCCAATGGCCAATTAATCAGGACATAGGCCCAGTTGAAAAGTGTGATTCATCAGCCATGCTATAGGCTTGTTTAGAAGCCTCTCTGGCACTGGAATTTGATGAACCCTAATCTAGCTTCGGTTTTCCCCCCACTTTCCTATTTTGGGCTATGCAAAGCTTTTTGCTGTTTGTCTGCCTCGTTTATTGGCCCAGGTGGATGACAGGCCTCCCACAGTCATGAGGCATGCCATACTTTGTTTAATGATCCCATGTGTTTGTTTAATAAGGGCATCAGGGAGATTAGATGATGGGGGTTGACAAGTGAGGCTGTCTCACTTAATGACCATTCCCGTTAGCAAGGGCAGGCTCCATTATATCCATAGGTTGAGGAATAGTTGTAGTAATATTTTCTTTTAAAAGCCTTCTACATTGCTTTACAAGAAAAAGAAAGTCTATTATTTGCATATAATACATTTAACATAGTAATAGTATTTTCTTCTGATGGTACATACCTCTTTTTGTTGGCGTTCCAATTCCCTCATGCGTATATCCCTTGCTTCTGCTCGGGCTGCACGTTTGGCTGCAAGGCGTGCTTCTGCCTGTTATATTGAAAATACAGATGCAATTAAGAAATCTAGCATCACTGAACTTCCGGTAGTGGAGTCACAGTGGAGCGGGAGGAAGAAGAACGGTCTCCATTCTTCGATCCAGACTTTTTCAGGTCTGGGATCCTTTGGGGGCGTACAGAGCCTGGAGAGCCACGTGGAATAGAGGGGAAGCCTGGGGAGAAGCGAGGTGAAATGCAATCACCCGTTGCAACGAAAGCCTGACGTGAAAGTGCCTGTCATTGCGAGATGGCAGACCCAAGGCTGTGATAACCCACAGATGATGAGGAAGCAAAAGTCTAGTTAACAGACTGTGTCATCTTTAGTGAATGAATAATCCCAGAAACACAACAGAAGTGAAGTGCCTGAAGAAAGAGTAAGTCCTAGACATTTTTGTTTGTGAGTAAAGGTAGCTCTGGCTGAGGGGAAATCCCCGAACGAACAAGCGGCGACCCAGCAGGAAGAGCACTGAATCAGCAGTATTTAGCAAACTATATGACTGAAAGAAGGTGGACGAGTTCTGTGAGAAGGAACTAGAGCAAGACATGTAATAGATTGAGAAGGAGAATGGAAGAGATCAGAAGGAAACTCCTGGGATCTAGAAAGACAGAATAAGCAGTGGATGAAGGAAGAAGGAAGGAGAAAGTAGACACAATGGAGAGAGGACGTGGTATGGTGGTGAGCGGGCTGGCAGCAGGTCAAGAAGGTTAAAAGAAGAAATCGGCACTTCAGAAGGACAGTGAGGAAAGTGATAGGAGCGAGGGAATCGGTGAAGTGAGGACGGACTGTATTGGATTGTAACGGAAAAGGAGTAACGGAT
>JAOYMU010000077.1:48326880-48337411 GCA_025802295.1 Psammodynastes pulverulentus
ATCTCCACAAGTCTTAAAGTTGACAAGTTTGGACATCCCTGATTTATAGGAATGTATTAAACATTCATGTCAATTCTTAGTAAAAAAAAAAGGCATTAATATAAATAATTTTGTGCAGGAACAGATATATTAATGCCTTTTTACTAAGAATTGATGCATATTTTCCAGTGATGTGCCGTTTTTTGTGTGTGAACGGTTGTGAATAGTTTTGAGTTGTAGCTCCTTAAATCAGGATATCAAATAGACTATTGTTTTCTAATTGTAAGTGATTAGAGCATATACTTCATTGTAACAGTGTCCTGATGTGGAATAAATTAAATCTTATGAAAAAGATTTTTGAGAATCTGCCAAGGATGGAATGGGATGTACTGTTCAATAGAGCTTGGACATGCTGTAATGCATTCTTAGATGTTTTATTTTTTAATGACTCTTGAATATGAGTTACATATATATTCTGATGTTAAAGTATTTTCTGTCATGTCTTTTAAAATGGATCCTGATGTAAACAAATGACTCAATACTTACCTTGAAATACCATTCTTACCATTCTTACCATTCTTCAATACTTACCATTCTTCTTCGTGGTTACAAGATTGAAAAGTAAGAGCTTCAACACTGAAAATTTAAATTAGATTATATGAGTTTCAAAGCAGTCTCCAAACACTTGTAAGAAAAGATAGTTACCTCTTCCCCATTTAAAATCTGAACTGTTTTGTTTCATGCATATTCAAGTCATATTTTATGTTGTAAGAAATGTTTGCACTTTGAAGTGATAAACTATGAAGTTCAGAAAAAAATGTCTATGAAAGCAATATTAAAGTATCTTTAATAAATTGAAATACCAAGCATCAGATATTCAAAACCCCTTCAGTTCAGAAAGAATATATAATGTATTTGAGAATCAACTACAAATTTAGAATAATGTTAAAAGGAACCTGAACATAAATTTCATATTTTGTATGTATTTGTGGGATAGAAAGAGTGGTTGTATATATTTGCCCCCCCCCTCCAAGTTTATTCCATCTCTGGTTCTGGATGGAGTTGCAGTGCCCCAAACAGACCTGGTACAAAATGTGGGGGTCCCCCTGGACTCATGGCCCCTGTTTGAAGAGAGGTGGCATAGCCATAGCTATCATGTCCACAGTGCCACACTCTTTATGGAAACAGTACTGTGTCTCAGGTAATAGACACTGTTTGAGGTGGTCAGTCAGGTGGTTCAGCAATACAATGCAAGGATCTTGCCTGTGATGGGAAACAGTGATAGTCCTCTGATTATTGCAGACTTGTCAATTCCATTTCCTCTTATAGAGGTGTACGATGGACGCATCTTTCAGTTCCTGAGGAATGGATCCTTCATTCCAGAAGGACTGGAACAGCTGAGTGAGTTTGTCGACAAGCACTGCACCACCATCCTTATAGACTTCCTTGGGATTGCGTCACATCCTGGGGCCTTGCCACTGGACAGCTGGCTGATGGCCTATAGGGTTTAAGTCTTTGATGGTGGAGCGTCCAGGCTGTGGTTGATATCTGTCGATCGCCTCATTATTGATGGAAGATGAGTGGTTCAGTATGGATTGGAAGTGCTCAGCACAACACTATAGGATCAGCCTTCTCAGTAATGAGAGTTGCACCATCTGAGTCCAATGGAGGGGAGCTCCCTGAGGGCTGCGGTCTATACAAGAATCTGAGGGCTTCGTAGAACTGTTTAGCATTGTTTCTAACAGCAAACCTCTGAATTTCATCTGCTTTGACACTCAACCAGGAGTCCTGCATCTTGTGAAGCTTGCTCTGTACAGTCTTGCAAGTGTTGTTGAAGGCATTTTTCTTAGCTATTGACTGGTTGTACTGATAACCCCAGTGCCAGATATATATCACATGTAACACCACCCTTGTGTTTGCTATGCTGGTTACGAATGGATTTCTGGATGCTGGTGATTACCTACGTAGGTTGGAAGTACCTGAGGGATTGTCTTTTTTCAAGAGAGTCTACCCATCCAATTAAGTCAATCAGAAGGGTCATGTTCCAGATCCTGTCAGCCATAGAATGTCAGCTGGCAGGGATCAGAACTTTTTCTGCAGTAGCCCCTGCTCTATGAAACATTTCCTCCATTTGGAGATCAGAATGGCCCCAAATCTATTAGCCTTTTGTAAGGCCCTGACTTTATTCCTGGCATAGGGTACAGAATGTACTAAAGTCCCTGTTTCCTGGCTATATTATTAACTAAAAAGTTAATGGGAAAATGCTAGCCAATGAATGCCTGCATAAAAATGCAAGTCACAGACAATCTTTACTTTGTTTGTTAAATTTATTTGCTACCTATCTTGCCATGGAACTACTCCAGTCCACTAATTTGTTTATTACTGATTACTATCAGATTCAGAAAAGCCAGCTACAAAGCTTTCAATGCACACTCAGATATACATTGTATATTTCATTAATGGTCAATTGCAGATTAGAATAAATAAATCATTTAGATCTGTATAACTATTAGTCTATACAACAATGTTTTTTCTGTCTCTAGGTCAGGCATCAGCAACCCACGGCTCCAGAGTCTCATGCGACTCTTTGACCCCTCTCCTGCAGCTCTCTGCTGACTCAGTTGCGTGACCTGCTCTCTACCCCGAGAAGGCAGAGCCATGTGACTGAAGCACCCCTAGCTTTTTCTCTGAATTGCCCGTGACCTGCTGCTTTTTGTGATTCCGCATCCTTTGCAGGCAGCTCAGCACCAGCCACGGTCCCCTCTGTGTCGGCTCAGGGAGAAGCAGCCTCCTGCTCCGCTGGATGCAGGGAGGAAAGAGCTCCGGCTTTCCTGCACAGCTGGCTATTCACCTGAGCGCGCAGTGACGGCAGTGGGAGGAGGAGTTGCCACCGCTGCTGCCATTGTGATCCCAACCCAGGAGGGTATCCCGCTTGTCTGCGAGAGCTGCATGAGAGAGAGATCACACATACAAGAAAGAGATGAGAGAGAGAAAAGGGGAGAAAAGGAGAGAGAAATATGATGGAGGGAGAGAATGAGAGAGAGGAAAAAGAAATGGGAGATAGGAGAGGGAGAGAAATGGGAGAGAGCTGGAGGGAGAAAATGAGAGAAGGGAAACAAGTGGGAGAGGGAGGGAGAGGAAAAAGAGAAAGAAATGAGAAAATGATGGAGGGAGAGAATGAGAGGAAAAAGAGAAGGAGAGAGAGGAAGAAAGAGAAAGAAAGAAAACTCTCTCAGACCTTTGATGAAAGCAATGGCAAGCTAGGTCTCTTGGCAAGAAAGCTGCAGTTTGCTAACAGGCACAAATTGGAAGCAAGTCTGATTTTTTTTTTTTAAGAAAATAACAGATGATAAAAAATGCATCTGAAAAGATTATAATTTTGGATAATGTATTATATTGTCAAACTCAAAAGGAATCAAAATATATATGCTATTGGTATTAGTACAATCTTGTCAGCTTCTATTAACTTAAGAGTTCACTATGAAAAGATTACGGAGAAGCTATTTCCCACATTTAATAACTTTATTTTGGATTTGCTATGGTATTCAATGAGAAAGAAAGAAAAAGAGGGAAGGGAAAGGAAAGGAAAGGAAGGGAGAGGGGGGAGGAAAAAGAGAGAAAAACAAATGAGGGAGGGAGGGGGAGAGAGAGAGAGAGAGAAGAGACCCATTTCCCACAGAAAACACCGGGAGCCATGAAATTTGGGTAGATGTGGCTGGGGGGTGGTTCATGTGACTGGGTGGGAGTGATGTCGAGTTGGCTATGCCCACCCAGGTTTTGTGGCTCCCAGTGTTTTTTCTGTGAGAAACGGGTCCAAATGGCTCTTTGAGTGTTTAAGGTTGCAGACTCCTACTCTAGGTAAACAACTATCTCCAGAAAACAAAATCAGAATAGTTGGAAAAAATATGATCAGATAGTAAAAAACCATAGGAATTCTTTTCAAATATATAAAAATATTCTAAAAGCTGTATAGTTGAAGATCCAAAATTGTCTAAAATGGCTATACTTAATGAAATATTGATATTATTTTTAACTCAATTTAAAATGATTTTAGTACAGTGTACAATTTTGTGACTAGCTATGCTCTGTATTGTATATAATCAAATTATTTGTAGGAAGGAGCTGATTGTTCTTGGTATTTACAGAGATGTTCTGAATCTTCTACATTGTCTACATCAATACACAGGAACAGAATATCTCTTGCAGATCAAAATGATGACAATACTTCAACTCCTAATAGAGAGGTGGGTTGAAGATCTATATCATAAAGGGGAAACATCAACAAAGTTAACAAATATTATGATTTTTGTTACATTTTCTTAAATTAATTTTAATCTGTTCTCTATTGATGTGGTATAAATTAATTGCCGTATAAATGAATAGCACAAACAAAGTAACTTTCTTGAAAGACAGAATTCAGTACAGAAATTTGAGTTCTAAAAGCTACAGTGCCAATAGGTACTTCTGAGTTTTTAAAATCAATAGGTATCTTTGTCCACAAATCATCCTTTGTCATTTGTTTTTAATATGATGTAGTGATTAAAATTATGGACTAAGACTATGACAGTGGAAATCTATTTCAGTCTATTCTCAAGCACAGAAGTTTGTCATTGCTCTTTCTCTCTCGGCCCACTTCAACTTTTCCTGAACTACTTAGATAATACATTCTGTGTCTTAATAGTTCACTTAAAGAAAATCTGGTATGACAGCCTTTGAAAATGTTTTTATAGCCTGTAACAGCTGTCACAAAATTTTGCACTATCATTTCCACAATCGTGATTGTGATAGGGTTCTTGGCAATGTGTTCCCACAATTGCAAAGTACCCAACAAATATGTGATCACCATTTACAACTTTCTCTGCCAGCTCCCCAGAAAATCAAAGGGGAAGCTAGTGGGACAGTTGTAAGATGCTGTTCTGTTACTGTTGCTGGAGGGACTGGCTCTGGCAGGGACTGGCTCTGGCAGGGTGCAGAAACAAAGCCAAACTCACAAAGATTTGAGCTTCATTCCTGCACCCAGAGGAGTTCCTTTCTATGCACAGAGGAGAACTGAATTCTCTTAGCAGGCAGTTCTTTCAGCCAGAGTAGACTTTCAGCTTTCCCAAAGAGCCTCCCATGATTGCTCCTAACTGTTCTCCAGGCACTGCATGCTCCTTACTTAGGATTCTTTCTGCTTAATGTCCTGAGACTTTACCTAGGAATCCAGTTGTGTGAAGCAATTTTTGATGTCTTCTTTAATAGCCACTTTGCTCAGTGACTGTGATTTCACTCCCAATTGGGGTTTTAAAGGAGAACTACTTGTAGTGGAGAAAAATTGGAGGAACAGATTAGGTACATTTCCTTGAGTTCCTGGAGGAAAGGTGGGATGTAAATTAATCATTAAATGAACCATCATTCTAACCATTGTCTATCTACTGCAGGTTGAAGGCCTCTTCTTCATGTTTCCAACCAATACAGTTTTGAGCTTTCTTTTGCTAATTGGATCGCAACACTTGCTGATGTTATTAATCTATCTTGTATTAGGTCTCTCTTGTGGACACTTCTTACCAAATGGAATCCATTCTATAATTGCCTTAGTCCACCTGCCATCTCTTCTTGCTTCTAGCCCATTTCCATTTCAATTCCTTTACTCTCAATGTCACATAGTCTCATTTGTTCTCTGATCCATGTGCAGGTCTTTCTATCTTGTGATGCCAAGCCTGTATCTTTCCATGGCCCTTTGCACCACTCGTAGCTTTTGTATTCATATGCTGACGTATGTTAGAACAGGTAGCACACACTGATCAAAAACTTTTCTCTTCAGACATGTAGTGGGTGGGTTGTTCTTGAAAATTACACTTAGTTTGTTGAATGCCTGCCAACCACATTTAACACATAGCTTTATTGTATCATCTTCCTTTGAGATCTGTTGGCCAATGATATATATACTACATCTAGTGCTTCTCCAGATATAATTTTTTTTTATTTCTTTGGTGATGTTATTAAACATAACTTGGTTATTTCTCAGGTTTATTTTTAAACTGTTTTTAAATTGTTCTCTTGCTTTGTGACACTATTGTAGGTGTGTTTGTAAGTCTTCTAGATCTTATGAGAAGAGAACAATGTCATCAGCAAATCTTAAGTTCTTGGTACTTTTTGCTAAGCTAGAAAAAAGTGGGATAGATGATCTACAAGGTCCCTTCCAACTCTGTTAATCTGAATTTTTTTTTAGTGGTTTAAATAAGTGCATTGATTTTTAGTCTATCTTTTGCCCAGTCTGATTTGATAAATACTTCTTCAAGGCAGGCTGAGAAAAGGATAGATAAATATTGTATCACCTTGTACATTTCGTTTTATGTCAGAGCATTTGCAGCGCGACTACTATTGTGAGACAACCCAGGAGCAAAACACAGCACACAGTTAATAATGGCTTATATACAAGACATATACAAAAATAAACGTGGTAGGCAAATAGTTGTATTGTCTTCTTCTTCTGTACACAAAGAACAGAGCAAAGGATACCAGACACAAGAGAACACTCCTTCTCCTGGCTGCAATATATAAACACATCTTAAAAGGCTAAACAGGTCTGTGGCCTCATCCTTAGTCTTAAAGTGGCAATACCTATATATTGCTGATTCATCCTCATTATATTGCATCAGTTTTAACACTTGGTCAGCTCTTAAATCTACAATACCTTAACATTCTATGTTGATTTCTACTTTAAAAAATCATTAAATTTTTGCCATTGTTTTTTTATATATATTGATTGTAATTGTAATGTAATTGTAATTGTAATGTAATAAGTTTATGTAAGCAATGCTTATGCCTTGGTTGAGTAGTGCATTGATTATTGCTTGCTGGAATACTGAGTCAAATATCTTCATAGTCAATGAAAGCCATGCATAGAGGTATGGTGCATTGTTTTGCTATTATCTTGGTAAAAATCTTGTAAATATCTGAAAGAAAACTTATTGGGTGATAGTTCATTATTATTGTTATTATTATTATTATTATTATTATTATTATTATTATTATTATTAGACAATTGACAGTATGGGATTTTCTTGAGGTTAATTTTCTTTTAATGATGCAATAGAAAATTAGTTTTTCTAAAACAAGTATATGTTTTTTTAGAAATTAAATATGATTTTCATTAGTTTGAAAAATTAGCCTTGATTTTGCAAAGGTAAAACCCGCCTTAGTAAACTTCTACAGTTCTTTATTAAACATGTTAGAGTATACAGAGTAGTCATGAGTGTTATTGTGTGGATTGCATTGATTAAAGAAAGAGACAAAAAAGTAAACTTTCGGAATGAACAACAATTTTAGCAATGGAGATAAGCAAGAAGTGGAATCTTTTTCAGATTTGTCCTGGGATTAGTGCTTTATACCATACTTATAGTAAGGATAAGCATACAACTGGCTGAGTGAACTATGTCCTCAAAACCAGAAATAGTTTTCAAGTATTTCAGAAGCATTTTTTGAAACCAGATAAGTGGAACCAAAAGGCTTATGTGACTATAAAGTGAAGTATATTGGAGCAAAAACATTCCTAACTTCACATATACACTGATCAGTCCAAGTTGTCTACAACAAACTGTGGTCAGAGTAGTTGATTAACTATAGATATCAACCAGTGCAAACTGTAAATATCATGGTAGACATTTCTAGAAAATGAATCAAAATAAAATTACCAACTTTATAATGCTTGTATATGAATTTGAAATCCACATACCATTCTGATTACTACCTTCAAAAAGGATATATTTAATTAATTAAGGAGCCTTAGGGGTACAGAGGTTAGAGTGCAGTAATTGTAGGCTTCTGTTTACAGCCAGCTGCCTGTAATTTGGCAGATCGAATCTTACCAGGCTTAAGGTTGACTCAGCCTTCCATCCTTCTGAGGTGGGTAAAATGAGGACCCAAATTGTGGGGCCAATATGCTGATTCTGTAAACCGCTTAGAGAGGGTTGTAAAAAGCACTATAAAGCAGTATATAAATCTTATTGCTATTGCTAAAAGGCTACCGTCTGAAAAAGAAGCATAGAGAAGGAAAAAGATAACTGCTTTTACTCAATTTGAATCCTTTGGAGCCAGTGAGTCACTAAAAGGTATCCACACTTGTGTATTTTCGTAGATACCCCATTGACTACAGTGATACTTAAAATCATTTGTGAACATGCATATTATTCTACACAACTGACCTAAAAAAATTTTTAGATGTTCACAATAATAATATTCCATGCAAATCTGCTCCAATGGGACTTACACTCAATTACACAAGTACTGAATTGCAGCTTTAATTTATAAAGATAATTTAGCTGCTTTTCAAAGCAATTTTATTTCAACAATTTCACTTCCGGTCAAAGTACAAATATCTACTAAATGCTTAAATCAAAAGATTTGTTTCCTGGAGTTGCCTCGGCTGCTCCATAACTTTGCATGTAACTTTTAAAACACTATACTTAGGCCCATGTAAAGCAATGAACTTGAGTATTTTCTCCATTGCACTCTTTTCTGCAAAAGGAAGGATAGGTGTCTGCAAAGAGGCAAAAGTAGCAAAAGAGATCACATTTGTGTGATGCCACAATTTGCCTACTTTGTTAGATGTTTGACACACCATATTTATAGCATTTGTGTGATGGCCCCACTTGTTGCAGATACTGCTGAAAGGAGTAAAGTAGGATTTGGGGAGAAGGGTTGGCCATTTCTTTTTCAGTAATATATAAATGGTTTAACATTCTCATGTATTAAATAACAACCAAACAATTCCAGAATTCACGTTGACTCATTTTATTTGCTAGTTTATTTTAAACAAGCTTCCTATTAAATCATAACAACAAAGCAAGAATCAGCAAGGGTAGCTGAGCCTTGACTTTTTTTCTCTTGCTAAATGTATAGGGGGGAAAAGGAGAAGCATACTCAAGCTCAATGCTTTGCAAAACTTTTTGTATGGGTGTCTTTCAAATCAAACATATAACTACATGGGCATATCCATATGGGGTATTGTAGCAAAAATACAGAAATGGGTTGTCACTGGTTTTTAATCAATAGTTTTTTCACTTCTCAGTCTGTTACAGCCCTAATATTCACCAAAAGTTCTCCATCCAAGGCTACTCAGATAAGAACCTGCTTGGCTTCTGAGCTCAGACAAGGAAAACAGCGTTGCTAAAACACTTACCATTTTTTTCATTGTCACTGAATAAGAATCCCTTATTAAAGCTACCTGTCAGAACTAACTCAAAAATTAAAACTCAGATTAAATTATACTTTTAGAGAGATTCTTCATTTCCCTGTTAACAAATTTTAAAGCATACTCAGTTTTTTATGTATTAGGAAAACATTTTGAATATTGTCATTACACATCAATGATAAAACACTGTGATCTTACAATATTGCTATCTTACAAAACATCTTTTATGATTTAGAATCAAATTTAATATTCAGAAAAATAATTTACATCAAGTACAAATATAATTAATTTTAACAAGTTGAAAAATCCAGAGGAAGAATGCCAAATTTATATTTAGGTCATTCATAAGAAAATGCAAATTTGGAGTCGTTACAGGATTTATTTTCCATAATAGTTTTAAGCAGTCTGGAAAAAAAAGAAACTTGTTTTAGAATATACCTGAGAATTTCTTATTAATGAGAATAGTTTTACTAAATATGTAGGGTTATAGACAACTAGGAAAAAATATACATACCAACACGTTCCAGAGCAGTTTTTTCCCTCCCATAAGGTAAATCAAGGAGGATCTTTTTAACTATCCATGTTTTCATCAAGGTCTTCTACCTCCCTGTGGCAACAATATTTTAAAGTTAAAAGAAAACTTTATTTGTGCCACAGGGAGGATTTCTGATGCAATATAAAGAACATAGAAAAGGAGATTCAGATTAAAAAACACTTAGTCTCTGGTGTCCTGCATATAACAAATTCTGGAAGAATGAATGGAAACATTTAACAACTGCATTTTATATAAAGTTCTTCAAACATCAAACCATATTTTTCTTATTTAAACTGTGCTTTAAAATAACGTGTCAGTTTCAGTCCTGAATAAATTGTTCACATAGAAATTAAGAGAAATATTTCAAATGTATATTTCTTAGAACACACTGTTCATGGTGCAGTATAGTAGGTTGGATCTGTCTTGTTCCTATTTTGAAGATATGGCATCTTGCTTTGATGAAGGAACAATGGAAATAGCCCATTGGAACAAAGTAGGAGACAATTTTTGGTCATTCATCTTTATCCAGGGGTCTGTACCACCTTCCCTGTACTATTTGCCTTTATTGTTTTAGGAGATCTCTCTCTTCTACAGAATAAGAGGAAGGAGAATCAATAAAAAGAATTATCTTATGAAGGAATTCTGGATCCAATTCACTAAAAAGACTTCTATGTTAATTTTCATATAGCGAAAGTACTAAAACAGGAAGTACTGTCTAATTACAGTACTTTTATATAATTTACTTATATAAAGTAAATTATATAAGGACTCATCTCTGGGGGGGATGAGTCTGCCTACCGAGAGGAGGTGGACCGGTTGCTTAAGTGGTGTGGAGACAATAA
>JAOYMU010000077.1:48407542-48419813 GCA_025802295.1 Psammodynastes pulverulentus
ATGTCTATTTTTTTCTCCACCTTTTCTGTCCTCCCTTCTACCTTTTGAATCGCCTTTTCATTTTTTTCTATCGTTTTCTGTATGTTACCCATCTTCTCATCTAATTTGGAGATATCTTTTTTAACATCATTCCTTAAATCATTCATCATACCCCCCATCTCTGTTTTAATTCCTTGGTGCCCCTGAACCATAGCTTCTTGCATTCTCACCATCGCCTCTTGTATAGCTACCAAGGACGCCTGCATATTCTGAGTAGAGGTGGATGTACTAGTCTTTTCTACGTTCATCATACCATCCAGGGATTTTTGAACTAATGCCGAGCTTGTTGGTGGTGTTGTCATATAAGCTGATGTTTTTTTCCCTGTTTTGCCACTCGAGAAGCCAGATGCCATCTCTTTTACAATTTTTTTCTGTTCTTCTAGAGTATAGAGTACTTTATCCCAATTTAACATTCACTAATCGTTATTTAATGTACCCTCCAGAATACTATCTTTTATAAATAATAGTTTACCGTCTATATTATACAAATATTCAGTATCGAAGTTATATTAATGGATTATATCACTCTAATATTAATAATTCATTAATCTATTATCTCTTATCATATAAAAAGTAACTATAAATATTGTTATATATTGTACATGTTCTTTTATAGTCTATAATCCAGTTCTTCTTTTCTCTCCCTCTTTTATGATATATTCTTAATATTTCACGGATAGTTTTATAATCCAACTCTTTGTTTCCTCATCCCTTCCAAATTCTTACTTGGCAGGTTTCTGTGTGGCTCTTCCTTCTTCCGTCTTCAATTCTCTGCCGGTTATCAAGTAAATTTCACAACCCCCTCCCTTCCCAATCGCTTTTAAATTCAGAGTTGAGAAAATAAGATATAAAAAACCTTTGGAATTTATGGCCGTTTGCGGTTCGCCTTCCCTTCCTCTCCGTCTCCGTCCTCATCGAAGGGCTTCGTTTGTCGAGTCCTTTTCCGCTTCCCCTCACTATGGCCGCTCTAGGCTTTCCCGTCCTGGGCTATGCCTTCTCTTCCTCGCGATCCTCGCACGCCCGGATCCTCCAAAAGCCACTCTTTTCTTACTCACGATCGTCGCCAATTCAGCCTTGCACCTTTTAAAGTCTCTTTCAATTTTTATTTCTATTTACACAGCTTTACAAAACTTTGCCTCCTCTTCCTCCCTCCCGTGGGTAGCGGGGACTTCGAGCCACCATTGACTGGCAGCGCTGTTCTCTGCTCGCTGCCAAATCTCTCAGTTGACAAACGCAGTTGCCTTCTGCAATTTGTCCCACCGAGAGCTGGCAATCCTCACCGACCCCTCCAGCGTCGGTGTGTCCTCGGGGACTAAAGACAGAGAACACTATTGAGCTTGGAAGCACGGAGCTAACCTTTCCGCTCACTTCGTCCTCGCATCGCCACCCGGAAGGTCCAGAAACATACTTTCATTGATATTTTGTATGCAGTAAATGTATGTGCGTTCCTTATTTGGGAAAATATTGGGATTGTTACTAACACATGTGTTTGTTTATAAAATTTCTATGCTGTCCATCTCTTCTATAAGGTGACTCTGGGCAGCTTATAAATTAGAGAAAAAATTGAAAAGATTACTATGTACCAACATTAACGTTGTATTAAAAACTGCACTAAACCCACACTTTCAAGAGCCAAGAGATGGATAGGACCTCCAATGGGGAACGCCCCCATCTGGGTCCAGGCCAACCAGCAAAGCCAGATTTTATACCCTTCAAGAAGGCCAAATGGAGGGGGCAATTATTACTTCCTGTGGAATAATATTCTACGAGAATGGGGCTACAGCAGAAAAGGATCTTCTCTTTGATTCCACCTGCTTCAATTTCTTGAAGATGAGATCTGTAGGTCTCTTCTGCTGGCATGAATGGGGCAGGCTTATCCCATCAGGGAGAGATGGCTCCTCAGATACCCGGGAACTATGCCATGTATGGCTTTAAAGGTAATGACCAGTATCTTGAATTGGATCTGGAAACAAACTGGCAACTAGCGCAGCTCGCGCAGTAATGATATTGTATGTGCAGCCCTAGGAGCTCCCAGGTCTGTGTGCACTGCTCATTCTGCACCAGCTGCAGGTTCAAAATATTCTTCAAGGGTAGCTCCATGCAGGGCATGTTGTAGTAATGCAGCCAAGAAATGACTGGGGCATGAGTGACCATGTGCAGGCCTCAGAATCCAGGTAAGAGCACAATTGGTGTACAACATGAAGTTACGCAAAGACCTCCGAGCCACAACTAACATCTTTTTAAGCAGGTGAAGCCACAAGAGCTGTCTGACCAACTTGCCCCAGCCATCTCACCCTGGCCATCTCACTACAGGACAATTCACTGTGGGCAAGAGTTACACTAATACCAAAGAAATGGTGGGATAGAATCATTAAAGAAAGGATGCAAAAGGAGGGACAGAATGAAATATGAATGGCAAAAATTAAAATAATTTGTCTTTATTTTAAATAATTAAATTGAATTGTTGAATTGTTCCATAGGGAGTTGTCCCGTTGTGAATTGGCTGTGGCGAGTTCTGCAGTGAATTGGCCATGATGAATTGGCCGCAGCAAGTTGGCTGTGGCAAGTTGTCCCATTCCCTTAAATTAGAGCCTTCCTGGATTCAAAACTACAAATTCAAAATATTTTATAAACAGATTACCAAAGTAATTTTTGTAATTTCTTAATAGGTTTGTAATAACAGAGAACAGTATAAAGTCCAACTTTTCTTCTATGCAGATGGGAATCTTTGCCATTCAGGTGTGTCTGTTTTTGGTGAACCAACTGAGTTTGAGTACTTGAGAAAGGTGATTTCCGAATATATGATGGGTCGCGAAACAAAGGTATACATATTTAAAAGCATTTGAATGATGATACCAATAGTTCTGATAATGGTTGCAATAGTAAGATGCCATCACAAGAGGAGCCCCAAAATGACATATTTGGATAGAGGAAGGATGATGGGCAGAATGAACTTTCAAACAAGCCTTAAGAAGGAGATACATGTTCTATCCCCGTGATGGTGAACTTAATGCACGTGTGCCACAGGGGGCACAAAGAGGTCTCTCTGCGGGCACGCGAGCTGTCACTAAACTAACCTGCAGCGCACATGTGCACATGCCTCCCGCCGGCAAGCTGATTTTCTGCTGGTTTGTGGCTCATTTTTCCCCTTCCTGAGGCTGCAAAGGCTTCCCTCGAGGGGCTCCAGAGCCCGGGGGAGACTGTTTTCGCCCTCCCGGAGGCTCGAGGCAAGCCTCAGGAGGCCGAAAAACCGGTCTTCCAAAAGTATCGGAAGTATCGAAACGGACCCATTTTCAGCCTCCGAAGCTTCCAGAGGCTTCCCTCGAGCTTCCGGGAGGGTGAAAATGGCCTCCCCCAGGCTGCGGAACCCCTCTGCAGGCCAAAAACAGGCCCATTTCGGTACTTCCGGTACTTCCGGAAGACCCGTTTTTTGGCCTCCCTAAGACTCCAGAGGCCTTCCAAAGGGGAGCGGGGGGATCGTCTACATATGTGCGTTGGGCGGGATACAAGGGGGCAGAGTACAGGGAGGGTGTTGCACACACATTGCATTGTGGGTGCCGGCACATGCCCGCATGCCCTTTCAGCACACCACAAGAAAAAAGCCATCACTGTTCTATCCAATGGTTTCTGAGAGTTTTTGGCAAAATTATCGTATTTAAGCAGTCTACAACATTACTTAATGTACTAATTGCTGTATAAAACACTTATAAAAGCTGTAAAAATAAGCAGTTAAGCTAGCGCAATCTTAAACTTAGTCCAGTAGCAAATTAGTAGTCTGTCAGGATTCCAAGTAATAAATCCATTGCAAGAAAGAACTCCGAGGCAGGTGAATTCCTCAAAGAATAGCTTTATTGGAAATATCATATTGGCACATATCTGGTGAAAACCAACTCTGAGGGGCCCCTTGGTTTTCACCTAATTAAAAGTAAAAGTTTTTCCCTCAACTCTAAACAATCAGTCACATGGCTCAATCACTGCAGGGTTCGTAGGTCTGGTGACATCACTCCTCCTTCCTTTGGCCAGGTGTGAGAATGTCCTTGGTTCCCAGGAGAAAGTCTTGAGAAAGTATTTTTATTTTAACAACACAAGCCCAGCTATCTCTAATCCCCCCTCCCTATCCCTCGCTCCAGTGTGGCAACACTGAAGCTCCAAGATGGCTTCGCCCAGGGCAGCTTCAGGGTTGACATAGTCATTGCAATTTCTTCAAGTGAGATAATAAATACAGTGCAGTGGGATTTGCAAGAATCTACAGTGATATCAAACTGACATAGGTGGTGGTATCCCACAAATGCTGAATTAGATACTATTTCACAAAATAAATGATGGTATTTGCATGAAGTATGCAAGTCACAATATTTGTGCACTGTTGTGAGATATGTGTGATCATTCCTCACCCCAGTCTCTGTGCAGACACCCTTGGACAGACACTATAAACCATAGCTTAATTGCTATAGTAGCCATAATTTTGATCAATGCTTAAGGGAAGCCCCAGGAACAACACATTCTAATAATCAAGGGATGGTTTTATTATTATGTTTAAAGTAAAGCTGTCCCCATTTAAGAATAGCTTCAAAAGATGTGCCAATTGAAGAGAAAAAGGTATAAAACCTATCATTATCCTTAGGCTTCTGTAAATACCCATTTGAGGAAATACACTTTCATTCAGGATAGGTTTCTTGAATCAGTTAATACTTTGCCACAGGAGCTCCATATTAATAGAATTCATATGCTGTTGGGTTTCCAATCCATTCCTTCATCTAGACCCTGATTAAAAGTAGCTTGGCCATTCCTGATTAACATGGACAAGAAAAAGAATGCTGGATTTTTTCCCCCAAGAAACCATTAGAATAATAACTTGAGGGGTATAAGGAGGACTATTTGTTGGATATAGAACTGACCATGCTAACTTTGCTTTCATGTGGTTAAAAGAATCAACAATTTAAATAGCAAGAAATTGTCTTCTTCCTAAGTAAAGCGTAAAGTGTACATTTGATAGAGTAAAGTGTACATTTGATAGACTTTTAGTATTAATTTCAAAAATCCTGATAGGCTAAATTGAATTATATCTTGGTAACTGTTCTTAATTTACAGCAGTTTGTACATTCTTTCCATATCAGATTACCTTAAACTTAAAAGTTTGTGAATTTTTAATATTTCTGCATAACAGAAATTCTCTACACAAATGCCTAAAACCAAATAAAGAGAACTTAAAGAAATGTGTCAAAAACATTGTTTTATTCTTATTTCCTTTCTCTTACACTCCAAATTACAATTTTTCATTTTGTCAAATTCATTACTAAGTGTTCTGACCCCAGGCTGAACAGAATCATGAAACAAGACTCCTTGTCCTGAAAAAAAAAACTTTTTTTATTTAATTAATGTGAATTCCTGACATTCACACCCAGAAAAGTTCCAGCAATTAGCCTTCCAATGTTTAATTGCACAAACAGACCTTACCAGTCCTTGGATAGTTGCCAGGCCGAGAGCTTCCAGTTGCAACTCTTTAAAAGGAAATACATGGCATGGAGTCTCTGTGAGGCCCAAACTCACATAAGCAAATCTTCACAATAGTAAGCAAACTAATTGTCTCCTGCAAACACTCCTCCCCTTTTGCTCCTATTTATTCCCTATGGGAGGAGCTATTCAGCATCCACTTTTGCATTTTCTTCCGAGTCGACCACTGTTCCTTAATTGTTCCCTTCTCTTGACAGCTCTATGCATGCGTGCATCTGGAACAGGCTCCAACTGTTCTTCCCCACTTATCTCTGACTCCGAAGGCAGCTGATAAATGTCAGATGGACCTGTCCCCCTCTCTGCCTTCGATGAAGAGCACTCATCAGAGTCTTCCCCAGACTCCAGGACTCAAGTTCCTCCCCAACCTCCTCACTGTCTGAATCTGCCACCAGCTCCCCTGGCAGCTGGCGGGCCACAACACTAGGTGGACCCAAAGACTTTCCTTCACCCAACATGGTTTTGATTACTTAAGGCTTTCACACCATACTTTTTTAATAGACAAAAAGCCTTAGATCTCCTTATATTACATGCTATATTTCCTGATGTCATTGACAATACTTGTTTATTTTACTTACTGGTACTTGCTGCCCATCTCCTGTTAAAAAGGAGTGGAGAGAGTACCAAGTCCTACATGCTAAAAAGGATCAATTATGGGATGGATCTCTCATTCCCTTTCAAGATCGATTGAGGCTGGCTTTGGAGAAAGGAGCCAAAACAGCACAAAATTGTATCACTTAGCCCTAGGCTTCATAGCCAATCCAAAAGGATATCATGGTCAATAGTACTGAAGGCTGCTGAGAGGTCAAAGTGGGCAAGGATAGTTGCACTATTCCTATCCCACTCTCACCAGACAGCATCAGTAAGTGAACCCAATACTGTTTCTGTCCCATAACTAGGTCTGAATCCTGACTGGAAGGGGTCAAGATAATCTGTTTCATACAGGACCCTCTTGAGGTGCCAAGCAACCATCTTTTCTAGCACCTTTTCTGTAAAGGGAAGATGCAAAAGTGGATGAAAATTGTTCAAGCAGTTGGAATCAAGCAATGGTTTTTTGAAGATGGGGCAAATCAGGACCTCCTTAAAAGCTTCCAAGGATGGCCCGTCCTGCAGTGAAGAATTTATCACTCCCTGAGCCCACCTGGCAGTTATCATCCTAGCAGCTTTTACAAACCAAAACAGGATAGGGATCTAATTGACAGGTGGTTGCACTAACAGCATTGAGGGCCTGTCCACTTCAACAGGTCAACAGGATCAAATAGTTCCCAGATAATCAGCAAGATCTTTTCCCAGGCATCTCACATGGCCCTGCACCACAGTTAGGTTCCAACTGGGAATGAATCTGAGTGACTTTGTTCACCAGGTGTTGAACAAATTTCTCTGCATATATTTTAAACATATAACCATATATATAAGCTGGGTTTTATCCCAAGTATGTTTATACTAGTTTATGCAAATTAGGATCTCTAATCTTGATACATCTCCCATTTATGACTGTATGACTATAACTTGATTGCTTGTATCCTTACGATTTATATTGATTGTTTCCTAGTATGATTTGATTGCTTTTTTGTACCCAATGACTATCATTAAGTGTTGTACCTTATGATTCTTGATGAATGTATATTTTCTTTTTATGTACACTGAGAGCATATGCACCAAATCCTTGTGTATCCAATCACACTTCGCCAATAAAGAATAAAGAATTGAATTTTTCAAAACAATCTTCTTTCATTACTTCAGTCTAAGGCTACATACAATATATTATCAGACAACACTGAAACAGTGCAATAGATAAAATAACAGATCATCTACCATTCTAAATACGAACATTTATAGACAATATTACTGAATATAATAAAAAAATGTAGCTGAAAATCTACACTAATTTGAGAGGTAATTCCAGGATTATTGAAGGAAAGATTTTGAACAATATGTAAATAAACGTAGGCTGAACATCCTCTTTTAAGTGATTGAATTTCTATTGTTTTTAATTTGGTGGAAGAGAAAATGCATTATCAATAAATTATTCTGTCTTCTTAACCCCCACCACTTCTTTTCATGCAGAGTCTGGACATCGGTATGGAATGTGTAATTTGAATCATTGGTCTTAATAAGTAAATATTCCCTTGATTCATTCACACACAAAAATTATATTACAAATTATGGGATAAGAAACAAATACTTCTATTTTTTTACCATGCTTCCATTAACATTCCTAAGAATATTGTGTAAGATTTCATAAACAAATAGACTTGAGTGTTTGAACACTATTTCGTTTATGTTTTAGACAATGGCAAAGGTTATAACTTCAGTGCTGAAATTTCCTCCTGATCAAACTCAGAAGATCTTAGAACGAGAAAATGCTCGGACACTGGTAAGAATAGATAAGAAATTTTGAAGCACAGGTAATCTTTAACTTATTATCATAGCAGGCCTAAAATTTTCTTGACAAGCAGAGGCACTATGTAACCTCCCATGATTTTATAATAGTTTTTTGCAACAGTTGTAAAGTGAGTCACCACAGTTATTAAGCAAATCAGATGTTGTTAAGTGAATCCAGCATATCCAATGGGATTTTTTTGCTGGAAAACAGGAAAAGTGCCAGAAACAGGCAAAAAGGGTGCAAATCATAGTCATGTGATCACAGAATGCTGCAACTGGGCATAAATGTGAGCAGTTTGCCAAGCACCCAAATGTCTGTAACAATATGAATATGATGATAAAAATATGCGATGTCTATATCAGCATATATGTATTTGATATGCAGTTAAACAGGAAGTCCGAGAAAATCTACACAACTTAAATGTGAAGACAATTGGAAAAAACAAATTTTATGAAAATGTATTAACTTATACTAGATGAACATGTTATATTTCATTCCCATGTGTTCCATATTTTCTTATTTTCTTTTAGACTGAACAAACAAATGAATGATGTAGTTTTGTTATGCTGCATAAAAGTATAAGTATTTGTCAACTGCAAAAGTGAAATCAGATCTTGACATCTTGATGTTTACTTAAAAAAGAGAAAGTAGTCTAGGAGTTGTATTCTCTGTAACTTTATTCATTTATTTATTAAATTTGCCTATCTCACTCTCAAGCAACTCTAGTTGACTTACAGCATCATTAGATAATTAGACCATTAAAACATTGAGTGTTAAACATTTATGGACATAGCTATTAAGTTATATGACCATTGTATAGAAGTCATTTGTCACTATTTCTCCATAGATAAGTTTCAACTTCCCAGGCTATTCTACAGCCCTCATTTTCCCACTTCCACACTAATAATCTTGTGATTTCCTTTTTATTCCAAACATTTGTGGACCATTGGTCTTCATCCTTTTTAATTTTCCATTTGAATGTTAGATGAGTTAGTAGGTGTACAATATTGGACCCAACATTTCATTTTGAATTAATCCAAAATGAATTATTGATTTGGAAAAAGGAAAACTTTTATTTTATGATCTCATTTGTATATTAGCAAACCATCAGAGAATTTTTTAGCACAACAAAGGGATCAAAATTACTGTCAAGTATTCTAATCTAGAAAGATTGTGCAGATTTAAATGCAATACAAGTATGTTATACAAAATAGCCTTTAAAATTAAGTACCTTTAATTACCTAGAATTAACCTCAATAGTATGCTGCATATTCTGCAGAACATAGATATACTATGCTTAATATTAAGAGCAGTGTTTGTTTTGACCAATAGCCATAGCTAGAAATAAATATGCTCTTTCTGAAGTCAGATCTGCTTCGATTAACACACTAACCCAATAAACTGTTCTTCTCCTGGCTTTATAGTTCACTTCACCTCCAGTGGTATCTTCTGAATAAATCATCAATCAGTGCTTTAGTTAGTACGTTGGTGAGTGTAACATAACTTTTTGTTTTTCCTTTTCTTTTACTAAAACAGTAGTAATTTCTTCATGCCTTAGTGATCATGTTTCATTCTTAACTATTTTTGTTGTCTAAAATAATTTTCCTAACAAGCCTTAATTCTTTTTTTGTACCAGTGGAATTTGTACATACCTGCTGCAGCCCTAATAAATGAAAATGGCACTAATTAGCTAGGAGCCATTGCAATTTACAGTCACAATTTAAAAAGCAAAAAGGCAGTGATACTAAACTTAAATAAATTATACCTATAGAAAAAGTATATAGAATTATTTTATAATATAAAAGCTATTATTTTAAAATTACAAATAACTTTAAACTATTACAGAAATCCAGTTTACTGTAGTGATTAAGGCACCAGGTTAAAACTAGGAGATTTGAGTTACAGTCCTGCCTTAGATATAAAGCCAGCTGGATGACCTGCTAGTCCTTTTCTCTCAGTGCTATGAAGGACACAGTGACAAGCCTGAAATCCTGCCAAGAAAACTGCAGGAACCTGTCCACACAGTCATCAAAAATCAGCATTGTCTAGAAGCTGGTACCAGCACCATCACATTCACATACACAAAAGCTATTAAAACAAATACCCCAATTCATACTAAACTTCAGAGGGGCATAAAACACGAAAAGAAAATGCAGTCAGTTATAGACTTCATGTCACTTATGGTACATCCCTGGTGATAGACACCTCCCTACCTTGCAATGTGTTATTAAACCAAGAAGTCTGCTGTCTTTTCATTGTATTATTGTGACTGTTCCCTTCATATGCTGTCTCCCTTAACTCCTACTGCCACTCTGAAAAATAACTGATTTGCCAACATGTTATGCCAACTGATGATTAGGATTAATGTATTTGTCTTATAATTAGTTAGCTATATACTTACAAATATTTGCATGCCATGTATTCTCATAATTTATAACATTTTTTATCTTTATCTTTCCCCTTCCCCCTTTTCTCTCCAATTCTTTCCTAGCTCTGGTTTTGATCCTCATGTTGAAGAACTTGCAATGTATGCACTTTGTAACAGATTAAACAGCTTTGAAATCAGATCACATCCTCAAATTAGGTCTTTGAAACATGGAGCAGACAGAATAGCAAAGGACAGATTGACAATTGGGACTATGAATATGGTTAATTTTTTGCCTTTAAGAAAGATTGTTCATCAAGTGTTGTGTGCTTTATTTGGATACAATTTTCAATTTAGCTTTATAGTTTTTTAAAAAGGAATCAAAGTATTTTCCTTCAATAGAGCTTTCATAAAAATGAATGATTCTATTTATTTTATTGTGGGTTTTGTTTCATATGTTACATATTGTCTGAAATAATTTTGCAATACATTCTGAATGGGGATTGGCTAGGTATTTTCCTTCTATTGATTGTTTATTAAAGGCCATTATTTTTAAGTTTTTGCTTATAATGAATCCAGATTGCAACACTTCATTTATTAATATATAGGTTTTGTACTATGTTTTGGGAGAAATAAATTTGCACTCCTACAATTTGTAAATAGGTACTATTTACTTATATTATAAGTTGATCTCTGATTGTTGGCAACACT
Organism: Psammodynastes pulverulentus; assembly: GCA_025802295.1. NCBI lineage: Eukaryota > Metazoa > Chordata > Lepidosauria > Squamata > Psammodynastidae > Psammodynastes > Psammodynastes pulverulentus. Next base: position 48,418,555 of record JAOYMU010000077.1, read on the forward strand.
AATCTTGCAGAGCTGGAAGAAAATAAAACTTGATTTACCGTACAGTGCTGCAGCCTGATATCCTTTTCAAAAGTCAGGGCTTGATTGCTAATTGATTAGTTCGTGTGTAAAAGGATAAGATTTTGCTTTTAATGTATATAATGAAAATGATGCTTTTTTGTAGATATAGATATGAACAACACAGTTCCTCGACTGACCCACAGTAGATGCACAATAGAATGCATTAAAGTAGGATATCAGTTAGGTTGGAGGAATTATTTGATCATTGGATAGTTACTGAATTGAATATCAGTCATTGCTGTTTGCTATGAGTAATTCCCAGACCATATGGGGAATGTTTCTCAGATCATAGGAAATAAACAAGCCATCCCTCAATTCCTCTTCAGACTTGTAATTCTGAACTTGGATCTTGAATTGCACAGCACAAAATATTTCTTAGGTTGAAGAAATATCTGTCTATGAAACTTGCTACCTATCTTCACATCAACTGATGTTTCAAATGCATTTTCAGTTTAGCTTTTAACTTGTTGCTTTATTTAGATTTCTCTTCCTTCTGTTCCCATCCTCCCCACCTTGGCATACAAAAATAATATTAAATATTATTGAATTATTTTAATAATAATTACAGGGAAGCTGTATGCAAACTACACAATAGTGATGCAATATAAAAAATTAATGCAGAAAATTTAAAACTTTGATGTTATATATGCTGACAGCATAAAGAACACCCTATGCACAAAAATGGAAGGGTACTTGATTCCCACAATGGACGAATGGCTGCAAAAGTTGGTGATTTAGTAGAGATGGATAAATTGACTCCTTTGATTCATGAAAAGAATACAGTTAGTTTTGTTTCTACTTGGAAACTACTTGTGGACTTTGTGATTGAGATATAAAAAAGAAACTTTGATTTTGGGATTAGATAGTTGTGTTATGAAAATGCCTAGTATAATTATGCAAAAGTAAAAAATTGAGGTGTGTTATTATCTTATTCTATTGCACCAAAAAGAATCAGAAGTCAGTATTTTTCCTTTTCCTTTTACCCTACACTATTCCTTTTCCCCTTCCCTCTTTTCCTATTATTCTCATATTTCTTAGTATTTTTGTATTTTATATTTTGATAAACTACCATATTTTTTGGAGTATAAGATGCACTTTTTTCACCCCCAAAAGTGGGTGGAAATGTCTGTGCATCATATACAGTGAATGTTGCCAAAGCCCTGCCCACCCACCAGCCCCCACCCTTTGGCCTCTGCCTC
>JAOYMU010000077.1:48692887-48706080 GCA_025802295.1 Psammodynastes pulverulentus
ATAATAATAATAATAATAATAATAATAATAATAAAATAGTGAATTAAAAAGGAACCAGCCTTAATAGATCATCCTGAATGCCCCAATTGTTATTCTCAGGTTTTCCCTGAGGCGTTTTCCGGAGTCTGGCAGATTGCAAAGAGGGAAGGATTCTGCACCATTCAATTCGTGTTTTATGCTGATTCGACATAAAAGTATGATTTAATGTTTAATCTGCTCTCCTGATGACCGTTTAAACCAGAGCTTCTTTCGAGAGTTCGGAATTGCACCCACATTGGTTCTTCTTGGATTCAATATATATATATATATATAAATAAATGGGATTTTAGATGCTATTTCCCAACTCTCTATTTGATGGGATTTCAGATCAGGGCAGAGGTTGCCAGACAGCCCTTGAGGGATCTCGGCGGGAAAGTGAAAAATAAACTCATCTTGAGTCATGTTAAGAAGGGGTGGGGTTTTTGTCGGCCATCTTGCCTTTTTTGACCTGTTTCTCCCCTTGTCTTGGAGACACCCGGAGATGATAGCCACTGGTGGCAACTGTCGGGAACCGGAAAAAGGGGAATGTGGACAAAGTGGAAGGGAGGGATGGGACACATGTGTAGAGTGCTGAGTTTGCAATGTGGGTAAGGGTGAAGTAAATCTTACTCCCTTCTAGCATTGATGATGTTCCCTAGTTGGGTCATGAAATGTCTGCAAGAAAACCATGAAGCTCAGAGAGCACCAAGGACTCCTTCACTGCCTCCTTCCTCCTCCTCCTCCTCCTCCTCCTCCTCCTCCTCCTCCTCCTCCTCCTCACCTGCTCCCTTTTAGCACTGATGATGTTATCTAGTTGAGTCATGAAATGTCTTCAAGAAAACCACCCTGTTCAGAGCGCACCAAAGACCCCACAGTTGAACCCCGAGCTACAAATCTTCTCTTCCACTGGTTCTTTGAATCTGGTTCCATCTAAGCCCCTGCTGGGCCAGAAATGGCGACCGTCCCAATGGAAGGGGCCTTACCTGCAACTGCCAGACACTCTTACTGTCCACGGAGACCTTGGTGACTGTTTCACTCATCAGGGCAATCAGCATGTTGAGCAAGAGGATGTAGCTCAAGATGACAAAGAGAAGAACCAAGAACATCGCAACATAGCTGTGCTTCAAGTTCTCATTGTACTCCAGGTCACCCATGCCGATGGTGAACCTGAAGAGCAGCAGAGCAGTCTGAAATAGCCCCGAATACACGGCATGGTCTTTAGAGTCGTCGCTGAGTGGGACAGACGTGTTGTGGGCTGAGTGGGAAGCGCCCCCGGTGAGAACAACGAGAGCTGCAAGGAGCCATTGAAATTTCAGTTGTCCTTCTGGAAACTTTTGGGGAACCTTCTCACTTTGAGGGACATGAGACCCAAAGTGGCTGTATGATCTTTGGCGGCATCATTAGATGTTCACCTGATCTTATCTTTTGAGTTTTATTTACAACAAAATACCAAGAAATCTAGACTCTGAATTCTTCACTGCATGCTCTCAATCAATCAATCAATCAATCAATCAATCAGAACAGAGCTGGAAGGGACCTTGGTGGCCTTCTAGATACCAAGAAATCTGGACTTAGTCTGCGCATAGAATATCTAAAAGGCTGTTTTGACCTCTTGTGGCTGTTGGTGGGTGTGGAGAAGAAAAACCAGGTGCTAATTCTGTGTGATGTATGGAAGGGCAGATCAGATGGTCTCTGGTTTCTGATCTCCTTCTTTGTGTGTCCTTCACCCTGAGTCTTTCGCTCATTGATTCATGGCTTCCTTCACTGATCCATCCATCCATTCATTTTGTTCACTCATTCACACTTGTCCACACTCATTCATCCACTCACTCACTCACTCACTCACTTTCACTTCCCCATTCATCCTCCCATTCATTTGTTCACTCATTCATTCATCCTCTTTCATTCATTCATTTTGTTCACTCATTGAAACTCATTCATCCATTCACACTTTCACTCATCCATTCACACTTTCACTCATCCATTCATCCTCCCATTCATTCATTCACTCATTCACTCATTCACTCATTCATTCACTCATTCATCCAGTCATTCATTTTGTTCACTCATTCACACTCGTCCACACTTACTAACTAACTAACTAACCAACTAACTAACTCACTCACTCACTCTTTCACTCACCCATTCATCCTCCCATTCATTTGCTCACTCATTCATTCATCCACTCCTTCATTCACTCACTCACTTTCACTCACCCATTCATCCTCCCATTCATTTGTTCACTCATTCATTCATCCTCTTTCATTTATTCATTTTGTTTACTCATTGAAACTCATTCATCCATTCACTCATTCACACTCTTTCACTCATCCATTCATCCATTCATCCTCCCATTCATTCATTCACTCATTCATTCACTCATTCATTCACTCATTTCACTCACTCATTCATCCATTCATTAATTCATTAATTCATTCACTCGCTTGTTCACCCATTCATTCATCCACTCACTAATTTATTCATACTCATTCACCCTCTCATTCACTCACACATTCATGCATTCACTCACTCATTCATTTGTTCATTCATTCATAAATCCATTCATTCATAAATCCATTCATTCATTCCATTTCTACGGCCACCCATATTTCAATTTTCCACCTGGATTCAGCTGATGGACCTTCTGTCTTCTCAAAACTGAAATCTCCTCACCCCCCAATTAAGGTACACCTGCCACAGAAAATCTTTCCTAATATAAATTCCAGTCCAGCATCATAGATGGGCTCAGAGTTCAAAACAAGCCTCCTTGACCATCGCTTTAACCAAGGACACTAAGAGCAGGACCTTTCATAGAATCACAGGACTGAAAGAGGCCTTGGAGGTCCTAGTCCAAACCCTCTGCTCAAGGAAGAAGACCCTAGGGCCTAGACCATTCCAGACAAATGTCTGTCCAGTCTCTTCTTAAAACCTCCAGTGATGAAGCACCCACAACTTCTGGAGGCAAAAAAAATCCCTTTTGGGTCTCTCCTTGGTCTTTAGCTACCTCCTGCTCTGGTGGCTATCTGCCTGCCTATCTTACCTTGGCTTAATTTAACTTGGCTATGCTCACCTGCGCCTCCCCTCGCCATGACACTCACCTGCTGCAAAGCCAATTAGGAGGATCATATAAACCATCAGGAAATGCAAAAGGTTCCTCAAGATGGCCTGGAACGAGAATGAGAAGCAATGTGTAGATTATTGATTTTCAAACTCAGCATCTAACAATGGGCCCTCTCCCAAAACATGAAATTTCATGTGGAGGAAAGCAAGGCTTTTACATCTGGGCAGGAAAAAGCAAAGGTACAAATACAGATTAGACAAAACCTCGCTCAATAAACAATCCCTGCGAGATGGACTTTGGAGTCCTAGTGGACAATCACTTAAAGATGAGCCAGCTGTGTGCGGCAGCAGCCAAAAAAGCTAATCCAATCCTTGATTGTCTAAACAGAGGCACAAAATCAAAATCACATGAAGTGTTAGTACTGCTTTATAAAGCCTTAGTAAGGTCACACCTGGAATCCTGCATCCAGTTTTGGTCCCCATGTTACAAAAAAGATGCTGAGACTTTGAAAAAAGTGCAGAGAAGAACAACTAAAATGATTAAAGTCCTGGAGACTAAAACATATGAAGTTGGAGGTTTGGGGTCTGGCCAGTCTAGAGAAAAGAAGGACTGGGGGGACATGATAGCATTGTTCCAATATTTGAGAGGTTGCCACAAAGAAGAAAAGGGGGTCAAATTATTCTCCAAAACTCCTGAAGGCAGGGGAAGAAACAATGGATGGAAACTAATCAAGGAGAGAAGCAACCTGGTATTAAGAAGAAACTTCCTAACAACCTGTACTTGATCAGCTGAATTTAGATTTGTGGCTGCCCTGTGAAATCAGAGATATTCCAATATAGGTAGTCATGACCACAATTGAGACCAACATTTCCGTTGCTAAGCAAGACTGTCAGAGGTGGGTTGCTACTGGTGCTACCACCGGTTCTGTGAGTGCGTGCTTAACCCTAACCCTAACACCCCACATGCACGCCCCTCCGCGCATGCATGCATACCTACCACACATGTGTGCGCCAATCAGCTGAGAGGAATCTTTGATCCTCTCAGCTGATCGTTGGAGGTTTTTCTGCCATCAGTTCGCCCAAACCGGTGCGAACCGGTAGAATACAACCTCTGAAGCCTGTTGTTCCGTCAGTTTTGCCCCATTTTATGACCTCTCTTGCTACCGTTATTAAGTGAATCACTGCAGTTGTTAAATTTGTAGTGTGGTTGTCAAATTAATCTGGCTTCCCCATTGAATTGATTTGTCAAAACATCACAAAAGAGGATCACATGACTCCAGGACATGCCGACTGTCATAAATAGCCAAACATCCGAATTTTGATCACGTGACCATGGGGATTCTGTAAAAGTTGTAAGTATGAAAAATGGTCGTCCCTTTTTTTCAGTGCCATTGTAACTTTGAATGGTCATTAAACTAACTAACTAAATTGAAGATATCTGAATTTGGAAACGGAAATGATCCGGTTTCGTGACCTACCTTCTGGATCATCACAAGGTAGATTCCCGACTGCTGGAAACCGCGGGTGTAGTAGAGCATATTCACCCAGCCCAAAAGCAAGGCGAACACCATGGGTACCACGTAGTCTTCCATCTTTGCAAAGAACATCACGGACGAGGCCAGGATGGTGAGTGCCTGCACGAACCTGAAAGGGCCAGGGAGAGAAACATAGAAGCAGCGATGATTTGAGAGAACGTACGGTGGGAAAGACCACAACAGAGGAAGAGATGCTGTTTTTAGGGCATGTTCAGATAAGAGAAGGCACAGATGCATAACGGGCAGAGAAAGAAACCCAGAAAGGATCCTCTTTGGTTTCTCAGGATATCAAAGAGACAGTGGGAAATTTGTATTTTCAGACCTGCAAGATTATGTCAATCTAGCTTTACAATAAAGTAAAATGATCTCATCTGGTTTCTTTTTCTGGCTGGTTTACAAGAGGCATGAAAGCCAGCTGGGTAACCTTGGGCCAATCACCAGGAGACAGTGAGTTCTAGACTCACCTCATCCACGAAAGACAACTGGGTGAGTTTGGGCCAATCACCAGGAGATGCTGAGTTCTAGTCCTGCCTTAGGATGAAAGTCAGCAGGTGACTTTGGACAACCACCAGGAGACAGTTCTAGTCCTGCCTTAGACATGAAATCGGGTGGGTGCTTTTGGGCAAATCAAAAGGAGATGGTGAGTTCTAGTCCTACCTCAGCCAAGAAAGCCAACTGGGTGACTTTGGATCAAGCACAAGGAGCCAGTGAGTTCTAGTCCTACATCAGGCAGGAATGTTGACTGGATGACCTTGGGCCAACCACCAGGATTTGGTGATTTCTAATCCTCCTTTGACACTAAAGCAGAGTGGGCCAATCACCAGGAGACAGTGAATTCTATATATCCAAGGAAGGACAAGTAACCAGTGGAACATCTTGCTACCAGAAGTTGTAGATGCTCCATCATTGGAGGTTTTTAAGGAAAGGCTGGACAGCCACCTATCTGAAATGGTCTAGGCTAGGGTCTCCTGCTTGAGCAGAGGTTTGGACTAGAAGACCTCCAAGGTCCCATCCAGCTGTATTCTGATAGATTGGTTGACTGAATCTTTCCATTAAAAACAGCAACGTACAGCAATATCTCGAAGCAGCTGTCCATTAGAAGATCTTTCCAAGAGCAGCGTCTTCTCCAGAAGTGAACACTCTAAAAGGGAATAAATAAGAACAGAAATCAGAACGCTGCTGTCCTGCCCCCGTCAGAACCGTAATCTGCAGAGGAAGACAAGCCAGAAGTGGAGCCTACGAAGATCGAGAAGGCGGCTTCACTGGCTTGGGAGGAAAATGAGAGGAGTAGGTCCAGTCAGGCCAGGGCCTTTCAGGATTGGGATGGCTTGTAGGCAGGGAGGAAGGGGGGAAGGATGACCAAGAGAGGCTAAGCAGTGAACATGAGAGACAGAGCTCAGGGGATGAGCAAGGACTGCCCCCTCCTGATCCTCAAGCATGGACAGTGGGGAGAAGGTGGCAACAACGCAGGTTGACCCAACTACTCAGGAGGAAAGCGCCCCACCCTGCTTATGTTACTCAGAGAATCTTATAAAGTTTTGTATACCTCTGCTGGCAGTCCATCCAGGCCCGGCACCTTTCCATTGTTTTGCCTTCCCAGTGCCTCATTTAATTCCATCGTTATCTTTTCTTCTAACATTATTTGAATATCCTTTGGTACTTTTGGTAGGTCTGCTTTTTCTAAATATTGTTCTATTCGCTTTTTTGAGATTGTTATTTGGTCATATAGTTCCCCATAAAACTTTTGGATTAGTTTTTTTTTGTCTTCAATGCTATAACAAGGAACTCCATTGTCATCTACTAGTTGAATTATCCATTTCTGTTCTTTTTCTTTTTTCAACCTATACGCCAACCATCTTCCTGGTTTATTTGCATTTTCAAAAAAATTTTTGCTTGGATCTTTTAATCTGTTGTGCAAGTTCCTCCTTCTCCAATAATTCCAATTTATGTTTAATTATGCCCATCTGACTTTTTATATTGTTTTGTCGTGGGTTTCTTTGTAACTCTTTTTCTTGTTTTTTATATTCCTCTTCTAGTAACTTTTGCATTTGTTTCTTTTTTCTATTTCTCTTCCCCACATATGTTATCGTTAACCCACTGATGTATGCTTTGGCTGTGTCCCATGTATTTTATAACGAAGTATCTACTTTTTTATTTTCCTCAAAAAAGAAACCCAAATCTCTTTCCACATATTTTATAAATTCTTTCTCTTTCAAAATTGAGTTGTTCATTGTCCATCTTGATCTTTTCCTTTGTCCCTTCCATACCACTCTTATCGGATTGTGATCCGATTTGCCTATGTCAATATCCATTTACCTATGTCAATATCCATTTCATATATATTGGATAATAAATCTGTTGATATCCATGCCATATCAATTCTGGACCACGGCAAATGTCTATTCGAGTAGAACGTATATTGTCGATCCTTGGAGTGTGTTTCTCGCCAAGCATCTTATATAGCTAACTCCTCTGTCATTTTAAAAAATGTTTTCGGTAATGTTCTCTTTCTTTTATTAGTTCTCTGTGTATTGTAGTCCAACTCCATATCCATTATTGAATTGAAATCCTCTATGATGCATAGGTTATCAAATGTCATTTCTATTATTTTCTTGTGTCGCTTCTCATAGAACTTTCCTTGATTCTCATTTACAGCATAAATTGGCACTAATCGTATTTGTTCCTTGTTTATCATCAGCTCCATCATCAATATTCTCCCTTCATTATTTCTATAGGTTGGTTTTGCTTTTATTGTGTTTTTAATATATAATACCACTCCTCTTTTACTTTGTGATGCTAAAGAAGAATATAAGGTGCCCAATTTTAGGATAGTTCAATAATTTTTCATGTTGTTTTTTAATATGTACTTCTTGCAGACAAATTATATCCAGTTTCAGTTTTTCAATTTTACTAAGTATTCTTTTCCTTTTAGTTACCGAATTCAATCCATTAACATTTACTGATAACAATTTTGTTTCTTCTGCCATGTCTTTACTTGTAGTTGGGATTTATTACTCTTGTCGTCCTTGGCTCCCTCACTTCTTTTGGTCTTACCTCTCCTCCTACTACTCCCTTTCCCTTTTCTGTCTATCCTTTTCTTTTGCCAGTTCTTCCCCAAATCTAATTTCTTCCTCTCTCCCTTTGTCTACCTCTTGCTCTCTAAAATATTGTTCATAAAATAGTTCTGTTTTCTCTACTGAATCTAGTCTGTGTCTCTGTTCATGCCATATCACTATCACTCCCTCTGGAATCAGCCATCTGAAATTTACTCCTTTTTTATTTAGACATTTAGTTAAAAATTGATATTCCTTCAAATCTCTAACTCTTCTCGGAATTTGCTTTATCACTGTTACCACTTTCCTTTTATACTTCAAAGTCTTATCTCTTACTCTGTAATATTTCTGTTTTTATTGCTTTCTTCAAAAATCTCACATGAACTTCTTGAGGTAGCTTATTTCTGATAGCATACCTAGTATTTACTCTGAACACTTCATCAATATCTCCTTCCACTTTCTCCTTGGGAACTTCTAGCACCTCTGCTAACAGTCCTGCCATTATCTCCATCAAATTTTCTCCCTTCTCTTCCTCCATGTTCTGAAATCTTAGATAAAAATCAGCCCTATCCATCTCCAGAGCTATAATGATCTTTTCTTTATCTTAATCTGCTCGTGTCAGTTTGTAATCCATCTCTTCCACTCTTTTCTCTGTTTGGTCTGCTCTTTCTTCTATCTTCTCCATTTGGTCCTCATTCTTTTTCATCATCTGCTGAACTTCCTCCACCTTTCCCACCTTTTCCTCCACGTTTCCCACCTTCTCCTCCACACGTCTCATTTGTTCTTGAACCACCTGTAGCATCACCTTTAATTCTTGCATTGTCACCACTTTGTACTTCTCTTTCTCCTGTTGTAATAATGTCTCATTTATATATTCTATCTTCCATCATGTCATGGAGAGTGGAAAAGCAGAAAAAATCCCAGAGAAAAAGAAGAGAAGGCAAGAGGAAGAAAGACCCCCCCCAAAAAAAAACAAAAAGAGGAAGAGTAAAAAAGAAGAGGAGGACCAAAAAAATAGCAGTAACTGTCAATATGGAACAGAAAAAAAAGGAGAAGTCACAAGGGGATAGAATATTACTCAATCCAAATTTGTTTGTTTCTTCAGATTCTTCTTTACCTTAATCCAATTTTAATAATCAGCCAAAGAAAAAAGTGGAGTAGAAATTAAAAATAAAAATGTTCAGTTGTAACAAAGTAAAAAGAAAAAGAAAAAAGAATAGGCAGGTAAAAAGTAAAAAGAAAGTAAAAAGTAAAAAACAATGTCTTAGAGAGGAGCAATCCAAAGACCAGGAAAAAAAATATATCCAAAAAACGAGGAACAAAAAAGAATAGAGCCAGGCAATCAATTGTATTCTACCTCCAGCATCGTAGATCAAGTTCAATTAAATTGTCAATACTTGGATTTAATGAAAGTTTGTAAGACACTCCAATTTCAGGAAAAAATTTTGGGCAGCTGCGTGTTATTATCAAAAGAAGGGAAAAAAACAAAAGCTTACAAGTCCCAGTTGTTTGATTTCCTGTCCAGAAGCTGTACTTTATATTAAAAATAAACTTCCAATGCTTAGTTTCCTTATCTTATTCAGTCGAAATAATTTTTTTCCCTTCAAGAACACAATTCCCCTTTTTGAACTATTCTTAGATGGTGCTGTTGGCTTGCTTTTCTGGTACTGCTTTACACTTTCCCATAAAATACGCTTCCTTAATCCTTTTAAATGCGGGGAAAAAACCAGGAACAACAATAACAAAAAAGTAATACCAGGCTTAAATTCAACTATCAAGTCCAAAAAGTCCAGGTCCGCTTTCAGTCTTATATTCTCTTTTTTTTTTAAGTCAATAGTTGATGTCTTTTCAATCTGTCCCTTTAAGAGGCTTTTCGTGCAGCTTTTTTCCAGGGAAGGGTGTACTAATCCAATCCCTCTCCTCTGTCTTCTGGACTCTCTTCTAATCTGCTTTGTTAAAAGGGGGCTCTTTCTTTTTAGTTAACAAGTTATCCCACCCAGTCTGCACACACTTCCTTCTTGTTTCTTTCAGACGTTGCCCCAGCCATACAGCAGCACGCAATGGCCACTTTCCCCACTGCCGGTTTGGAAGGCAATCCTGTATCTTACCAGGGACTTTGCGACGTCCCTGGGATCAGCAGGGGGTGCCTTCCTTGCTCATCATCTCTATGGGATGATTTAGGTCCAATGGGACCATCCAGAAACTTGGATATCAATGGCTTCTTGGGAGCCCCTGGGAAGTCTGTTTGTCTTGCTGCGACACCACACCCCTTCCCTCAATATTGATGATCTTTTTAATGATCTTTCACTTTTTATATAGAGAAGTGCTGACGGGATTTAAGAGCAAATTCAACCGTGCTCCTTTTTCCATTTAATCAATTTTGCCAAACATCTCCCCAAACTCACAATAAAATGGCACTGACAACTCACAATAAAGTAGCACAATAAAATAGCACTGTTCCAATATTTGAGGGGCTCCTACAGAAATGAGGGGGTCAATCTATTTTCCAAAGCACCAAAATGCACAACAAGAAACAATGGATGGAAACTAACCAAAGAGAGAAGCAACCTAGGACTAAGGAGAAATTTCCTATGAGTGAGACCAGTCAACCAATGGAATAGCTTGCCTTCAGAAGTTGTGGATGCTCCATCACTAGAAATGGAACAACTATTTGTCTGAAATGATATAGGATCTCCTGCTCAAGCAGGGAGATCCCTTCCACTCTATTATGTTCCCTATATTCTGAACTGGGTGCTTCACAGCAGAAGCAATACACCTGGCTGGACCACGCATGCATTAAATTCTGGGCCTGTATGATCAAGCTGCATCATTATCCCATCCGGTATCTTTTTCCTCCAGGAAGAAACAAGAAGTAGCCAACACTGTAGCAGCTATCAAAGGTCCTGGGGAATGCCAGGGAGTATCAACTGATCATAGAAGTGTTACTTAATTCCCTTTATAATGAAAGTGTTTGTAATCTTGTCCTTCTTCCTGAAGGAAAGAGGTTAATCCCATCCCTCGATGGGTAATTGATGGGTTTCCTGGGTGTTTCGCTGCCCTAATCCTAATGTTTCTAATGTTTATTCAAGACATGTGCCAGCTGCATTCCTGCAGTTTTGTTATCACAACTAAGTATTTGCCTGTTAGGTGATTCTTAGCTGTCTGCCCAGAGTTATTAACCATTAGCCACTTCGCCAAACTGCATAAAAAGTTAGATACGGGTTCGGCTGAATTGTTGTGAACCGTCTGGCTGAATTACATGACTTTGAATCATACTTACTATAGTTTATGAAAGCAAAATTAATCCAATTTGATATGTAGAGCTTCTTTGGGTGACTTAATAAATTAGTAGGATCAAGAGACAAATATATAGTCTTAACAGTTGACATACAGCTGAATTTTGGCACTTGCTTTCTTGTGGTTTATTCTATCATGTACCATATTTTTTGGTATATAAGACAACTCCCTCCCCCAAAAGTGGGTGGAAATGTCTGTGCATCTTGTACAATAAATGTTGCCCCACCACCTGGAACTGGCCAAAAATGGGGCATCTGGAAGCTGAAAACAGGATGCGGAGACCAAAAATGGGGTATGCCAAAGCGGCAATAGGCGATGGCAATCCCTGCAGCCTGAAACAGCTGATCGTTGAGAGGCTAATCCAACTGATAATCAGCTACTTGTGCTAATCAGTTTGTACTGAAGCTGACCAGGCTGTTGCTGTTTGCTGCAAAGGAGGCAAATTGCTGGGGGGCAGAGACAGATTTTTTTTCCTCCCCAAAAGCTAGGTGCGTTTTACTTTGGAGCATCTTATAGTCCAAAAAATATGGTATATACTAAATTATTAGTGAATACCTAATTTAAAATTGTGTCATCTTAAACTGAGAATCCAGGAATTCAATAACATACTATTAGTGCACAATTGCCTATCACAAATAAATATTGAAACTTGCAGCAGAGCCTCTCCATTCTTACGTTAGATGTTACAAATCTAAGTGAAAATTATATTTAATCCTGTGTTTGCAAGATGCAGCAAAAAAACAAACCATCACTGCCTGAATGTGCCAGTGGAGCCACAGTGGACAGTGAGTCTTCCTAGAATTCCCACACTTCTTAATCCAATTTGCTTGAGGATGTTCTATATGTATCTGTATAATGTACACATCTGTATACTGTACTAGCATTAGTACTATTTTATAAGGCCTTAGTAAGGCCACACCTGGAATACTGCATCCAGTTTGGTTACCACATTGCAAAAAAGATGATGAGACTTTGGAAAAAATGCAGAGAAGAGCAACTAAATGATTAAAGGCTTGGAGGCTAAAACATATGAAGAACCAGGATTTGGCTAGTTTAGAGAAAAGAAGTACTGGGGAGACATGATAGCAGTATGCCAGTATTTGAGAGGCTGCCACAAAGAAGAGGAGGTCAAATTATTCTCCAAAGCACAGAGGACAGGATAAGAAACAATGGAAACTAATCAAGGAGAGAAGCAACCTAGAATTAAGAAGAAACTTCCTAACAGGACAATTAACCAGTGGAATAGCTTGTCGTAAGAAGCAGTTGCTTCATCACTGGAGGTTTTTAAGAAAAGACTGGACAGCCACTAGTCTGAAATGATATAGGATCTCCTGCTTGAGTAGGGTGTTTGACTAGAGGACCTCCAAGTTCTATTCTGATTGATTTATGCATAGGCAGATAGATGTACAGTAAAAATGTCTACCATGAAGGTCAGGTTAAATTCAATGAGTGAACATATGTTGGATTGCTTTGTCAATTTTGTTCTATGGGATTGATAAAACATGTTTACTGTGTGTGATACTACTGCATATGGTCCTCCTTTTAGTAAAATTTCACATTACAGAAAGAATCCAGGAAATACTGAGTGGATTAATAACATGTTTATTTAACCAGTGAACTGTTTGCCTGCCATGTACTATTCTTTAAAGTCTTGTTAAAAATATTTTTTCCCAAGAAACTATTAAAAATAATTTAATAAATAAAATAATTGAGTAAATAAAAATTCTGTTTTTCCTGGTTTAGTACATATAAGACTTTTAAAATAGCATTGCAATTGGACATCATTGTGTAAATTCCACTTCCATATCTATAATCAATATTTTTCCACTTCCATGTGATTACTGTATTTACAACTAATTCAGATGAGCAAAAATAACTTATTGTTCCACCAAAGATTGTATATTTGTATTTTCCATTCCTTGTGCCTAACTTCTTTTCCATAACTGCTGCTTACCCTGCTGTGAACCGCCCCAAGTCTTCAGAGATGGGGCGGTATATAAGCTTGAATAAATAAATAAATAAATAACTGGGAATTATATTTGGAACGGGGTAACTTTAAGCAATTGAGCCTTCAAATACAATACGAGGCCTATAGAATATTTACAAACTATGCAAGAAAACACAAATTGCCACGGGAAGTACATGTACGATTTGCTAAAAAGATAATAAGGGATGAAATATATGAAAAAACAAGAGGAAGCTCATTGATTTATAAAGAAAAAGAAATAAT
>JAOYMU010000077.1:49237513-49248104 GCA_025802295.1 Psammodynastes pulverulentus
GTGTATAAGACGCACCCAAATTTTCACCCACTTTTGAGGGTAGAAAAAGTGTGTCTTATACTCTGAAAAGTACGGTAAATGCGGAGGGCCCTCCTGACGTCCAATGTGTGCCACTTCTTTTCAGGGAATGCGATGACCCCAGGCAGAAGTCTGGCAAGATTAACTCTTGTGATTGGTGAAACAAAGGGTTAACCTTGGGGAGAAAGGCAGGGCCCAACTGCAGAACCAACCTGTTCGGATGAAAAACACAGAAATCCTTCCTTACCGATAAGGCTGCCAGCTCCAATATCTGTCTGGCAATGTAATGGCCACCAGGAAGGTCACCTTGCATGTGAGGAAGCATAGACTGACCTCTAGCAAGGGCTCAAATGGTGTCGAAGTAAGCACCTGCAAAACCCTGGACAAATCCCAGGTGGGGTATTGGTGTACCACTGGAGGCCTCAAGTTGGTGAGACCCCTCAAAAAGGTGCGCACCCTGGGACGCTGAGCCAGTGAATCCAGATCCCCAAATGACAAGACTAACACCAGGGCTTGTATCTGTCATCGTAAGGTGTTAGGAGAGAGACCCTTGTCCAATCCCTCCTGTAAAAACTCCAGTATATGAGACACCGAGACCAAGGTGGGATGGATGAGGCCCTTGGTACATCAACCACAGATTTTCCATGTTGCGTTATAAATCCTCATGGTAGAAGGCTGCCTGGCCGCCTGGATTGTTTGAATGACCCTATTGGAGAACTTCTTCCATTTTAGAAGTCTCTGCTCAAACTGCCAGATGATTAACTGGAGCCACTGAGGCTCTGGATATCTGACAGGACCCTGGCTGAGGGAGACTCTGTCCAGGGGAATCCTCCAAGGTAATCGACAGGCCGACCAGATCAGCGAACCACAGAAAATCCGTGGTCCCAAAGGATTCAGATTGTTGTGTACAAATCCTCCTCTGCCCGAAGGGGGAATAAGGACTTGATGAAAATATCATCCAAGTAACACTGTATCTGAATGGGCATATTTTGAGGTGTGCCACCAGTGCTGCCAGAATCTTGGTAACATTCTGGGGGAGAATGACAGGCCGAATGGAAGGGCCTTGTATTGGAAGTGTCATCCGGCATAACAAAACCTAGGAAACGTCGGTGGCTTGGATGGATCGGCAAATGGAGGTATGCCTCCGTCAAGTCCACAGAAGTTAAGAAGTTGCCCCCTCTGATACAGTCCAGAATGGACTGGAGGGAGTGCATCTTGAATCTTCTATAGACTAGATGCTTGTTTAGGCCTTTTAAATTCAGAATTGCTTCCCCCCCCCCAAGACATTTGATATCACGAACAAGACTGAATAAAAGCCCTGCCTCTCTCGGTCCTCTGGAACTGGTTGGATGGCCTGAATATCCAACAAATGTTGAATAGCTGATTCCACGAGGCCCCTCCTTACAGAGTCCCTTGAGATGGGGCAGAGGATGAAAACCCTCAGAAGTGTGGAAAGGAATTTGAGTGAGAGCCCCAACCTTACAGTCTCCCGGTATTGTGATTTCCTCCTACCGATCTGCAAAGAGGACAAGATGACCTCCAATGGGAGGCTGAAATATGATATCACTTGTGGTACCTGAAGGGCCTATTGCCGCTGCCACGAAAGGGCCGCTTGTACTGTTGTCTGCCTCTAGTCCCAAATCCAGATTTATCGGCCTGGTAATGGGCCTTGAGAAGAAGGGCCTCTGATTTCTTGGGTAGCTAGTCCCTGTTTCATCCTGTCAAAACAAAGGCCTCCGAAAATAAGGTGAGAGGTGATGGTCGTCTCGCCTGCCTTAGGACAGAAGATCTTCGCTTTGTCCCTGGTCTCCACCAAGATGGGTTCCAGGAACTCCCCAAATAGCCTTTCTCCCTTAAAGGGGGTGGAGGCTAGCTTCCACTTATTCTTGGCATCCATCTGTCAATGATGCAGCCACAACATACACTGGGCTGTTAACAAAGAGGCTATGGCCCACAATGCGTTCAACGTGATGTCTGCAAAAAATTCAGTAGCTGCAGTGAGCTTGTTAATGTCTTGGTGTATTCGAAGATCACCCGCAGGGATTCTTTCCTGCAGCTGCCAAAGCCAATGCAATGATGCCTGACTGAAAAAAGATGCAGCAGTGGTTGCCCTGACCACCCAGGCAGCTGCCTGATGGGATCTGTGGAGGAACATCTCCACTTGCCTCTCATCTGCCTTCAGAGCATCCTTAGCGTCCTTCAATAGGACAGAAAACGACTTTAAGGCTGCCACTGGAGCATCCACTATCAGAACCTGAATCACCTCTGAGAGCTTGGAGGTCACATTGTAAAAGATTGTCTCAGTACTGCTGGGTCGGGGATATACCCCTGGTAATGCCCATTGTCTCTGCACCACATCCAAAAACATCTTAGGCACTGGGATCATCTTGGCTTCAGTGGCCTGCTCTGCAAACAGGAAGTCACCTCGGTCAGTCAATCCCAGAGCTGAGTCCTGGATAGCTGCTTCTCCTTCCAAGCGGGCTATGTTTTTTGTTTTGAAAAGCAGAACTCTAAATAAGTTGGGGCGAAAAAGCACTGCAGGTGCTGGTATGCTGGGTGAGATGCCCTCATCCTCTGACAGATCTAGCTTTCTCTGATCATTCCCCTCAGAGAGGTGTGAGATATGGAAACCCAAAACAAAGTATATACTCACACCACAGAGACAAGTCTGGTCCACAATTTAAAGTGCGACCTCCAGGACTCTTCCCTAATGGATTGAGTACCAGGAGAGCAAAGGCCTCACATTCAAGCAGTACATTTATACCTCCTACACAATACACATCCTGCCTAAGAAGCTCTCCCCACTCCACTTTAATACTAAGAAACATCCCTTCGATAAGCTGAATTAGAGCCAAAGGTTAACCTGACCCAGGATGTGCACAGAGTATCTTATTTAGTCCAGTTCCTGGGTTTCGCCTTGGGTGATGCTTTATCTTATTTACATTGTAGTAGCTCTGGGCGGATATTCCCTCACGTTATCCATTTGTAATCTAATCTAAAGTAGCCTCCTACTTTCTAAGAAATGGTCAGAAGTCATTCTAACAGAATATTCTATGGAGTTTTCAGGTTTGTGTTTTATAATGTGCGTCAAAGGTTGAGGAAGAATTATTCTAGCCTAATATTTAACTTAGCTTCTATTATAAAAGAGTAACCTATTATTCACCTCCTTCAGAGAGATGACTGGCTTTGGATAGAAGGTTCAGGGGAATAAGGCCTCTGAAATTGCACCCTATCACTGAAAGGTTGCAAATGTCCTTGATGCAGAAGAGGCTCAACTGCAATAGGGGCAGACTGATGCTGCTGCTGCAGTCTCTCAGCAATCCCCTGCCTGATAGCCTGAGACCCAAACTCTCATCTGTGAGGGCATCACCAGATTCTGAGGTTCCCCTGGACAGAACCCCGCCGCTGTAGGGGTAAAGGTGGCCTCTGGGGCAGCACTGACCCCTCTAAGAAGCTGCTCCCACTGTTCATCTGACAAAGGCAACCCTGACAGGGAATTAGCAGAAATTCCAGCATTTAAATGCAATGAACAGCCTTGCTGATTTAACTGCTCGCCAGAGCCATCTGGTGACCAGGCTTGTAAGTGCAGTCTATTGAGCCCCCTAGGCTCCTGTGGCTGCAATTGTTCCGTAGAAAAAGGACGCAAAACTGCATTGTCAGCCATTTTGGAATTGTCAGCCTCTGTTGTTCAGATTCCTTCAGAGCCTTCTCAATTTCCTTATCTTGCCTTCGTCTGGCGTTCTTCTTCTCCACCCTTTTTGGGGGAGAGAACTCTGGCTCTGATCCTGGCAGCTGCTTCTGAACCAGCTGATTCGGCTTTAGAGCCCTTGACAGCTCTAGCCCATACCTGAGGTGATAGGGCTCCCTTCCTTCATGACTGGATCCAGCAGCTTCCATGTGGTTCGCACCAAAAAACCTGTCACTTTGCAAATCTGAAGATGTGCTCGGGAGCCTTGCTGTTCTGTCAAATTTGTTTTAAAATAGCAGACTCCCTGGAAGCCCTGCTGCCTTTTCAACACTGCTATTACAAGCAGAGACTGCTCCGGAACACCGGGCAGGAGCTCTATCTCCTCTCCGCAGCCGCGGAGTAGTCCTGGGTTTAGATCTGACTTCTGGACCCCTGGGAACCTCTAAGCGGGATGCCGACTTAGCCGCAATAATGTCAGGCAGTCTTAAGTGGAAGCGCTGCTGCCGCAGCAATCTAAAAGGCTCAGAGTATAGCCGACAAGCAAAGACTGCTCCGGAACACTGGGCAGGAGCTCTGACCCCGCCCTCCGCAGTTGCAAAGCAGTCCTGGGTTATGCTGGCCTCACCAAAGAAGTCAGGCAGTCTTATGCAGAAGCGCTGCTGATGCGGCGATTTGAAAAGCACTGGGAGTATGCCCAATGAACCAGTCAGAAACTCCAACCCTCCTCTGCAGCTGTGGAATTAACCAGGGGACCTCAGCCACAGTCTTCAGCTGGAATGGGGTACCAAAGGCCAGCTCACTCAATCCGAAAGCCGGCCTGACAACCTGACAGCCCAGAGCTGTTCAGCACGAAAGTGACAACTGCGCAGGTATTAACTGGCCGCCTATCTGTCCAACCTTTATGCCAAAACTGTTAAAACAGCCAATTCAGGGGAATCCAGATATGGAAAAGTCTCACAAGTTGCAGAGTCACTAAAGGACTTCTGAAAGAACTGAGACTGAATTGAAAACTGGAACTGTTAGAAGGGAGGCGTGTCCTCAGAATTTCAGCTCAGTTCATAGAGCAACAAGAGAAGAGTTACCCATGTCTGGATTCTTTCGTTGACACGATGGAGAAGTAAAGTCTTACACTTAGACAAGAAAAACCAAAAGTAAACATATAGACTGGGTAAAACCAGGCTTAATAGCAATAACTGTGAGAGGGATCTTGGAGTCTTAGTGGATAACCAGTTAAATATGAGCCAGTAGTGTGCGTTGGCAGCCAAAAACGCCAATACAATCCTAAATTGCATTAACAGAGGGATACAATCAAGATCTAGTGAGGTACTAATACCACTGTATAAAGCCTTAGTAAGACCACAGCTAGAATACTGGATCCAGTTTTGGTCACCACACTATAAAAAAGATATCGAGACTCTAGAAAAAGTGCAGAGAAGAGCAACCAGGATGATTAGGGAACTGAAGACTAAACATATGAAGAACAGTTACAGGAACTTGGCATGGCTATTCTAGAGAAGAGAAGGACCAAGGGAGACATGATAGCAATGTTCCAATATTTGAGGGGCTGTCACAGAGAAGAGGGGGTGAAGCTATTTTCCAAGAAACCTGAAGGCCAGACAAGGAATAACGGATGGAAACTGATCAGGGAGAGATTCAACTTAGAAATAAGGAGAAATTTTCTGATAGTGAGAACAATCAACCAATGGAACAGCTTGCCTTCGGAAGTGGTGGGAACTTCATCATTGGAGGCTTTCAAGAAGAGATTGGATTGCCCTTTGTCACAGATAGTGTGGGGTCTCCTGTGTGGGCGGGTGGGATGTTGGACTAGATGACCTACAAGGTCCCTTCCAATCGGTCAATCTGTTAACCATTTGCCTGAAATGTTATAGGGTTTCCTGACTGAGCAGGGGGTTGGAATAGAAGACCTCCAAGGTTCCTTCTGCTCTGCTCTGCTCTATTCTACTTCCGTAATTTTGATACATATACCTAGTATCTTAAATAAGTACATTAAATACAATATTCACTTAAGTGTATAAACATAATAGCAAACACAAAAATCAGTAAGTAGTCTTAACACAGAAGTATACTTAAGACAGGGAATTTCTGACTTACAATGGTTATTGGGATTGAAATTTCTATTACTAAGTGATGGTTACTGAACAAGTGGCCTAAATTGGGATTTACCTATACTTCATGACAATTCTATGCAAAGTAAAAAATAAATAATGCAACGTTTCATAACAGTAGGAGTTGATAATGAATACAGAAAGCAAACTTATCAGTTTTAAATTACCTTTGTGCGACATTCCTCTGTAATGAGATTACAGTTGTCAATGATATCTGGAAAATGTTCAAAAAGGTTTGAGAAATGAGTATGTGCAAATCAAACAATGCAAAATTTTAATTTACCTATCTACCAGTAGAATATTTGTAAACCATTCAAAATAAGGCAAAATCCCTAACTTTACCATTATTATTAGTTAAAGTTACTGTAAAAATAATGGCATTCAAGTGTTAGTCTACATGAAATACACAGATTCATGAAAGGAAATTAGCTTTGACTACCATCTTTTCCCAAATCCAATGTCTTTATTAAAATGTGATTGTTTATGCTACAATCCACTACACAGAACCTAGAAGAATGGGTGTTGTCTTATCTGAATGCTGATTCTCCTTGAGATTGCATAGTGTCCAGGTCAGGAAAGACCTCGCTTCTGATTGGCTTACTGAGTCCACCTGATCATATTTAGTTGAGCGCCACCAACTGGGTTCCCAGATTTAGGCAAAATTGATCGACAGACTCGGCGTCTCTCTGCTAAACCAAAATGGAAACCCACCCCATATCTGGACCAGATCTTTTCTGGGTGGGGTTGGACACTCTCCGCAATCTCAAGGAGAACCAGCGTTCAGGTAAGACAATGTCCATTCTCCCTTGAGTTGCTCCGAGTGTCCAGGCTGGGATTTACCAAAGCTGGATTGTCCATTCGGGAGGGTAACTGTCTGGTCCAAGTCATTCTGTTGACAACACCCTCTGGAGAATTCATCTGCCAAACGCCGCATCCGCTGATGCAAAGGCATCCACATGATAATGCCTGAAGGGAGAGGGCGTGGTCCAAGTACCTGCCCGGCAGAAGTCCTCCAAAGATGCCTGGGTGGCCCAAGCCGCTTTAGTGGCTGCACTCCTTGTTGAGTGTGCAGTCAATCTGTGAGGCACTGGATGGCCTCGTATCTCATATGCCTTAGCAATGCAGGCTTTAATCCACCTACTAACTGTGGAAGCAGTTACCTTGTGTCCTAGAGTGGATGATTGGAAGGAGATGAACAGAGATTCAGTCCTTCTAAAACTTGCTGTGCGTTTAATATGAATGCAAAAAGCTCGACATATGTCCAGCGTGTGCCACACTTTCTCCAATGGTCGGGTTGGATTAGGGCAAAAGTTCGGAAGGACTAATTCTTGTTCCTGGTGGAATCTAGAATTTATCTTAGGTAGGAACATTGGGTCCAATCTCAAAACCACCCTGTTAGGGTGAAACACACATAAGTCCTGTCGTACAGATAGCGCAGCCAACTTCAAGACTCTTCTGGCAGAGGTGAATGGCCACCAGGAAGACCACCTTGATGGGTACATTCCGAAGGCTGGCCATCCTTAACGGTTCGTATGGTGGTCCTGTTAATCACTGTAACACTGTAGGCAGGTCCCGTGTAGGGTACCTGTGGATAACTGGCGGTCTGATATTAGCCATGCCTCTCAAAAACCTACGCACCATAGGGTTACGAGAGGGGAGCTTTGCCCTGAAACAATATAGATGAAAGAGCAGCCACTTGCCTGCGAATAGTGAAAGGGGCCAAGCCTCTGTCCAGACCATCCTAGAGGAACCCTAATACTTGTGCGAGTGAGGCCCTCTTGGGTTCCACCTTAGCACCAGAAGAGGCGTTGGTCTTACCTGAACGCATCTTTCAGCTCCTGGCGACGGGATCCAGGGAAGTATGGGTTAACCCTCTCTCGTAGCTCACAGACAGACTTTATGAAACTGAGGTCACTTCCTCTTTCCCCAGTTTCAGCGAGGTTGTAGCGAAGTCAGTGGAATTCTCCATACGTCCTCAGTTTCACCATGGACCAGCCGACACCCAGGGCGGGGCTGGATCCCGTCGCCAGGAGCTGAGAAGACACGTTCAGGTAAGACCAACGCCTCTTCTCCAGCCCTCCTGGCGATGGGATCCAAGGAAGTATGGGACATACCCAAACTACTTCTGACTAGGGAGGGTCTCCAGATGGTCCCAGCTGCAGCCCCCTAACACTACCTGTTCAAGAACCCTCCTACCAAAAGCCACGTCTGTCGCAGCGAATGCATCCAGCCTATAATGCCTTATGAAAGGAGTAGGGGAAGCCCACGTGGCCACCCTACAAATTTCCTCGACTGACACCTGAGTGGACCAGGCCGCTGTGGTGGCTGCACTCCTAGTGGAAAGCGCCGTTACTCCCTGAGGTCTAGGCACCCTCTGAGCATCGTATGCCATGTTTATAACTGTCCTAATCCATCTCCCTATGGTCGAAGAAGAAACCTTCTGACCCAAGGAGGCCTCTGTGAAAGACACAAACAAGGCCTCCATTCTTCTGATGCTGGCCGTCTATTTCAAATAAATACGCAGGGCCCTCCTGACATCCAATCTGTGCCAATTCTCTTCTCTAGGAGGTCTGGGATCAGGGCAAAAATTGGGTAGCACCAATTCCTGCGCCCTATGAAAAACGAAGTTGACCTTAGGGACAAATGAAGGGTCAAGCCTAAGCACTACCCTGTCCGAGTGAAAAATACATAGATCCTGCCTCATGGACAAGGCAGCCAGCTCAGAAATCCTTCTGGCCGAGGTAATGGCCACAAGAAAAATCACCTTAAGGGTCAAATTCTTTAATGAAACCGTCCTTAATGGCTCAAACGGCTCCTCTGACATAGCCCAGAGCACCACCGACAGATTCCAGGTGGGATACCTATGAACCACCGGAGGTCTCAAATTAGTGGCACCCTTTATAAATCTCTTAATGAGAGGGTGCTGAGACAAAGAATCCACCCCAGTACAAGATAACACCGAGGCTAGTGCCGCTACCTGCCTCTGGATGGTGTTAGGAGAAAGACCTTTGGTCAGACCCTCCTGCTAAAACCTTAAAATCTGGGCCACCGACAACCTGGTGTAACTAACATTTTGACTATGGCCCCAACTACAAAAAACCCTCCTCGTGGCATCATAAATACGATTAGTAGATGCATGTCTAGCAGCCTGAAGGGTAACTATTACATCCTCTGAAAGATCTGCCACCACTAACAGATCGTGCTCAACTGCCAAATGGCTAGTTGAAGCCACTGGGGGTCCAGGTGATGAACTGCCCTGGGAAAGCACGATCCGATCTGGTGGAATCCTCCACGGTTTGGCCGTCGACAAGTCCAGCAAGTTCGCAAACCACGGTCTCCTGGGCCAAAAAGGAGCCACCAGCAACAGCCTTCTCCTTTCGAAGCTTCCTGATCACGGCCGGAATCAGCAGAATCGGCGAAAAGGCATATAGAAACCCGGAGGCCACCGGCATCTGAGGGCGTCTACCGATTCGGCCCCCGGAGACGGGAACCGCGAGATGAACCTGGTCAGCTGAGCGTTGTTGGGAGACACAAACAGGTCCACCACCAGGTTTCTGAAGCGCGCCCCCAGCTGCTGAAATAACTCTGGATGCAGCTGCCACTCTGTCGGGTCCACCGTGGCCCTGCTGAGCCAATCCGCCTGTACATTGGCTGACCCCGAGATGTGCTCCGCCTTGATGGAGAGCAGATTCCTCTCTGCCCAGCCACAAAGTTCCCTGGCTTCGGACATTAGGGACTTGGATCGGGTACCTCCCTGCCTGTTGATGTGGACCTTGGTTGCTACATTGTCCATCAAGACCAAAACGTGATGACCTAACAGGGCTCTCTGAAAAAACTTGAGCGCCAGATGGACCGCGTGAAGCTCCAGCCAATTTATATTGTGGCGTAAATCAGCCTGCGACCATCTCTCCTGAGCCACTTCGTTCTGGCAGATCGCTCCCCAACCCAGCAGACTGGCAACGGTAGTCACCATGATGCGATCGGGTCGGTGAACAGACTGCCCGACCTCACCGCCAGTGAGGTCCACCATTTCAGAGATTCCCGAACTCTCAAGGGCAAACGAACCTTGGCCAATGCTGTCCCTCTCCCGGTTCGTTGATAAGGAAGGAGGAACCATTGTAATGGCCTGGCATGGAGCCTCGCCCACGGGACGATCCCGATGCAGGAAATGAGCTTCCCCAGAAGCTGTGACAGTGAAGCTAGGGAATTCAACCTGCGACCTCTCAAACTTAACACTGAAAGACTGATGTCTGACAAACGGTCTGGGGACAGGAATACTTTGCAGACTTCGGAGTCAATAATCGCTCCCAGATGAACCAGCCGCATGGACGGTACTAGGTGACTCTTCTCCATATTGGTCGAGAATCCATGTGACCGTAGGACACTGATTGTGGTCTGCAGGTCCTGTTCCGCCCGATGAAACGAGGCCGACTGAATCAAGATGTCGTCCAGATAACACTGGATGCAAACGGGAATCGAGCGCAGGTAAGCCGCCAGGGCTGCTAGAACTTTTATGAACGTCCTGGGAGGCGAAGCGAGTCCAAAGGGAAGGGCCCTGTACTGCAGATGTCTCCCTTTGTAACAAAACCGGAGACACTGCCTGTGAAGAGGGTGTATCGGAATGTGTAGATATGCCTCTATAAGGTCTAATGATGTCATGTAATCCCCCTGCCTGATACCTCGAAGTATAGAGGTCAAGGAGTGTATCCAAAATTTCTTGTAAACAACGAACTTGTTCAGGCCTTTCAAGTTCAGGATA
>JAOYMU010000077.1:49276325-49289026 GCA_025802295.1 Psammodynastes pulverulentus
AGTGACCGTCCGTAAGGCGTCCCGATCTAGGAAGGGGCGCAACTGGCGTATCCGGCGCACCTGATACAATGCCCCCCTTGTCTGTTTCCAAACACCAAGCAAAACAACTTGCAGCTATTATTTTGTCATTCTGTTCACTCTTCTTATTACTGTTACAGTCAAAATATTGTGCCTTCCTCTCATTTATCAACTTTTCTTCACTTGTGTAACATCTTCTCCAGCCAGTAGGTGTCACCCTTGCACTTCCTTCAGCTTTCACCACAAACTTTATAAATCCAAAAGTTTATTCCACAAAAATTCATTCACTCAGAATAACAGAACAAAGAGAAAAAAATCTCAATATCTTAAGCAATGTTTTAAAATATTAGAATAACCAGTCGTCCCTTTTACTTTAGATTTTAACTTCCCATTTATGTGGGGAGGGTTTTCTTTCAACTTCAGATCTATCATTGACTCAAAATCTCACTCACCACTATTCTTTTGAAGGAGGGGAAAATGTTCCCTTCCTCCTACTCTATATTAGAGCCCCACTTTTCAATTACTGCTTTTTTGGGGAAGTTACTTCCAAGGTAGAAATTAGGAATCTCTCACCCAGACCATATACACTGCTGTAAGTTCTTCTCTTCTTGCTTCCTTCGTCCTGGTTATCACAGCCTCAGTCTCGCCATAATGATCATAGTTTTTCTCACTGGTCAGAAATGTTCCTTCGGATGAAGCAAGGAGACTGCCATCCCCTCACGATCAACGAAGAGTCCCTTCTTTCTTTGTTACCCCTCCAGGGTGTCTTTGGCCCTGTAGGACCTCCTGGCAAGTAGAATCGGCTGGGTTTCACAGAGCTCCCCTAACCCACGTCCGGATCGCACTGACAACAGCCAGATGTTTCTGGAAGCTGCTGAGTGTTTTTAGGCACAACCTGTGTAGCGTACAAGGTGACTAAGGCATAAGTGACTGAAGGGCCCTCAAATTTAGGAGAGGGTGCAACTGTTTTACCAGATGGAGTTGTTCAAAGGCCTTCATGGGCAGAACTCCCATCTGCTCTTCAGACAGGAGCTGTGAATCCAAAACTCTTAGATTGTGCACCAAATTTGAAGGGGGAGGGGCATGAAATATGGAATATCTCTAGATCTGGGTGGTCAGACCACCCAAAGCCATTCAGTCTTGGAGGATTGAGGTGGAGATGGTTCTTCCTCCTCCAAACACAAATAGCTTCCGGGCACTTAGGACAGAACCTAGACAAACTCACTTAGCTGACTTGGGGTCAAAAGATATAATTTGCTATCATCAGTATACTAATAAAACCTAATTCCAAACTGGTAGATGACCTGATCCAGCAGTTTCATGTAGATATTAAAAAGGAGAGAGAAAACAATCCTGTGGCATCTTCAAAGGAGGGGCCTAGCAAGTGATATACTCTCAACATAATCCTAACTAACATTGACTGGAACTGGTCCAGGAGAAGGAAAGTGAACCTTTGTAAAACACAGCCCTCAGTTCCCAACCAATACTCTTCAATGGTGTTGACAATTATCAAGAAATCAAGTGGCACAAGGATGGTTGCACTATCTTCAAGCTTTGCCACAGGTAATCAACTCTACTAAATCTCAGTCTGAAACTTGACTGAAACAGGTTTAGATAATCCATTTTTTCCAGAATTATCTTCAGTTGCAGCTGACCATGTTTTCAATAACCTTTTCCCCAAAAGGAAGGTTGGAGGCTGATTGTTTAAAACTGTTAGTTTCAGAGACAACCTTCCATAATCTTAATTAGATTGGTTTTCAACACCTATCTCCCAGTCCACCATTATTTAATTATGCTCTCTCTGCCTCACTTGTTATATAAGATGTTTGTTATGGTGATAAAATAAAGGAAAAGAAAGAATCCACTGGAGTTGGACAGCTGATAAATTCAGCTAAATAAGTATTCATAGTTGTATTCTAATGAATGATTATTACAATGCTGTAGAGATGCCCGGCTTTGTGGATTATCCATCCATTTGTCCGTCTATCCATCCCATCTATGAAATTTGACTATCTCTAGGAAGTTAACTGGAATCTATGTGAGTTAGATGGGTTGCATATGAAATACAAAATATATACAAAATCAGTCAGACTTGCAAGATTGAAATTTAGCTCACCAGGTAGATCAAATCAGGAATCATCTCTACAGAAAGGCTAAAACTAATTTGTTTTGATAGTCCTTATATTGATATGGTCTTGCAAGTTCAATTATGCTGCATCTCCTGCCTTTCTCATAACTATATGAATTAAGGAGATGCCTGTGAACAGCCACACAGAGTCTGTTTAAATTTAAGATATGTTTGATAAGTATACATCAGTATAAAACTATTGAAAAAAATTGTTAAAGTATTAAGTACAAAAAAATTTGTATGTTACATGCTGTTAGTATTTAGTATGATTTATTGGTTTTCAAGAAGTGTTTAAACACATTTTCAACCTTGTCCTTTCTGCTAGTGGCACAGAATTGCTTCATCTGGCTGTGTTGCATTGCAAAAAATTATGTGTCTACGCTGTCTCAGGTAAAAAACAAATCAGATCAACTTACTTTCCCTATTTCCCACTTATAAAAGATAGCATTTTCTTCCTAAATATTTAATGATACTAAATCTATTTTCTATTTCATATTATAAAAAAGAAGATACACTTTTGGAAAATTTTCTCGCTATATATCCTAACAGTATTGGAAAAGTAAATGTTAGAAAGGTCAAGTAATACTAGTACTTCTAGAAAAATTTTCCCCTTAATTTGTGGCAATCGACCTATGGCCATAATGGAGCCTACTATTATGGTTGCCTGTTATGACTATCATTTAACAAGGTGACCATGTGGTTACCTTGTTTAACAGGCATCTTGCCTGCTCTACTGCAATCATTAACTGGAGCTTTTGAAAATGACATGTATACTTATAAAGCACAACATGAGGAGATATAAGTGCTTATTGAAAGTGTATTTATAGAAACATACTGTAATATATAAACTTGCACCTCAAAATCTTTTCTTAGCTGATTGAAGATGTTCATGAGCAATTATATCAGGGCCAAGGTTAGCTCAGTATGCTGCAATTGTTTCAATCATCAGCAGTAAAAGGGAAAGAAGATAAACTACCGTCTTAAAAGTACTGTAGGCTAATAATGTTTTGGTTTAATTGTGCCATCAAATTGCTGTCAACCTTTAATGACTACATAAATAGATTTTTCTATATGATGATCTGTAGAGGTATAACATGTTTTGAACCTTCATATTTTAAAAAATTCCCAGTACAAAAAGTGAATTTACAAGCAGTGTGGTGTGGTGGCCTAGAGGTGGAGCTCTCACCTCACAATCGGGGCTGTGAGTTCGATACTAGTTAGAGGCTAATATTTGGAATAGACACTCCTGCTTGAGCAGGGGGTTGGATTAGATGACTTCCAGGGTCCCTTCCAACTTGTTATTCTATGAAACAAACCTTTCTCTTTGTCCTCTAAAGAAATAGGTAGTTTGCAGCCCTTTACTTGTTAGATACCAATCGCTATTGAACCTAGATAGCAAGTTATGGATGATGAAGAGTTAATGGTTCATCAAAATTTAGGGAGATTATGATGTCATTCTTCATTAGTATAATGAAGATTTTTGTACTATTTGATATCGTAATCAAATAGAATAAACTGAAAATTTGCAGTTTGTGAGAAAAATGTACTGCACTTACTTTTAATAAGTGGTTATTTTTTCCCTCAGTATTGTGGTATAGTCAAAAGAATAATCAATGAAACCTCAATTCTGACAACTGTATTCAAGTGTAGCTTAAGTATTCTACAGCATCTTTCATAACAACATTTTCCAGAGAAAATATTGCAAGCTTAAGGCAGCTCTTTCTTTTATTTAATAGGAAGCTTAGGAAATACAGAACATGGCAATCAATACCAGCTAAAACGTATGTATGAACACAACCTTTATCGAACAGCATATAACATGACACATGGACCATTTGGAGGTATAAAAGGTAAGTTATTGGTCCCAGACTATTTTCACTAATACAGAATAAACAGAGGAACATTACTTTAAGACATTGGTGCTAAACCTGTGTCTCAGAGGACTTGTGCAATTGGCTATGGCTTTGAATGCTACTGTACTCCCCTACTGATTTTGTTATCCAGCAACAACAGAATTGCTATTTTTTCCCTGACTCATTCTGTTGCTGCTTCTATATATGATTCAATTTTGTATGAAAAATAATATCTATGAATAAATTGTGGAATTATTTATTTTTGTTCACATGTTTTTCATGTATTTTAAATTTAGGGGAAGACGTGCTTTAAATGTGTTAAATTTGAAGAGTCAAAATATTTTAATAATATTAGGATTCAATATATATAATTTTTCTATCTCTGAAACTTTTTACATGTTTCCCCTCCTTAGGCTCCCTTTGCTGACTGGGTGGGATGGAAGCTGAGAACTAAAAACTGTATGCCAGTAGCTTCTGCTGTTTGGTTTTATGTTCTTTTGGATGACTGAGTGGCAGGTTGGGAGCAGGCCAAGATCTGTGGAGAGGAGAATGGGATGTCTTAGAGGATAGGGAAGCTTTGGGAGGCCTGGGGCAGGTGGGCCTGGCCCTGCACTAGTTCTCCCAGGGCCTTCCTCACCCCTGAGGAAGGACCCATGTGTTTGTTTAAGGGTTGCATCAGGGAGAGCAGGAGATGGGGACCCTTAAGCAAGGCCATCTAGCTTAATGGCATAACCACTTATAACTGTAATGGGCAAGTTGAGGACTACCTGTAATATACTTGGCAAGTACTGTGTTGAAATATTTGTAAAAACATATAAACGTAAAAGCTTTAAAAAATTATAGGAAGAAACCTGAGATGTCCAGAATCTTATTTGGCATGTTTTGAAATTGAGAAACCATTATTAATGCAATGGTATTGACAATGTTTCAGTAAAATGCCTTTTACTGAAACATTGTCAGTAGTTTGCCTTCTGCTTTCTTCATACAACACATTTGACCATAATAACATTAATACATATATGCTTAATTGAGATTTAATCCAGATGAAATTTTAATCTTTTATAGTATGCATTGCTCTAATAAGAGCATGTTTCATGTAGAGGTTAAAAACACTGGATTAGAAACTGAGAGATCATGTGTTCTATTCCTATCTTGGATATGAAGCAACTGGAAGATTTTGGGCCAGCACTCTTAATCGTATGAAACAAGTAGTGTTAAACCACTTCCAATTTTTTTTGATAAAAACTGTAATAATTACTCCAAGCAATTTTCAAAAATCAAGAATCACTTTGATGGCAGCAAACAAACAAAAAATAAGCTTTAGTTTTAGAAATGATGGCCACTCTATGGAAAAGATTGAGACATATCTAAAGAAAGCGGAGTTACCTAGGATTCTGCTAGAAATAAAAGCAATGTTAAACGAGGAAATTCATACAGAAGAACTAATTAAGATCATAGGAAAGCAAAAAAAATATATATATATATATAAGGCGCCAGGTCCAGATGGAATACCAATGGAGTTTTATCAAGAGAATCAAAATATTATGTGCCAACATCTGTTAGAAGTGTTTAATGCGGCTCTCTTGATGGCAGAAATACCTAAATCATGGTTAGAGGCCAGCATAGTTTTGATACCAAAAGAAGATACAGACCTAACACAAATACAAAATTATAGACTGATCTCCCTATTGAATGCAGACTACAAGATCTTTGCTGCAATTATGGCCAATAGATTTAAGAACTACCTAGTAGAATTCATCCATAATGACCAAAATGGCTTTCTCCCAAATAGGCAAATAAAACACATCATCAGGAAGATTCTAGATATCCTTGAATATTATGAAACCCATAGTGAATGTCAAGCCGCATTGCTTTTCCTTGATGCCTAAAAGGCATTTGACAATGTTAATTGGTCTTTTCTGCTGCAACAATTAAGACATATGGATATAGGCCAGAATTTTATGAATGCAATAATGGCCATATACATGAGACAAGAAGCCCGTATAATTATTAATGGAGAAGCCACAAACAAAATCAGTATACAGAAGGGCATCAGACAAGGGTGTCCCCTATGTCTGTTACTATTTATCTATACAATGGAAGTCTTGGCAAGAATCGTAAGGCAAGATTCACAGATAAAAGGCTCAGGATTAAAAAAGAAATTTATAAACTACAAGCGTATGCCAATGACCTGGTGTTTGTACTGGAAGATCCTGAACAATCCAGTGCGAGATTAATGGAGGTATTAGTGGGATACGGAGAGATGGCTGGCCTGAAAATCAATAAAAGCAAAACGAAAATTCTCACCAAAAATATGTCTAGTATGCAGAAAGGAAACCTGGTTAATAAATTAGGCATACAAATAGTCCAAAGAATAAAATATTTGGGTATTACAATCACGGCTCGCTGCTCAATGCTTAAAGATGATAATTATACAAAGTTATTAAAATAAATTAAAGGAGATTTAGGGAGATGGAAAAATCTAAGGTTGCCCTTACTAGGCAGAATTGCTGTAATTAAAATGAATATCCTACCCAAAGTCATATTTCTGTTTCAAAGCATACCGATTAAATTAAAGAGGAATTTTTTTGATGATTTGAATAGAATAACACTTAGTTTTGTGTGGCAGAGTAAAAGGGCTAGGATTAAATTGAAACTCTTGCAAGATGCTAAAGAAAGAGGGGGGCAAGGCTTCCCCAATTCGAAACTGTACTATCAGGCAGCCGCACTGACTTGGATTGCAGAGTGGGTCAAATTAGCAAATGGAAGGCTTCTCCAACTAGAAGGACATGACCTCCACTGAGGATGGCATGCATACTTTGGCCAGAGAAAAATAGAGTACCTCAACACTTCGTGACTCATAAAATACGCCAGGCTTTAATCCCATCTGGAACAAAATAAAAAAGCAAATGTATATAGAAATTCCTGATTGGTTGTCCCCACTGGAAACTATAATGCATCCAAACTTCTATAACCAACCAAAAGCTATTACCTATAAAGATATACTTTTGGAGGATGGCCAACTAAAACAAAGACAGGAGTTAAAACAGGAAGGAGTTGAATTGAATTAATATGAATGGCAGGATAGGACAGGGGGTTCAAAGAAGGATGTAGTATGAAAATATATAAATACGCAAATATATAAATATGGATGCACATAAACTATTGTTGCATGAACAGAAATGTAATGTCAAAGAAACTTTACCACGTTCACTGATTTTAATATTTGTACTCAATAAAGCTATTAAAAAAAAAGAAAAGATATACTTAAATATTTATAAAATGTGAGGGGGAGTACTCACTTCTGTGACATACTGTATTTGCACATTTCTTGCATTTCCTGGGGTGTCATGGCATACAGTTTGGATCTGGTAGTTTTGCCCCGGGGATGATTTCTATGGTGCTGTCTGTCTCATGGTGGGGAGATAAGAAGTTGTACTCCATCTCGCTGAATACTTCCACGAGGTCCTGATATTCTCTCGGGATCTGCTCAGCCTCTGGAGTTTTGTCAGAGTAGCTGCCAGTTGTTCTGGTGAGCCCTTAGGGGAGGTTCTCTGCATGGGCAGCACTTCTATTTGCTGATGGGGAGCGGGTTGGGGTCACCTCGCTATTCTCAGTCTGCGGCTGCCCTCCTGACACCACATATTCGGACCCCACTTGTCTAGCCAGGTGAGTCCCAGTATGACTGTGTCGGTCATTTTGGGGGCCACTACAAATTGAATTGTTTCCACTAGCTCTAGCCACATTGGTTCA
Source organism: Psammodynastes pulverulentus (assembly GCA_025802295.1). Lineage (NCBI taxonomy): Eukaryota > Metazoa > Chordata > Lepidosauria > Squamata > Psammodynastidae > Psammodynastes > Psammodynastes pulverulentus. The sequence continues at coordinate 49,284,078 of JAOYMU010000077.1, forward strand.
GTTAAGTGAGTGGCATAGGCCCTCCCAATAGGGACCCATTGACTTGTTTGAACTGGATTGAGTGGACTAGCCTTTTCATTCTGATCCCTAGTTTCAGAACCATGGTTAGGTTGATCAGGCATCTAGTGCAGTCTGAATCTATTAGGGCTTGGCAAGTCTCCTGAGTCCCTGTCTTTGGGGCTTTGAGCCGTATTGGGAAGATGAAAGCGGGGACTGGCCCACTCACCATTGGATCATTTTTGCCCTTGTCCTCACTTTCATAGGAATCCAGTGACTGGTCATTGTTGCCTGGGTTCCCCCACTGCACCTCGGTGGGGAGAGACCTCTGCAGCCTGAAGGGCCTTCTGGGACATGATGGTGGCCTGTCTGGGGCCTCATTCTGGTCATGCCCTAGGTGGTGGCTCTGGCCTTGGTTCCGGGGCTGGGGTTGCGCATGCTGCTGCCATGTGGCCCATTTCCCTGCATCTGTAGCATTTAATTGGTCTTCATGGAAAAGCTGGTTTTGGGGTCAGTTGTGGTGCTGTGGTTCCCCATTGGGTGGGTGGTTTCTGGTCTGGCTGACGTCTCTCTTTGGTGTTCGGTGGTTTTCTCATGTCATTGGAGCGTAATCCCCCATCTACTTTTATGGCCACTTGGAGATTTCTTTCGGGATGTCCTGATAGGCAGTTACTTGGGCAATTTGCCAGTCTAGGCTTGTTCTGAAAAAGTGAATTAACTTCCACTCAGGCAAAAGGAGTAACTTCCCACTGATTCTCCTGAATTTACAGATGTGTTCCTTGATTGGTTGCCCATTCTGCTTCAAGTTACTGAGCTCATCTTCTGCCTCTTCTGCCTCCTCAAATCTGACCTCTAGCAGTTGTAGGAAGTCATATATGTCCTGCAGTTGGGGGGGGGCTTCTCTTGTAGAGGGTTGCTAGCCATCCTCTTGCTTCTCCCTCTAGCCCTTCAGAATTGGTATTCACCATGGCCCTGGGGAATGGGAAGAGCCTCCCCTCAAGCTATGATAACATACTGAAATGAAACAACTGACAGGGGGGTAGAAATACTACAACTAACCATTTCTTCCTCCCCCAGGGGACCCCTTTGGCTTATCGGGAAAATTTTCTATCTGCTTTTATATCCCAACTTTTTACCCATATCTTCAGACAAAGGCTTCCCCTTCCACTGAATTAAATATTGTAAGCAACCTCCATGCAATCTACAGTCAAGAATCTTTGTTATCTCATAATGTTCTTCTCTCTGGACCAGTATTGGTTTGGGTGCTGGTCGATGGCTGAGTCTGACTTGGGAAGTAACAGCCGGCTTTAGTAAGCTACTATGGAAAACCTGATGCACTTTCCCCAGCAAGCGAGGGAGTCTCAGATGCATAGTTACTGGGTTGATAACTTTTACTATAGGGAATGGGCCTAAGAACTTAGGACCTAGCTTCTTCATGGGCAATCTCAGCCTAAGATATTTAGTCAACAAGTAGACCCTATCGCCCCTTTGAAAGGGATGTAGTGATTGGTGTTTGTCTGCTTGAAGTTTGTATTTCTCAGCTGCCTGGGCAAGAACACACTTGGTATTCTCCCACCCCTTCTGTAAAGAGTCCATTCATTCAGTCAAGGACATCGAGGTGGGAGGCTCTCTAGGCAATTCAGGCATTGGCACAAAGTCCATTCTGATGGTAACCTGAAATGGGGTTAAGCCGGTGCTACTATGGACTGGGTTATTATAAGCCACCTCAGCAAATGGCAGCTGCTTGGCCAATTGTCTTGCTGGTAATCCACATAACATATCAGGTACTGTTCCACCATCGCATTGGTCCATTTCATGGCCCCATTCATACTTGGATGAAAAGCTGAACTCAACCCTTGTGAGGACCCCACAGACTATATGAACTCCCACCAGAACTTGTGGTGAACTGCACTCCTTGATCTGAGATGATTCACCACAGCACTCCATGTAGCCTGTAAATCTGCTTGATGAATATTTTTGCCAGTTTCTTGGTTGAAGTAATTCAGAACAAGCAGTAAAATGTGCTTGCTTAGAGAAGAGGTCAACTACTGTCTAGATAACTGTATTTCCCCCACTTTCTGGAAGTTCTACAATAATTCCATTGCTATTTCCTCCCAGGGATCAGCTACAGGTTGGAGCAGACCTGGCGGTTTTCCAGGTCACATTTTCATTGCCATGTAAATGGAGCAGCTTTTGACATAGTCTTCTATCTTAGCTTTTATCTTTGGCCATCAGAATTGAAACTATGTCAAGTGGAGGGTTTTTAGGAACCCAAAGTGTCCAGCCACCTCGAGTTATGGCAGCATCTAAGCATTTTCAATCTTAGGCTGGCAGGGATGTACAATTTGGGACTCTTCCAGGATAAACCATCCCGCATCGTAAAGAGATTGGGGCTATCCTTCAACCATTGGTCTGCAGGGATAGCTGCCTTCAACTCTGCTGAGATTGGATCGTTGTAAGTTCTCCCCGACTCCTGGCTTGGCTTCAGGTAGTGACTTGGGCTGCTGGTTGTGATTGAGGCACCACAGCATGTATCACTTCATCTTGTTAACTGTTAAACTGAGGTTTTCTTGATAATGCATCAACTAATTTGTTCTTTTCACCTGGGATATGCTTCAGTTCAAAATTGAAGTGTTTGAAATACTGTGCCCAGCAGATTTGTTTTGGGGAGTTTTTGGGTTATTTTTAGCACCTTTAACTTCTTGTGGTCAGTCCAGATTTCAAAAGGCTCCTTCCCCTCTTCCAAAAAGTGTCTCCACAAGAGGAGGACCCAATGAACCACAAAAGCCTCCTTTTCCCATATAGCCCGATGCCATTTGGTGTCCATCAGTTTTTTGGATACATCGATACAAGGCTGTAGCTGACCCATCAAATTTCTCTGTGGGAGCACAGCAGTGACAGCCTGCACTTCAAAGGGCTTGTTTGGATCGGAGTGCAATAGGATTGGCTCTTTAGAGAAAAGTCTCACTGGCATTCAACCCAACCAACTTGGCGGTTGGTTGGGTTTTGGTTTGGGGTCAGTCCCTTTTGTTTTCAATAACTCAGTTCATGGCAATGCTATTTCAGTGAAAGTGGGAATAAACTGACGGTAAAAGTTTGCGAATCCCAAGAAACTTTGTACTTGTTTTTGGGTGCTAGGGGGTTGCCAGACAAACACTACTCTGACTTTGGACTGATCCATTTCATTGGATACTCAGTAGCCTAGGTAGTCCAGTGACTTCTCATGGAATTTGCATTTTGAAAGTTTGACATAAAGTTTAGCATCCAGGAGTTTTTTTCAACACTTGCCGCACCAGTTTTACATGCTCTTCCATGGTCTCAGTGAAGATGAGAGTGTCATCTAAGTAAACTATGACCCCTTTATAAAGATGCTCATGTAGTACTTCATTTATCAGTTGCATAAACACTGCGGGGGCTCCCTGAAGTCCAAAAGGCATCAGTTTGAACTGAAAATTGCCAAGTGGACAATTTGATACAGTTTCCCATTCATTGCCTTCTTTTATCCAGACTCGATAGTACACCTTTCACAGATGTAATTTGGTAAATATCTTGTCTTTGGCCAAATGGTTTAGTAGGTCTTTCATTAGGGGGACGGGATTAAATGTTTTGTACTCAGACCACATTTATTCCACAAACATCAACACAAAGCCCCCCCATCCTTCTTTTCTTTAAACAACGCTGGGGTGGCAACTCATGAATTCGCTGGTTTGATGAACCCTCTGGCTAAATTGGAGTCTATGTATTTTCTCAGTTCCTCCATCTCCCTTGGAGTCATTGAGTACATCTTTGGTTTTGGTAGTTTTGTCCCGGGAATGAATTCGATGGTGCAGTCTGTGGGTCTGTGAGGGGGGAGTACATTGCATTCCTCCTCACTGAACACCTCTGCTAAATCTTAATATTCTTTGAATATGCGTGGGCAACCTGGGGGTGCCTCTTTCATGGTCCCACTTTCTCTCTTTGGTTGTCACTCCTGAGTCCTAAAGGCCATTTGCTTTCGGACTGAAGTGGGAGAAGTTCAGATCCTATTCTTATCCTTATTTTCCAGGAGCTGTCTTCCCAAGTGATGGTAGGAGTCCACTTGTCTAACTAAGCCAAGCCAAGAATGAGCGACTCTGTCATTTTTGGAACAACCACAAATCGTATCATCTCCTAATGTCATCCTATCTTCAGTCAGTGACTGAAGTCATGGGTTCCCCCCCCCCAATCAGGAAACCATCTACTTGTTCAAAATGGATAGGACAGCTCAGGGGTGTGGTTTTTATCCCTAACGTCTGAACTGTCTGGGGGCTGATTAGGCATCGGGTGCACCCGGTGCCTACTATGGCTTTAAACTCCCCCTGGGTTCTGGTGCCAGGCACCCTTATGCGAGTCTTTATAGAGAAAGGGCGGGTGGCTCCACTTACTATCAGGTCTTCATCGCCACTCCCTCCAGAGTTGATCACCTCAGGAGCCAGAGTTTTGCCCCCATCAAGTGGGAGAGGGGGAACCTCCAGGGCCTGCCGTATGAACTTTCCTTTCTCAGGCGGTTTTCAGGGAATTCGTTTTGGCTTGGGTGCAGCACCAGGTTCAAACCCAGACCCATCCCATGGATGAAATGCAATGATGATCCAGAAGCCTGACCGCGACTACATCCCCAGCTGCTACACCTCCCTCTGATCCCCACACAAAGCAAACTGACAAACGCCAAGAACACAGGGCTAGACCTCAAACGGAGCCAAACAAAAACCCGTAATGTAGCGCAGCCATCCGCCCATGACACTACATTGCAAAACCCAGGAAGCTGAAACACTAAAATTCAGGATGCCACAACACAAACAAATACCCAGTATGTTGCAACACAGGACTCAGGATGCCACAATACTAGCACTCAGGATGTTACCTTGGTGGCGCAGAAGATAGGATGCAGTAATTGTAATTGCAGACTTCTGCTAACAAGCCAGCTGCCTGTAATT
>JAOYMU010000077.1:49395919-49405972 GCA_025802295.1 Psammodynastes pulverulentus
TGAACCGCTTAGAGAGGGCTGTAAAAAGCACTGATAAGCGGTATATAAATCTAAAGTGCTATTGCTATTGCTAAATAATTGATAAAACAAGAGTTTACATAAAAAAAACTTTGTCTTGAAAAAAAATAGAGGCTTATACAATAATTTTGATTAGTAACCACAGTTGGGATCTGCAACTCAGTCACTAAGCATCATGGTCACTACATGGAAAATCACATGACTTTGATGAACTTACATCTTCGTTTCTCTTTCATTCATTAACTGAATTGCCGGGCTCATTAAATGCCTGCAATGTATGATTTTACTTCTTCCTTCTCTATTAATTCTGCTTGTTGCATGGTGACCACATGACTGTGGGACACTGCAATGGTCATTAATGCAAAGATGTGTTGCAAAACTATTTGTTTTACATCATGATAGCTTTCCCCCCCCACAAATTTTATTGATTTTTTTGTTGAATACCTTTCTTAGTGCTTAATAAACATCATGTTATATGGGTATTTCATTTGCTTAACAATTCTGATTATATTCTTAATCTCCACCCTTTTTTTCCAACCACTGGTAAAATAGATTCCATGTTTGATAGTATTCTGTGTCTTCTTTCTGCTTAATTTTCAATGTTAATGTATCCATTTCTGCACAGTCTAGTATCTTCTTTATTACCTCTTCATCTTGCATTGTTTTTTAATTTTTCCAATATTGTGCAAATATAATCCTCACTACTGTTACAGCATGTAATATTAAATACATACTTATGGAATTTTTTGATGTTATACCTAATAAAAACAGTTCAGGTTTAAAATCTGCATGATTCCCTGTCAACTTTTCTAGCCACCTGTGTATCTTTGCCCAATATTTTTTATTTTAGCACAAGACCACCACATATGATAAAATGTGGCCATCTTTTGATTACATTTCCAACATTTGCTAGACATATTTTTAAACATTTTAGCTAACCTAGCAGGTGGTAAATGCCATCTATAAAACATTTTATATAGACTTTCTATATAAGAAGTTGCCATTGTTAATCTATAGTTCCTTTCCCATAGGTTTTGCCATTTTTCTAGTTTTATGTTATAACCAAAGTTTTTTCCCAGTGTACCATTGTGTCTTTTATTTGTTCATCTTTTTAAATTTAACAAAAAGTTATACCTTCTTACTTAGTTTTTCATCAGAATTCAACAGTATCTTATCAAAAGGCATTTGTCCCAGGACTTCCAGCTAATGTCGTGGTGAGATCGGATGTGAGGGAGCGGCTCTCCGTGCCCTCCCTATTGGAGGGCTCCGAAAGGAGCTACAGCCACCCTGTAGGGGTGGAGAAGAAAAGAGGGGCTCCCTGCAGATCGTGGAGAGCTGCAACTCTCCCACCTGACCCAAGGCTTTCTTCCCTCATCCACGATGTGAAGAGGTAGCCATCATGGCTGCCGTGAAACTGGGACAGCCAAGGCAATAAAGAAAGTGCAGGAGCGGTGTAGATGAACAGATGAACTAGAACTGGGTGAGTTGATTCGTTTTTTACCTAAAATCTAACCCTAAAACAAACAAACAAAGCCAGGAAAAGAGACTCTTAGAACTATTTGTTAAGACTTCTGGTGATGACGCGATGATGCGGGGTAGAAGAACGGGGCTCTGCTCTTTGGCCCTGATTCTGCATGCTGGCGAAGCCCCTCGGAGCACACAGATCTTGTGGGGATCGGTGAAGGTGCCGGGAAACTCGAGGAGCAGCAAAGCAGTGGGTGACTGCATGCGGCGACGAGAGATACCCTTCCGACCCAGGTGCAATGTCTGCTGTTCTCAAAAATGGCAGATCTGAGGTTGCGTCAATTGAAGAGGGAAGGAAGAAATACGAAACGGTGTGTGGCATTGACGGTGAGTAGATAAGTGTGCGAGAAGGAGAAGATCGCGGATAACAATGGGCGAAAGAGGACGTCTCTGAAGTGTGGGCAGAGGCCGAACAGGAAAGCTGCGATTGAGCAGTGTGGGAGCAATGAGGGAGAAGGAAAAAAGCCTTGCCGTTTGCCCAAGGGGAGAGAACGGAGATAGATTGAGTAAAAGATCCAGGAACAAAGAGGGACACAAGCAGATCGGAAAGAATTGGAACTGTGTGAGAAGATTGTATTTTGAATCTGATATTGATGGGAAGGAGGAAGAGACAACGGAATAACGGAAGTGGCTGATGCAATGGGGTGTGGTGGGTATACAGCACAGTGAGGATTAATTGAAGACTAAGGAACTAATAAAACGATTAACAGGCTTTTCGTTTTTTTGAAAACGTTTATATTGGACTGTGAAATATTCGTTTGTTTGTTTTGCTTTACCTTGCTTCTACTCCTTTTTCTTCTTCTTTTTCTCTTGCTAAGTGATTTTTTGGACTATTGGCCAGAAAGAACTAGTGAATTAATTAATTAATACTATTATTATTATTATATTGAATTACTGTATATATATTTATATATATCTATATTATTATTGCATTTGTAAATTTATCCATTTATACCTACTTTATTAACTTATTGTATTTATATAACTATATTTATAATTAGTTATTGATCTAGATTATTGAAATATAAATTAAGACTAGGTGATTATAGTTGGAAATAGATAGCATATAGAGTAATTATTAATAATTAATTAAGAAATTATATATTGTCTACTGTTATTAGAATTGTAATTGTAGAAGTGTACCCAAGCTGAACTATTGAAACGGACTGGAGAGAGGAGAACTGATCAGGAGAGGGACAAGCATTAATAAGGATAGTGTATGCCAAGCTGGGATAAAATTTATTACATCCTAAAAGAACAAAATTTTTTTTTAAGAGAGATTGCAACAAACACAGCAGCAGCTAAATTGGGAAAGAAGATACCAGTGAACCCAGCTATGACAACAGCATCACCTTTAGTACAGAAATCCATAGATGGGATGTTTACAACAACAGAAAAACAAAATCCAGCGGGTACACAGAATATGCAGACAACTCTCCTGGCCATACAGGAAATGATGATGAAGCTCCAGGAAGTAATGTGCAAGAACCATGATGAAATTAAACTAGAGATGGGGGACATGAAAAATTAAGTGAAAAACGACATACAAAAGATAGACAAAAAAATGGGTGCAATCCAGAAATCGATAGAAAAAAATGAACAAGCAATAAGATTGGTGGAGATATGAGCAGAGAAGACTGAGAAGAAAATAGAGGTAATGGATCAAAAGATGAGAGAGAGAGCAACAAAGAATTAGAAGACTCCCTGATACATGTTGAAATGGACCATGCTGCCTTTTACCTCCAATTCCAAAATGTAGTGAAGACAAGGGATGAGGACATTCAGATGATAATGGCAGAAACAATAGTGGAAGCGTTACAAAGAGAGAAACACAAAATCCAAATCGAACTGGACGAGGTGTACAGGGTGAGTACAAACTATGCGAGAAAACATAAACTACCTAAAGAGGTCCACATCCGATTCACTCGGAAGAAAGTAAGGGACATCATTTACAAAATGACAAAAAACGACCCGATGATCTACAAAGAAAGGGAGATACAGACATTAAAGCAGATACCATGGCGAGTGCATGAACAGAGGAGAGATTATAAATTCCTAACTACAGAACTAATTAGACGAAACATTCTTTTTAGATGGTTGGTACCGGAAGGGTTACTTGTAATATGGAAAGAAAGGAGATATAAAGTGGATAGTCTAGAAAAGGTGCAGGAATTATATGATAGAGTGGTGGGATAGAGGAAGAGCAGAGTTGCAAAGAAGAAGTAGAGTCCCAGAGTCAGGAGGAACAGCTTTTAGACATACAGGAAGGGGAGGATAGAGGTAAGGAACAACAGGGAGAAGAAGATTCTAAAGTAGTAGCAAGGGTACAGAGAGATACAAGAGCATACAGGAGATGAAGACAAGCGGAAAACTAGAGGATGGGAGAAGAAGTAAAATTGATCTCATTAAATATAAATGGTCTAAATTTGGCAACGAAAAGGAAGCGGGTATTGGCAAAACTTGCAAAACAAAACGTAGAGATAGTTTGTTTTATAGGAGACGCATATCAAAAAAAAGATTGGAAATATTTAGAATATCCAAAATTAAGGAAACTATATACAGCATTAGCAGAGGAGAAAAATAAAGGAATTGCGGTCTATGTAAAGGAGGAAATACAAAATTAATTTTTTCAGACCCCTATGGAAGAATATTGATAATTAAGATGGTGATAGGAAGAAAGGAAATATTGTTAGTGGTAATATATGCCCCAAATGAAAATTTGAAAGAGTATAGGGAAGTCTACAAAAAAATAATAGAAATAGAACATAACAATATTTGTATAATAGGAGATTACAATGGGATAGCAAATAGGGATAAAGATTACATTAGTGTGAAAAGTAACAAAAAGAAAAAGAAAACACTACCCTCTTCGTGCCTAGAAATGATGGAAGAATTCAATTTGACTGATATCTGGAGAGAAAGAAACCCTGAGAAGAAGCAATTTACCTTTTACTTGAATCCACACCAGTCATGGTCATGGATAGATATGGCATGGGTGAATAAAGAAGTAGCGAACGAAATTGAGACAATAGAAATTTTACCGAACTATTGGGCAGATCATAATCCGATTCAAATTAAATGGAGAGGGAGGCAAAAAGCAAGAAGAAGATGTACACTAAATTTGCAAATACTTAAAGGAGAAAGAATTTATCCAGAAATACACTGAAGAAATGGACATATTCCTGCAGGAAAATAGAAAACAAGAAACAACAACACAAATTTTATGGGACACATGTAAGGCATATACCCGAGGAGGAGTAACATCGTATTCGGCGAAAAGGAATAAGGAGAGATGGAAACAAAATTTATTAGAGGGGGAAATTAAAAGATTGGAGAAACAATTACAGAGCAGACCGCAGAGTAATAGGGTAAAGGAGGAATTAATGCTGATAAAACATAAGCTAAATATTTTAGACCAAAAGGAGGTTGCACGGAATATAAAAATGGGGAAGCAGAATTATTTTGATCAAGCAAATAAACCGGGGAGGTGATTGTCCCACAAATTAAAAAAAGAAAGGGAAAAAAGAATAGTGCAACAATTACAAGATGGGAAGGGGGAGATACACTATAATATGGAAGGGAAAAAGAATGTGGCATATGAGTTCTTTGTGGACCTTTACAAGTGTGAGGATATAGAGGAGGAAAAGATAAAAGAATATTTGGAAAGAGCTAATAGTCTGCAGATAGCGGAGGACAAGAAGGTAAGGTTAGTAGAAGAAATAACAGCTCACGAATTGAAACAAGTCATTAAGAGTCAGAAGAAAAATAAGACACCCGGTCTAGATGGGCTCCCAGCAGAAAACTGCAGTCAATGGGAGAATTAGTAGAATCACTTATGTTGGAGGTGTATAATGAGATTCTGACAGAAGCCAGGATGCCGGATTCATGGAGAGATGCGTATATAACATTAATACCAAAGGAAGATACTGATAAAAAACAGATCCGAAATTATAGGCCAATATCATTGCTGAATGTGGATTATAAAATATTTGCAAATATAATAGCTGGGTGAGTAAAAACAATATTGAATGCGTGTATACATCCCAACCAAAATGGGTTCCTTCCAATAAGGCAAATTAGGAGTAATACTAGAATTGTGATGAACATTTTGGAATATTACGAGGCTCACCCAGAAAGACAAATAGCACTTGTATTTCTGGATGTGCAAAAAGCTTTCAACAACCTGAATTGGCTTTTTATGATACAGCAAATTAAAAATATGGAATTAGGAACTAAATTTGAGAAGGTGTTAGAGACAATATACTCGACACAGAGGGTGAGTATATTGCTGAACGGGGAAAGCACAGATAGGTTTCACATAATGAAAGGAGTAAGACAGGGTTGTCCCTCATCACCTCTGCTTTTTATCTTGACGCTAGAGACATTGTTAAATAAAATCAGAAAGAACCAGGAGATAAAAGGAACAAAAATAAAAAAGGAGGAATATAAACTCCAAGCCTTCACAGATGATCTAGTTTTTTTCATAGAAGATCCATTAGAAGCAGGAAGCAAATTACTCCAAGAGTTAGAAAACTATGGGGAGGTATCAGGTTTAAACATCAATAGAGAGAAAACAAAAATGATAACCAAGAATATGACAAAAGAGCAGCAAAAGGAATTAGAAAGGGTGATGCAACTCCAGATAGTTGAAAAGGTGAAATATTTAGGGATTTAGCTGACCGCAAAATGTACAACAATAAAAGAAGATAATTATGTAAAACTGGTACAACAAATAAAAAAAGATTTTAGAGGTGTGGGGAAGAGTGCAATTATCATTGTTAGGAAGGGTGACGGCAATTAAAATGAACGTTTTGCCAAGATTGTTATATTTATTTCAGACTGTACCCAGTAAATTAGATACAAAATTCTTTACAGAGTTAAATAAAATTATATTGAAATTTATTTGGGCAGGGAAAAAAAACAAGGATAAAAATCATAGTGTTACAGGATAGTAGGAGCAGAGGGGGCATGGGATTACCAAATTGGAAAATTTATTATGAAGTAGCAATATTAATGTGGATCAAGGAATGGATAGGACTACCTAATAGGATATTAACATTGGAGGGACATGATTTGCAGTCGGGATGGCACGCGTTCCTTTGGGGGGAGAAGAGGCAGACATATTTCCACAGACACTATATTAGAGATACATTAGTACAGATATGGAATAAGGTCAGGAAAAAACATAAAATGCCGGCATGGCGGTCGACAATGGAAGCTATGATATACCCAAACATTCTAGATATTAGCAAAATGATTAAATACAAAGAATTGTTGAATAATCAAGGGAAATTAAAACCGAATCAGGAATTAAAAACAGAGGGTATAAATATTGACTGGTGGCCATACCTTCAACTTCAAAACAGATATAAAAAAGATATAGAGGAATTCGGAATATATACGGAATATCAACAAATTGATAAAATTTTGATTGGGCCGGAAGAAAAATTTATAACCAAAATGTATAGCTATCTATTAGAAGTAAGCTGTGAGAAAGAAATTGTTAAGGGAAGTATGATAGCATAGGCAAAAAACGTAGGACATAATATAGATTTGCCGGATTGGGAGACAGTGTGGAACAAAAATTATACCATAACTAGATCGGCAGCACATAAAGAGAACATACATAAGATGTTTTATAGATGGCATATCCCACCAATGAGATTAGCCAAGATGTATCCCAACATGAATCCGGCATGTTGGAAATGTAGGAGATCTCTATCATGTGGTGGACTTGTGGAAAAGTTCAAAAATACTGGACAAAAATTTGGAAATGGGTTCAAGAAATAACAGAGGTGCAGATAAATTATAAACCAGAGCTGTTTCTATTGGGAATACTTAAAGGGAAATTCAGGAAGAAAATTAAATATATATTGTTACATTTGTTGATGGCTGCAAGAGTTGCATATGCCCAAATGTGGAAAATATTAATGTGTGCAGAAATGACCAAATTAACATTAAAATTAGAGGATAAAGAGGATACTGAGTATTATGAGATCTGGAGCAAATGGTATATTTGGCTGGAGAAGAGGAATAAGGAGATTAGGAAAAGGAATTAAGAATTGTAAATAAATGTATATAGTTGTATATATCTATAAGCACAATATATATCACATGGATTAGAAACAGCTAAAACAATGTCACAATACTGTTAAACATGTCGATTCAACTTTTTGTTTTTATTTGTTTTTTTAAAAATTAATAAAGTTTTTGTTTAAAAAAAAACTATTTGTTAAAGCGGCAAACAATTACTTAGAGAAAAATCCCAGACCTGAAAGGAACTAAGGTGAGAAAAGTAAAAAACTTTTAAAACATAGAAAATTGAACTTTTAAACTGGGTAGGCGCTGTTTTCGAAAGACATTTTAAAATGCTAGAACATTCTACTTGAATAACTGACTTTGCTTCCATAAATTGAATTAAAATTGGATTAAATACATGTCAGATTTGAGACAATGCTGAAACCTAAGCTGAAGGCACCACCTACTGATGAATGGAAAATATACCATACCTCTACAAGTCTGGGAAAATTTCTGATAAGAGAAATAAACAACATTTATTTGGAGGGCTGCAGTGATACCTACTGTTCTATAATTATCTACTTTATGATTACTGGAGATTCAACTGCGAGAACAAGGAAGATACCTAAGTAAAATGACTTTTGAATGTTAAGAGATATGACTAAACTTATAGAGTGGACTGAAGGAGATATTTGGAAAGTTTCCTGGACTACCTAAATGGAATTGACTGAATAATCCTGGGGTATAAAGAACTATGATTATTGTACTCTCTGAGGAGCAACATGAGGCCTGAATATATCATTTTGGACTATTGAGCAAGAATGGGACTTACTAAAGTAAAACGAGATGCTCCACCAGGGGGAAATAAGTGGAATTTTAAAAGAAATTGTGTTGATATTCCAAAGCATTAATGATATTGTGACAGAGAACCACAGGAAGATTAAAAAAAACCTATTGCATGGCATAGATGGGAAAATAGAAAATATTCTACAAGGGACAATGAATAAAGATCAAAATGTCCAGGAAAGGGAGGAGACAACAGAAACAATGGAGGAAAAGATAGAACGGGCAAATCAGCAAATAAAGGAAGAAGACAAGGAAAGAAAATAAAGACAATAATGACTGATGAAATAAATCAAGGGAAAAGTAGTTTTAAGAGATTTAAAAATGGAATTGAATAAGCAGGAAGATACTTTCGAAAGGGAGTTAGGGCCTTGGGCAGATACTTGTTACAGGGTTATGTCTGCTGTGTAGGCAGTTCTATTTTCTCTAGCCTTTACCTCTATTGTTTGTGATGCACTTCTTGCCTCTCTGGGAATTATCTCTATCTGCTCCGGTGAGGCATTTTCCTGTTCCTGTTATATGTATATGTGTATGTGTATGTGTATTCCCAATGATGGCTTATGTTTTAACTGCATTTTGATTAAATTTCTTGAAACATGGTGTCAGAAGTATTTGAATCTATGTTTTTCGGATATATTTGATGCATACCAGTGAGTCTGTCCTGAAAGGCTAAGCGTTTGAAGCAAGATACCCAGCAGGATGGCAGCTGCTAGCAATATACCTCCACCCGAGGCCATGAGGATGAGTGGGGAATGCACCACCAGCTGGGAGAAGTTCAGGGCAGAGTTCAAGGACTATTCCTTAGCTACGGGTTTAAATGATAAGCCTGCAGCAGTACAAGCCGCCACATTGAGAAGATTGATGGGCAATGAATGCCTCCACGTTTATAAACACAACTTAATCCTTACTGAGGAGCAGAAAAACAACACTACAGCTATCCTGGATGCTTTGGAAGCCTTTTGTAGACCACTTAAGAATGTCATTTACGAAAGATATGTATTTGGCAGCTGCAGGCAAGAAGGTGAGAATATTAATAGACAGTTTTATTACATGCTTAAGGGAGAAAGCAGCAAGCTGTGACTATGGCTCTTTAAGAGACGAACTTATTCGGGACAAAATAGTTTTGGGCATTAGCAGTGAGAGCACACACCGCCACCTCTTGAGGGAGCATGACCTAAGTTTGCAGGCAGCTATTGAGATGTGTCGGACTATAGAACTTACTGACAAACAGCTGAGAGCGTTAGAGCAGGTTAATGATTGTGCTAATGCAGTTTCTAAACAACAGACAAGCATGATGAACTAACAATACAAGCATCAACACAAAATGCAGCCTTCTAATTCATTCAGAAATAACCAAGCAGTATGCAAATATTGTGGCAGTGTGCACATACATGAGAGCAGTGCCCTGCGAATGGAAAAACTTGCAGTGTGTGTGGGAGGTTAAATCACTTTGCACGAGTGTGTCGATCAGGTAAAATGGAAGTGAGTATAGGCTACACACAGTCGAGCGAACGTTGGATCTAGAGAATGCATCCTTGTTTACTACTGATGTGGTTTATACGAAGGAAAGCATTGGTGCAGTACATTCTAAGGGCAAAAAATGGTTCGCAAACCATTATATATGTCTCTCTCTCTCTCTCTCTCTCTCTC
>JAOYMU010000077.1:49723464-49733943 GCA_025802295.1 Psammodynastes pulverulentus
GGGGGCAGGGCACGTTGCATTGTGGGTGCACACGCTTTCGGCACGCCACAAGAAAAAGGTTCGCCATCACTGCCCTAGACATTGCAGTAAACAAACCATTCAAGGACCATCTTTAGGTACAAATCAATGACCACATTGAGAATCACATGGAGAGAAATCAACATGGAAACTTCGTGAAGCCTAGCCTGCCAGAGGTCGTGAGTTGGGTGAAGAAGGCATGGGATACCATCACTGACATCTCTGTTGCCAACACACTACGAGTAGGACACATGGACAAGAGATACTCATTTAAGGAGACTTCTATTGCTAGACATCAGAGATTGGGATCAATCCTTTTACAGGCAACAGAGTCACAAGAGATTCCAGCTGGAATTCAGGGTTTGGAGAATTATGATGATGTTCCAGAAAAAGATGACATAACTGTATTTGAATAAATTGTGCCTGCATTTTAATAAGTGGTGGATTTTTAATAAATTGGTTGGTTTATTTATTTATTTTTAATAAAATGGTGGATTTTTAATAAATTGGGATTTTGCTTTGTGGTACCCCTGGGGGTTGTGGCTGGAATTTTGCTTTGTGGTTCTCCTGGGGTTGTGGATAGGTTTTTGCTTTGTTGTTCTTCTGGGGTTGTGGCTGGGATTTTGCTTTGTGATTCCACTGAGGTTGTGGCTGATTTGGCATGTAGTTGGCAAGTTACAAATTTGGCATTCAGTTGGTAAGTTACAAAGGATTTGTTTATCATTAAGATCTTAAGATTTAAGATCATTTCCGGTAAGTCCATCAATGCATTAACCCAAGCCATTAAATCACCTGGGGGTGGGGGTAGCTGGGATTAAGTTACAAAAGAGTTGTTTACAATCAATCTGGATTTCCCCATTGGCTTTGCCTGTCAGGAGGTCAGAAAAGGGGATCACTTGACCCAGAGCTACCGGTATAACCATCTGCAATAGGTCTTCCTTGCTGCTGGGCCAGGTGGATCGGGACAAACAGAAACAATTAAAAAAAACATAAAGTGCTTCAGCAGTATGGGGGATGCCACTCATCCACACACTCTTCACCTGCAAAAGAAGCGGCATGGTAGCCAGGCTTCCCAAGCTTTCCAGAGCGGACAACGGCAGGCTTTTTTGGCTGGATGAGTAGCTGGAGTGATTGTGACAGGTAGGCAAGGGTGCATATGGGGCGCAGTGCTCCTTTTGGCCGCTAAAGAAGCATCCCGTTGGAGAGGCAAGGGTGTGCATGGGGCGCTCCTTTCGGCAGCCCGTTGGAGAGCAAGGGTGCGTATGGGATGTGGCGCTCTTTTCGGCTGCTAAAAAGTGGCACATTGGAGAGGCAAGGGTGCACGTGGGGTGCTCCTTTCGGCAGCCTGTTGGAGAGGCAAGCAAGCATGTGGGGTGCTTATTTTGGCCACTAAAGAAGCAGCTTGTTGGGGAGGCAAGGCGCGTGGGGTGTTCCTTTCAGCCGCTAAAGAAGCAGCCCAATGACTAGGCAAAGCGTGTGGGGGAAAAATTAAGACACCCCTCGAAAAGACTGCCTAGCCCTTTTTTCGGGGGCCTTATTTTCTAAGAAACACAATATTTTATAGCATAGTGGGCATTCTTTAGTAGCCAAGTGGTTAGAATGCAGTATTGCAGGCTAACTCTGCCCATGCCAAGAGTTTGATCCTAATTGGCTCAAGGTTGACTCAGCCTTCTATCCTTCTGATATCGGTAAAATGAGGACTCAGATGGCTGAGGAGACAATATGCTGAGTCTGTAAACTGCTCAGAGAGGGTTTTAAAGCAGCATTGAATGGTATATACGTCTAAGTATTATTGCTATAACATTTTATAAAAGTGTTTATAAAATACTGACTGGACAAATTCCTATGTTGTACATTATCATATTCTTTTGGTCCCAGACAGTAGTACTTATTACACTTAAATGTATATGTCTACTGAGGTAGGCTAAATTTAGCTTAAAATGGAAGGAAAGAATATCCTAATGTCATTGTTTGAGAAAAAGCAATAAAAAGCTGCTGCAGTAGAATCTAGATAAAGAAGAATAGAACTTTTAGAAAGTTGTCCATTGTCCTTTTTTTCCTACCCATTTCCTAATTACTTTTGAACAAGTTGCTAATGAAATCATGGCAATAATGATCAGGGAAAATTATCTGGTGTAAACTAGGATTGTTAATATGTTTGTGAAGTGCACAATTGCTAAATTTAATTTGAACTGAACTTTACATCTGTTAAATTATTTTTATTAAGAAATTTTAATTAAATACAAATATTTATTTTGTTAAGTGTCTTAATAGTTTTACATACCTAGAGTTTTAAGATTTCATAATTTTAAAGGAATATGTTTTTAGAGAAAAAAGAATAGAACTTTTCTTATCTGTATTTGTTGCTCATATGACCAGAAACATCACAACTAATAAGAAAAATAATAAGCAGCAAATAAAAATAAAAAAACCATGGCAGTGAAGAGCTACTTCCTGTAAATCAAAACTGAGATTAAAATTTATTTAAAGAAGGATAAAGAAAAAAAATACTTTTTAGAAATGATGTTTTATATGAGTTCCCTTTAATGATGGATGTTCTTTCTTGCAATGTCAGAATTTTGTACTTTCCTCTCTTAAATAGAGTAATTCTTAAGAGTTCATTATCCTAAATGAAACAAAATATTCATCAATTCTTCTAACTCTCTCCATGATAAAGCTTTTATCTAAATCAGTCATTATTATTTATTATTTAAACAGTACAATTAAAAGACGAACAGTGGTGGATGCAGGCATTTTGCATTGACTCATCATTACGAAACTTATAATAACACAGTTAAAATTGGAATAAAATATAGGATTGTGCGAGAGCATTAATTAAATTAATTAAACAAATAACGTGATGGCTGAATAGGGCTAAATATGGCCCTCTTTGCCCATTACGGGACACATACTAGCTATGGGTCAACAAGTCGATCCAAACACTGTGTTCAAAGTTTTATTGTGGTTTGCCGAGGTGGTTACCATCAATCAATTGAAGCCTCCTTTGTGCATGCAGAAACAGTTATTTGTCAATCTATGCCTTCTATGGGCAAAAAGTTTCTCATTGGCTGGTTCTTAGTACATGTTATTTGTTTAATTAATTTGATTAATGCTCTCACAAGATCCTATGTTTTATTAAATACTTTATTGTCATTATATACACACACACACACACACACACACACACACACACACACACAGCTGATGGTCATTTGCATCGGGCTCCCAACATCAGCTGTTTCAGAGTGCAGGGATTGCCAATAGGCTATAGCAATCCCTGCAGCCTGAAACGGGTCGAGCCACGTGCTAATTAGGCTGTGCTGGGAAAGTGAAACTGAAACATTCTGTTTCTGCTTGCTGCAAGGAGGCAACTTGCTGGGAGACAGAAGCTGAAGTAAGATTTTTTTTCTTGTTTTCTTCCCCCAAAAGTTAGGTGTGTTTTATAGTCCGAAAAATTGTTACTTTTATAAATACATGGTCTTAACACATTTGAAATTCCAAGCCTGAGCCCATGACAAAGTCTTCATGACCTTTATGAAAGGCCAACAGGCTGGAATTATTCTACTATCTGGAGAATATTCCAGAATATAGGGGCTACAGCAGAGATGGCATGTCTCTTGGTTCCCAAACCCAACATTCTTTGACTGATAGGATCCACACAACATGCCTAACTTGCCTGACCAAATTGGGCTAGTAGAAACAATTGGAAAAAGATGGTCACTTAGATATCCTTAATGTTTATGTTATACTAATGTATGTTTATTCATCTATTTAAAACAAGTAAAAAACAATACATAATTCTACTACATTGCTTTAGTAAATTGAATTAACACATGTATTTGAAATTGCTAAGTGATTTGAAGCAAATTCCCTATTCAAACCTTCATTCCAAATAATCAAAATTAAAATAAATATCTAAGGGGGAGTTTGCTCATTCATACAATTGGTCTTACAGTAGTCTTGAGTATTACTTCTCACAATTTTAAAAGATAAAATGATGCCTATAATAAATGCAATCTAAAATATCATCTTCTACTTACTATATTCCCTCCCACCACATTTAAAGGAAAATGTTAATTGTACCTGTTTTCTTTTAAATTCTGCTACAAATTAAAACATTAAAAATATTAAAAATAGAGTGAGACAGGAGACTGATAAGTATCAAGAATTATTTATGGGCATACTGGGTATTTTATAACAGCAGTAACATTCTTTATTATGAACATGATTTTTTTCTCCCTGTTCAACTGTGTCAGATTTTCATATCTTCATATTAATAGTTACAACTAGAAAATTCCTATACTGCATCAATCGCAACAAAATATGTACTAAAGCTTTACCGTAAACCTGCATCCTCATAATGGGGATGATTCACAATAGGTCGTTGTGCCGATAGTTTTACACTTGCCATTGTAGGAATTGCACCAGCAAAAACAGCATCTGAAATAACAGAATATCTAAAAATGTAGGAATAATTGGAAAAAGAACTAGAAACTACTATACATTTTTAGGTTGTATCAAATCTAAAATTGATTAAAAATCAACTTCTCCCTCCAAATCACAAAAATTTATAAAATTAAACAATCTTGTAAAGGTTTTCTTTCTATTTAAAGAATGCCTTTCCATTCAAAATGCATTTTAAAATTCCACATAATAGTATTTATAAAGACAATTCTTTCTTAAACTATATCGCTTACATGGCAGTCACAAGAAATCAAGGCATCAGGAAAAAACAGTTCAATGTTAAAAGTGCTAAGCCTATTAGTAGATTTTATATTCTATATTGCAATAAGAGGAGTTGTTCTACTTTTGTTTTACCTGGCTTAGTATTTGTTTTTATCCACAACAATAGTTCTTCCTGGGGCAAATTGCTAAATTCTCCCACAATACTCCATTCTTTTTGAAGATTTGCTATTCCCTCAAATGCCATCATTGCCAAAATTGCAAGAACAAGTGTTCCAGGTTGGATTTTGCAAAAGACCCATCCAAATAACTGTGAAAGGAAATGATTAGGTACTCAATCAAGGTGATTATTAATTTCAGTTTTAAGTTTTAAAACATTGTATCAAGCTATTTTAAAACACAGTTCATGCTGATTTAATCACTAAAGTTAATTACAGTAATTATAAATATTCAGATCATTACAACTACTTAATTTTATATTGATTTAAAAAGAATTGAAAACTGTTGTTAATGCCACTAGAAGAGCATGTCTCAAAAGCACTTTTTCAAAAGGCAATTGGACTTCCTTTGTTTTTCCTTGAAGAAAAAACAACATCCAGTTGCCTTTTAAAAAAGCACTTTTGAGCAACAATGAAAAGGAATCATCTTATGTTCCACTGATGATTTAAAAAAAAATATATTGAACATATTTCATCATTTTATATCACTTTTTACAATCTTTACAGCGCTCCAGCATCAATACACATATTAATTACATTCCTTTTTCTTCCTTTAACTATATACATTGCCATTGAGTTTTAATATACCTCTTAAATTACCTTTATATTTAATCTTTACTTCTATTTTCTAACCATTTATACCATGTGTCCCAGACCAAATAGTATTCTGTTTCCCCTCTTTCTTTTAACTCTAATGTTAGCCTGTCCATCTCCACACACTCTAACACCTTTTTTATCACCACTCCCTCAGAGGGCATACTGTCCTGTTTCCAGTTTTGCGCACACACAATTCTAGCCGCAAATGTTATGTGCAATATAATATATTGAGTTTTCTTACTGTTGTTTCCTCTTATTATCCCTAATAGAAATAGTTCAGGTTTAACTCAATTAGTTGACTCGTAATTTCCTCTAGCCATTTTTAGTCCAATACTTCCTGGCTTTCAGACACGACCACCACATATGAAAAAAAGTACCTTGGTTGTATTTATATTTCCAGCATTCTGCAGATCTATTTGGAAACATTTTCGCCAATCTAGCTGGAGGTAAATGCCAATGATAAAACATTTTATACAAATTTTCCTTATAAGCTGCCAACATTGTTAATTTATAGTTTTTTCCCCCAATGTTCTAATTCAATATTATAGCTGAAGTTCTTTGCCCAGGCTATCATTCTTTGACCGTTTCTTCTTCCATTTTAAATCTCAGGAAATAGAGATATGTGTTTGTTATCATTTTCTCCTCCGTCCCCTGTATTATTTTGTCAAGTTCTTGTTGTTCCTTGTAAAAGCCATATTTTTCTAGATCCTTCTTGTATCTTGCCTGAATCTGCAGATATGGCCACCAATCTATATCTATTCCTTGTTGCTTTAACTCTTGGTTTGCTTCTAGCTTCCCTTGGGCATTTAATAGTTTTTTATACCTTACCATTTTATCTAAATCTAATACATTTGGGTATATCATGGCCTCCATAATTGATAACCCCAAACTGCTATTTTACTATAATGATTTTTTTTATTTTCCCCCAAACCTGTAGAAGAGCTTCTCTCACTTGGTGTCTCTGAAAATAGGAGTGTATTTTACTTTTCCCTTCCCAGATAAATCCATGCCCTCCTAGCTGCAAATCGTGGCCTTCTAATGTCAATACCCTTTTGTTATTTAGATTTATCCCATCCTTTGTCCACATCACGGCTGCTGCCCGATAATATAACTCCAATCTGGGAGTCCAAAACCCCCTTTACTTCTACTATCTTGTAGTAGTTTTAGTTTTATTCGACATTTCTTCCCTATTCAAACAAATTTAGTTGTCACTTTATTTAGCTCCTCGAAAAATTTCTTATCTAATTTTATTGGTATCATTTGAAATAAGTATAGAATTTTTGGCAATACATTCGTTTTAATTATAGCAATTTTTCCAAGTAGTGATAATTGCAGTTTCCCCCAAGCATCCAAATCTTTTTTTATTTGTTGGAGCAATTTATTGTAATTGTCTTCATTTATTGAGGAGCATTTTGTCATCAACCAGATTCCAAGATATTTAACCTTTTTAGTTATCTATATTTCCAGTTTCTTCTCTAATTCCTTTTTCTGACTATTAGTAAGATTTTTAGCCATTATCTTTGTCTTGTCCTTGTTTATTTTAAGTCCGTACCAAATTCTTCTATTTCTCGTATTAAGTTAGTTTCTGTTTCTATGGGCTCCTCTATGAAGAATACTATGTCATCAACGAAGGTCTGTATTTTATATTCTTCTTTTTTATTTTTACATCTTTTATTCTTTGTTCTTGTCAAATATGTGCTAATAATACCTCTAACGAGAGAATAAAAAGTAAGGGTGACAGCGGGCATCCCTGTCTTACACCCTTGGCTATACTAAATTTCTCTGTTGTTTCCCCATTTAGTATTACACTAGCCGCTTGGATAGAGATTATTGCAGTTATCATCCCCACAAACCTTCCCCCGAAATTCACTGCTGAATAAGAAATAGCCAATTTAAATTTTAAAATGCTTTTTGTGCATCTAAAAATATCAACGCTGCTTGTTTCTCAGGGTGGGCTTCATAGAATTCCAGAACATTCATTACCATTCTCTTAGTATTTCTAATTTGCCTTTTTGGTAGGAACGCATTTTGATCTGGGTGTATAATTTCATTTAATAGTTTTTTAATTCTTTCTGCAACTGTAGTACCAAATATTTTATAGTCGGCATTTAGAAATGAAATAGGCCTATAATTTTTGATCTGTTGGTGGTCTGTGCCCTCCTTTAATATTAATGTAATATATGCCTCGCACCAAGATTTCAGTAATTTGGCATCCGTCAGTGCTTCATTATATAATTCCAACATTAGCATCTCAAGTGGTTCTTGTATAGTTTTGTATAATTCCACCGGGAGTCCATCAGGTCCCCATATTTTATTATTTTTTTGTTTTCTGACTGCCTCTTTTAATTCCGACAAGATTATTTTATCGTTCAACATTTCCCTTTTATCTTCTAATATTGTGGTTAGGCCCTTCTCCCTTAAGTACTGTTTTATACTCTCTTCCGATATCTTCTTGACTATACAGGCCTTCAAAGAATTTTTGTGTGACATTATTTTCCTCTTCTGTCCAAAAGTGTAGATTCCCATTCTCGTCTATCAGTTGTTGTATTAATTTTTTCTCTTTCTCTTTTTTTAATTTATATGACAGCCATCTCCCTGGTTTATTTGCATGTTCAAAGAAATTTTGTTTCACTATTTTAAGATTTTGTGCCCTTCTTGCGTCATTAGATTTATTTTATTTAATAAGGCCCTTTCTCCTTTGATTTTATCATACTGAGGTTCTTTTTGTAGTGTTAATTCCAATTTTTAAGTTCTTCCTGAAGCAAAGTTTGTTGTTTCCTCTTTTCCTTGTTTCTTCGAGCTACATACGCTATCATTAATTGTCACGCATATGCTTTAGTGGTATCCCACAGATTTTGCAGCATTGTTTGTTCTTTCTTATTTTTTTAAGGAATGGTTCCAATTCTTTTCCCATCATTTGGACATATTCTTTTTCAAAATCTTTTGGTTCAACGTCCATCTCCTTTTTTTCTGTTCTTTCCATCTTACTTTCAGGGGATTATGATCCGCCCAAGTATTTGTCATGATTTCTATCTC
This sequence comes from Psammodynastes pulverulentus, assembly GCA_025802295.1. NCBI lineage: Eukaryota > Metazoa > Chordata > Lepidosauria > Squamata > Psammodynastidae > Psammodynastes > Psammodynastes pulverulentus. The sequence goes on from JAOYMU010000077.1 coordinate 49,732,017, forward strand.
TTCTATGTCGCTTCCTGTTTCCAGGTTCATCCATACCATGTCTATACTTGACCATGAACTATGAAGACTTGAATAGAAGGTGTATTGATTCTTTTTTGGATTTAAATCTCTCTATGTATCTTGCAAGTTTAGTTCTTGTATCATCTCAAATAATGTATTTGGTAGCATTTTCCTTTTCTTCTTATTTTTTTTATTGCTTGTATAGTCTTTCTTAATATCCACCACTGCATTAAAATCACCCACTAGACATATGTTTTCATACCCAGTCTCTATTATTTTTCTATACAGTTTGCAATAATATTTTTTCTGATTATGGTTTGGCGCATATATTACTGCAAGCAACATTTGTTTCTGGTTTATTATTATTTCAATCATTAGTATTCTTCCATCCTGATCAGAGTAAATTTGTTTGGGTTTTAAGCACTCCTTAATATATACCACTATTCAGCTCTTCTTTTGGTGAGCAAGAGATAGATGGAATTTCCCGATTTTAGGGTATTCTAAACTAATGCCATGTTGCCTCTTAATATGTACTTCCTATAGACAAACAATGTCAATATTCTGTTAAATTTATTAGCGTTTGTTTCCTTTGTGCAGGTGAATTCATTTCATTGATGTGTATTGATATTATCTTAATCTCCCCCTCCATCTTATTGTTTATATGCAAGTTTCTATTTTCTATTCTTATTTCTCTTTGCGCTCTTGTTCTCTCACCTTCTCTTTCAGAATGTTTTGTTTCCTCCTGTCCTCTTTCGTCTTGGTCTGTCTCTTTCATTTCTACCTGCTATTCTTCCTGACTCTTGTTCTCTATCTCTTTTCTACTGTCTTGGTCTTTGTCCGTCGCTAGATATTGATCATAAAAGTCCTGTGTTTTGTCCAGATTATTGGACAATTTCTTATCCTGCCACGAAATCAATATTTCTTCTGGTATAAGCCATCTAAACAGCACCTTGTGTTTAACCAATTGCAAAGACAGGAAACGATAATCATGTCTTTGTTCCCTAACCCTTCTTGGGATTTGTTTTAGCATTAGAATTTCTTTTCCTTTATAAATCAGTGGCTCATCCCTTGTCATCTTTGTAGATTTCGTCTCTCGTTGTTTTCCTAGAGGATCTCACATGGACCTCTCTTGGTAACTTGTGCCGTCTTGCATAGCTGGTATGTAGTCTGTAGCTGGTATGTCGTCAATCTCACCTTGGATCTCCTGCTTGCTTTTCTGTAGAATGTCTGCTAGCAGTTCTGACATGATCTTTACCAGGTCGTCTTCCTTATTTTCCACCACATTTTGAAATCTCAAGAAGAAGGCTGCTTTTTCCATTTCTAGATAGATGATTGCCTCTTCCAGATCTCTATTTACAGCTATCAGTTTCTGTTCCATTGTTTCTAATTTCTTTTCAGTTTGTTCTGTTTTAATTTCTACGATCTGTATTTTCTATTCATTCTTATCTATTGCCTATTGTATCATCCCTATTTATCATCTAAGTTTACGAATATCTCCCTTCATCTCTCCCATCTCAATTTTTATTTCCTCATGATTTCTCACTATAGCCTCTTGCATTCTCGTCATTGTTTCTTGGATCGTAAGGAGAGTCATCTGCATGGTCTGCATGCTGAGTCCAGAACCTGTTTTCTCACCACTCAGCATACCCTCTATTGAGCGTTGACCAGACGGAGATGCTATAGTCAATGATGAATTTGACATTGTTTTCTTCCCTGTTTTTGTAATAGTCGTTATACTTGTCATTTTTCACAGTGTCATCAATTGGCTACCCTTTACCCATGCAATTTCCACTTACCCACTTATCCTATACAAAAATTCTCCCAATTTATACACAGGTTACCATTCAGTATTCAATATTATGATATGATAGTAATCCAGTATTACTATATTCACTTTCAAATTTATGGTCATATATTCTTACAGTAT
>JAOYMU010000077.1:49806948-49817590 GCA_025802295.1 Psammodynastes pulverulentus
CTGGACTACTGTAATGCTCTCTACATGGGGCTCCCTATGAAGAGCACCCGGAGACTTCAGCTAGTGCAGAATGTGGCCGCGCGGATGGTTACGGGGGCATCGCGGTTTGCCCCCGTGACCCCTCTCTTGTGTGAGCTGCCTTGGCTGCCAGTGATTTTCCGGGTTCTCTTTAAGGTTCTGGTTATGACCTTTAAAGCGATCCATGGCATGGGACCGGGGTATCTACAAGACCGCGTTCTGCCAATGGCCTCCCACTGACCGGTACACTCTCACAGGGAGGGGCTGATGAGGGTCCCAACGGCCTCTATGTGCCGTTTGGTGACCCCAAGGAATAGGGCCTCCTCTGTGGGGGCGCCAACCCTCTGGAACGAACTGCCTCAAACGCTGCAGGTGCTCCCTGACTTGAGACGGTTCCGTTGGGAGCTAAAGACCTGGCTCTTCTGGCAGGCTGACCTGGGATGACCATGGGGAATTTTAAAAGGGATTTTAAATAAGATTAGACCTTAATTTTAACTAATTTGCTTGTTTTAATTTAATATTGTTCGTTTGATTTTGTTGTAAACCGCCCCGAGTCTTTGGAGATGGGGCGATATATTAAATAAATAAATAAATAAATAAATAAATAAATAAATAAATACATACATACATAAATAAATACATACATACATACATACATACATACATACATACATACATACATAAATGCATAAATAAATAAATTGCAGTCAAATGAAAGAAGACCTTGGATTGCAATACCATATCCATCATTTTATAGAATTTCATCTCCAGGATGCTGCTGAATATAATCTACTAATGTTAGATTAAAAACAGCCTCTTTTGAGCTGAATTCATGCTGATTTAATGGATATGTACATTATTATTGATAATATGGAAGTGGTTTGCTATTACTGCTTTCTGATTTTTTTTTTTTAATTTTCTAATCTAGTTATGAGCTCTGAGTTTTCTTGATTATCTCCCATAGAAGTACTCTACATTTTTTAATATGGTCATCCAAAATTTCTATTTGCAATGAAAGATTTTGTAGCACCAAGACATTGTAATAAATAAAAATAATGTTGAATGACTTGTATTTTGCTTCCATTTGATTTTATTTAAAATTACAATACTAAACTTTTAAAAAATGAAAAGTCAAATAAGAAACAGCCTAGCTAGACCTCAGAGGGTTGCCAATTGATACAAGTATTAGTGAGATGCTGCTTGGACTCAAATCTATTTATTTCACTTTTTGGTCATACATGTTGTGTTTTATAATTTCAAGTTTCTACATTATTTATATACCTATATATACTTCTTTCTTTTAACAAGCTACTATTAAGTAGCATCCTTTCTGAAAATAAGATTCCTATATTGACTACTGCAATATGTACAAATTATTTAAATGTTGATTAACTAAATATTTAATTAGACCACAGATAACCAAAATTCTAATTCTTAGTAACCTTTCAAAAAGGAAATTTTATATTATTTCACACTCCATTTTGTGCAATGTTCACAATGAATAAATAAGGAACACTTGCCTTCACAGCTTTCAACAGGACTCAGACCTTCCCCTCTATTCACAGTCCAACACTTTTGGGTGTGAATGCCAAAAGAGTTCATGGCGCCTGTATATATGCGGTACCAGCTGGCTAACACAACCTGTGCAGAAAATAGGATTATAAGTTCAAAAGAACATTGTTTATCTCAGCAGTTAAAAGAAATTTATCTATGGCTATTCATCAGTATCTGAAGATTCTTTTTCTTCCTTCCTGAAACTTCATTTTATGTTTTAGTGTATTTTCTATAAAATGGTAACTGACATTATACAAGCATACTGTTAAAAACAAAGACACATTTGTAAACTTTCAAGGTGTTTAATAAAATAGATAGCACATTAAATATTCTGAAGACAACAGGATAGATAAAAATTGATGTCTTTTTAAAAATCAGATCTTTAAAATTTAAATTGGATTTTTTATTTAAAATGGATTTTTAAATATTTTTATCAAATTTATTTTAATAAAATGCTTTTGGATTAAAAATCTATCTAAACATAGTTTCTATTTAAAATACATTAATACTTGATGAGATGGAGCTTAGTTATGTAGCATGAGGCTGTATATTCTGCAATATTTACATTTTTTGTAAACTCATTCAATGAATTCAACCTCTGCAAGCTAAATAGGAAACGTTCATTTTGTTTGGAAATAATAATATTAAAGATTCTAACTGCCAGCAAGAATGAGTTCTTACCTTTAAAGAGCCCCTGTCATTTCAGATCCATCATGGCAGAGCTTGTTAGCGGGCATTCACTCACCTGCTGCCCGCCACGTGCCTCACCTTGTTGTGTCAATGCCACATCACCAGCCATCCCATTAAAGTCAATGGGATTATTGGTGAGTCAACAGCGGGTCAGAGGAGGAGCTGCTGCAGGACAGAGATGGCAGTTGCTCCTTAAAAATTATGATTTAAATCGAGCCTTTTTACTAGTGATTTAAATCAAATCCATCCTGGAAGACAATAAAGTAATTCTTGTGGAATTTAGGCCAAGACTGAAATTTTATTAATAGGTATTTTTCACAGAAATGTTTTCTTCTCTGTTGATTCATTATGTGAAACTGAGATTTTATGTTTATAATACAGGTATTCTTAGACTTGTGACCAAAGTAAGACTGATCAAATTAAGATTTTTAAGATAATAATTTCTGTTGCTAACCAAGGTGATTGTTAGTAAGTTACATGCAATTTTACAATTTTGGGGGGCCATAGTTGATAAGTGAATCATGCTGTTAAGCAAATTCAACCTCTTCCATAGGTTCTAGTTGTCTGAACCCATTTGGGAAGGTCACACATGGCAATCACATGTGATACTGCAATACATGCTAGCTGCCAAATGCCCAAATTTTGATCACTTGCCTGTGGGGTATTGCAATAGACAAAGTATTCTTTTTTGTAGTGCCATCGTAACTTCTAACAGTCACTAAACAAATTGATGTAAATTGAGGATTGCCCATACGTTCACTTCCTATTTAAAAGTCTCAGATACTAACAAAAGATGCTACTTTTTTAAAACTACATGTAATTGTTGAAATTATTGTTTTATTACTAATATTATTATGGTTAATTTCCAATCCAATTCAGTCTGGGATTGCTAAAAACCTAACAGTTCAATATCCCTTTTTGGGTGCAGAGCATAGTGTATTGTCATTAGTTTTCTTCAAGTTATCAAGTTTTAGCTGAGTCCAAACAATTATTCCAGCAGAGTATCGAGGCACTGCCTAGGTGTTAATTGCTTGTATGATATTTCCTCCAGTCAGCTTTAGAGATTTTCTGGACTTGCTTTATGTATTTTGTTGAAGTAGCTTCTTTGACTTGGTTATGCAGCAGGTTCCTAAGTACTTGTATCCTTCTTCTGATATTACTGCTTTTATCAACTTTTTATCAAGATAAAATCCATCATCTTCAACCATTTTCCTAATTTAACAGTAATTGTTGCACATTTGTCAAGGTGTTTTTTTGCAATGACAGAATATTCAGGTGTAGTGAGGTCAACATTTCCATGTATCTGGGCAGCCCTTTGGATATTGCTCCAAGGGCTCCTATTGGTACAACCATTGATTTCTTCCTCCATAATCGCTCACCTTCAATTTGCAGATTACAATATTTTGTTATTTTTTCTATCTGTTTCTCTTCAATTTGTGCATCACCTGGTATTGCAATATCAATGAACCAGGCTTTTTTCTTTTACACAATAGTGATGTCAGGTGTGTTGTGGACCAGATGTCTGTCTGTCTGTTTGTCTGGATCCGGAACTCCCACAAGATATTGACCTGGTCATTTCCAAGAACTGTCAATTTGGTGTTCCCAAATTGTAATTGTAATTTTTGCTGCATTAAAACCCAAACTTTTGGCAAAGCTTCCAATGTATGATTTTGGCAACTCGATCATGACGTTGTAGATAATCAGACTGTGAGATTTTGCTGCAGTCACTGATAAGGTGATCTACTGTTTCATCTTTTTCCTTGCATTATTATTATTGTTGTGGTGGTGGTGGTTGTTACTTACAAAGTGACTTACCTCTGGATAGAGATTAAATCTTTTCAGCGTGTTTATTACAAGAGGATATTCAGTTAGATTATCATTCATAATCATCCAAACTCCACTGTAAAATGATGGTGCTTCAATGATAGTCTTGAAATAGGAATAATAGAGACCCTAAGATGAATATATTTAAAAAAAATACTTAAATATTTAATATATAAATACATAATTTGCTTCATATTTGTACATTTGAATTTAAATAATTTTCTATAGCAATAAATACAATAATATTTATTGAAGTAATTTTACTATTTCTAGATCAAAAGTAAAATAAAACAAGATTAAAACAAATATTGCAAGTTATCTGTAACATAACACTTGCTTAATATGTTGAACTAGATCTGGCAAAATCCAAGCTCAAGTCTATATAAAGTCACTGACATCAGTCATCAGGTGAAAATAGGAGCAAGCAAGTTTGATTTAGTGGTTAAGGCAACAGGAGACTGCATACTAATTCATCCTTAGGTATGAAAGTCAGTTGGGAGACTGATGTTATTGTGGATAAAATAGAAGGAAGAAGGAGTATTAGACATTTTTACCAACTTATGTTGGTAATTATGTTATTTATAAACATAATAAACACGGAGTATATAAAGAGATAAGAAAAAATGCTACATAAACTACACATAGTACTGAACTTACAACAGTTGTTTGGTGACCATTTAAAGTTAAAATGGCACTGAAAAAGTGACTAATGACCACTTTTTACATTTATAACCATTAAATCATCCCCATGGTCAAAATTCAGCCATTTGACAGCTGACTCATATTTATGATGGTTGCAGTTTCCCAGGGTCATATGATCAGTTTTTGTGATCTTCTGATAAGCAAAATCAAAGGGAAGCCAGGTTCATTTAACAACCTGTTACTAACTTAACAACACAGTAATTCACTTAACAACCATAGCAAGAAAGATCATAAAGTGGGATAAATTCAACTGTGTCACTTAGCAATAGTAAATTTGGGCTCAATTGTGATCGTAATTTGAGGACTACCTATATTTGAGAACGAGGGATGCAGTGGCTCAATGGCTAAGATGCTGAGCTTGTCGATTGAAAGGTTGGCAGTTCAGCAGTTCGAATCCCTAGTGCCGTGTAATGGGGTGAGCTCCCGTTACTTGTCCCAGCCAACCCAGCCAACCTAGTAGTTCTAAAGCATGTAAAAATGCAAGTAGAAAAATAGGAATCATCTTTGGTGGGAAGGTAACAGTGTTCCATGCACCTTTGGCATTTAGTCATGTCAGCCACATGACCACGGAGATATCTTCAGACAAGACTGGCTCTTCGACTTTGAAATGGAGATGAGCACCGCCCTCTAGAGTCAGGAACAACTAGCACATATGTGCAAGGGGAACCTTTACGTTTATATTTGAGATCATGCAAGAAAGGCAGGATATGAATCTAAAGAATCAATCAATATATTATATTCCTAACTAGTTTGTACTACTATTATGAGGTTCTAAATTCTTCAATCTCTCAAGCAGTTCATATCATTAACATAGAGTAAATTAAAAATAACAACTGAATCTACATTTAGCCATTATAAATTTAAATTCCATAAATTTTATTCCAAGCATAACTAAAATATATTTAAAATATATTTTATTGAAAAGATAAATATCTCTCATAGTAGGGGTCCTCAACTGGGCCACACAAGTGTGGATGAGTGAGCAAAGCTTCATCTGTGCACAGGCAGAGTCTATGTTGTATGTGAAACCATTCCCTATCCCCAATCCATGGAAAGATTGTCTTCCAAGAAACAGTCCCTGGTGTCAGAAAAATTGGAGATCTCTGTCTTATAGCTATATTTTTCTTCTATCCAATTATGTATGATTCTCAGAGTCTTCCTTGATAAATCCTTGCAGTTTTCTTGGGAAAGTTTTTCAGAAGTGGTTTCCTATTGCCTCCTTCCTACGGCAGAGAAAGTGACTGGTCCAGGATCACCAAACTGGCTTTGTGTCTAAGGCTCCTAGTTGGTAGCCTGGTGCCTTAACCACTACATCACATTTATTGAATGTGTAATTTATAGGCTGTTTGATTCCCAATGATTCTACAGGGCAAATTAATTTAATAAAGATATAATCTAAGGAAGCTGCATGTATTTGAAAATTTCCAGCATCAGTAAAAGAAACTGTGATAAGTAATCTGTGAAACTGCAAACACCACATAAATATTAAAATATAAAAAAAACATATTATTGATATCCTTATTGCAGAATTAATAAATTTAAAAGTAATAATATCACTTAAGTTGTAAGTTCTAACCATTTCAGTTCGAAATGCCATTTCCCGTTCCAGAGTTGAAAGATGAGAAAAGTGACGATCATTTTCAAAGAGAGTTGTTATGTGATACCTGTTAAAAGCATACATATTTGGCAATAAATCAGGAGAAACGAGCCAGGAATCACTTGGGTAAAGAGATTATTGGATAAAACCTAATCACAAAAATACAGAATCGTGCCATGGAGTGGTAGAGCATTCTATTTCTTCCTAATGAGTCTATTCAACTTCATTACAATCATCTGCACGTATTTTTACAACTTAGGTGTACTATCATCCATCATATGCTCTATACAAACCAGTCTATTATAAAGGAAATAAACATGAAATCTACATAACATTCAGAGTCATATAAGTAATGAATTCATTACTTCTATACTGTTATATGTATTTTAAATGTTTAACATATGAAAAAAGTTGTCATCAACAGGAAGGTTGTTGCATTAAATGTAATATATTTGACTTTAGAAAATATCTGAGTAGAGCCTTATAGATTAAAATATAACCCAGCATTATGTTAAAACTCTTAAAATAGCAACAACAAAGACATGTTAAATTAGAAAGCCTTCATCTCAGCATGAAATATTGTTTATTCCTTCAAATATAGGAATGCAGTAAATTAACAGCCTTTCTACTTGAGAATTTTTTAATTTTCATTTTTAAGACCTGAATGTCTACATTCTAATATCTTCTGAAACAACAGTACTAGTACAACAATGGACTAATGTTGTATCAATGAGACCAAACTTTGTTTATTATTGTTTATTATGCCTGAACTACTATTTTTTTAAAAAAGAATACAAAGGAATTATACAGTAAATGGACTGAAAATCTTGCTATTCTTTGTTTAAAAAAAGATTGGTTCATCATTTCTATAGCAATTACAGTTTGGGGCTAATTAGAAGAACCTGTATCCTTTATACTTCTAATGAAATAATAGAGTCCATAAATAGTATAATAAGAGGAAGTATTGCAAAGACATAGATAGGATCTGTGATAGAATCCTGCCTATAAATTTATTAGGGAACAGTCTGGCTCCCTGGGCTTCATCAAAAGTGAATGCTGATAGAAAAAATGCGAATGCAATTAAAAAATAAGAAGTAAAAACAGGAAGCCTATTATGTAAATTAATTCAAAAATACAGAGAAAAAGTAAAAACATATCAATTCTGGCCTAAATCTCACACAGGCAACTTGAAAACCGAATACAACCTTTGGTCATATGCAGCACAGAGCTAATAGTGACTTCTCCAGAAAGTTGGAGATAATTATTCTCTTTGTGGAGTGGCACTAGAAAGAACTGTGAACTAGCAAGCTCCAAAAGCTTTTTCCACTGTCAGCTCAGTAAGATCTAAATCAGGGGTGTCAAACTCAAGTCGTCAAACTCACGAGGTCATCTCGTGACGTATTGCGACTTTTTCCCCCTTTACTAAATTGGATGTGAGTGTGGCCAGTGCATGACACATCTGGCCTGCAGGCCACAAGTTTGACACCCTGATCTAAATTCATCAGGAAGGATGTTTTGCCCCCTTCCTTGCATACTGAGAGTAAGAGAAAGATAAGTAAATATAATTGGAGAAAAAAATGGACTTATGACCAGTCCTGTAAATTTCTGCTGTTGTACACTGAGCTTGCCAATGTTAGAAGTATATAACGAAGTTTTATTAGAAGCCAAAATACCATATACGTGGACAGAAGCTAATATTACTTTAATACCGAAAGAAGACTCAGATTTAAAACAAATAAAAAACTATAGGCCGCATACATGGCAAAGAAAAACAGGGAAAAAAAGAGGAAAAACCTGAAAGAGGAGGTTAAAAGATTGGAAATAGAGCTCCAAAAGAAACCCCAATTGAAATCTTTAAGATAACAAATGAGTTTAACTAAGCACAAACTGAAAATTTTGGAAAAGGAAGAACTAGCACAACAGTTAAAAAGAACAAAACAGATTTTTTTTGAAAATGCGAATAAGCCGGGAATGTGGCTAGCAGACAAATTGAGGAAACAGAAAGAAAAAAGAATGATTACTAAAGTGCAAAACGAGCAAGGAAAGATGTGTTACCAGGAAGAAGAATAAAGAAAAATAATCCAGGAATTCTATGAGTAATTATACAAGGAGGAGGACAGTACTCTGGAAGGAGAAGTGATACAATATTTAAAGAACGCAGATCTACCTAAAGTGTCAGAAGAAATTAGATATGTTAAATGAAAAAATAAGGCTATCAGAACTGCGGCAATAAAGAGACAGAAAATAAATAAGGCACCAGGACTAGATGGACTTCCATCTGAAATATATAAGGACCAATCAGACCTTTTAGGACAAGTACTACTGGAGATATTTAATGCCGTCTTGGAAGAGGTAAAGATTCCGCAATCATGGAAGGAAGCCTCGATTATATTAATTCCAAAAGAAAATACTCTCTCATTCAGAACTATAAACCAATATCTCTTCTAAATTCGGACTACAAGATTTTTATCTCAATTATAGCTAAAAGATTAAAAAAAATCCTAAATGAATTCATACTCCAGATCAAAATGGCTTTCTACCAAATAGGAAAACTAAAAATAATATAAGAATAATAGCATTCTAGAATTTTACCAGAAGTGTAGTGGAGAACAAATAGCATTATTGTTTTTAGATGCCCAAAAAGCATTTGATAACATAATTTGGGACTTTATGATATTACAACTAAGGGACTGTGGGAGGTCTCAAGTTAGTAGCCCCTTTCATGAAGCTGCAGATTAGGGGATGAGACGACAAGGATCTGGTCTTCCCAAACTCCCAAACGGTGGCCAATGCCGCCACTTGTCTATGAATGGTATTAGCAGATAGGCCTTTGACCAATCCTGCTTATAGGAAGTCTAGTATCTGAGACACTGAAACAATGAGCAGATTCAACCCCCCATCACGACACCAGGAAGAAAAGGTTCCCCAGGTAGAGTCATATATCCTGGTAGTCGACGGTTGTCTGGTGGCCTGAATGGTCCGTATAACCCCCTCTGAACAACGGCTCTTAGTTAAATACACCCGCTCAATCTTCAGGCGGTTAGTTGGAACCATTGTGGTTCTGAGTGGAGAAGAGCACCTTGACTGAGGAACAGCTTGTTCAGGGGAAGACGCCAAGGGCGGGCCACCGAGAGACCGACCAGGTCTGGGAACCAAGGTCGTCTCGGCCAATGGGGCGCTAGAAGTAATAACTCCGCCTGTTCCGCCAACATCTTCTGTATCACCCCTGGAATGAGAGGGAGGGGAGGAAAGGCGTACAAGAGGCCCCGGGGTCATGGCGAGTGGAGTGCATTGACTCCCTCCGCTCCCGGGACTACGAACCTGGTGAAGTACCTCGGCAGCTGAGTGTTCTGAGGCGACGCGAATAGGTCCACAAGTGGTAGCCCGAATCTGAGTCAACTTGTGAAAAAGAGTCAAGTTGAGACACCACTCCTAGCTGTCTATGGTTGTCCGGCTGAGCCAGTCCGCCTTCACATTGGATGAGCCGGAGATGTGGTCCACACAAATGGACAACAGGTTTGCCTCCGTCCATAGCCCCAGCTGCCGGGATTCCTGGAATAGACTCTTGGAAGAGTGTCCCCTTGTCAGTTTATGTGAGTCTTTGTGGCCACATTGTCTGTTAAAATTAAGATATGTTGGCTAGATGGTAATGGTAGAAAATGTAGGAGAGCCAGATGGGCAGCTCTGAGCTCCAGCCAATTGATGTTGTGCTCTAGATCTACTGGGGACCAATGGCCTTGAGCTACCTGATTCTGGAAGTGGGCCCCCCACCTGAACAGGCTTGTGTCCGATGTAATTACCAATCGGCTGGGCTCCTTGAACAAGCACCCCTTGGTCATGGCCGGAGACAACCACCATAGAAGGCAGTGAAGAATCTCTGAGGGCACTTGAACCATCACGTTTGAGTTGCTGCTGCCCTCTCGTTGAAAGGACAGCAGAAACCATTGTAGGGGATGAGCGTGAAGTCTGGCCCAGAGCACAATTGCCAAGCAGGAGATCATTTTTCCCAGCAGACGAGACAGGTAAGTCAAGGGAGCTGCTCGGTCCCATCGGATGATTCTTACCATGGCGTCGATGCTGTCGCAGCGCTCTTGAGGGAGAAATACTCTGCCCAGCGCGGTGTCAATCACAGCCCCCAAGTGTTGAAGTTGAGTTGATGGATGAAGATGACTTGGCGAGGTTTATTTATTTATTTATTTATTTATTTATTTCTTGGATTTATAGCCCGCCCCTCTCCACAAGGGACTCGGGGCGGGT
>JAOYMU010000077.1:50110331-50132870 GCA_025802295.1 Psammodynastes pulverulentus
GGGTTTTCAATTCAATGTATAGAATGTGAAGGATGTGTGTTTGTGTTTGTATTTTATTTTATAGTCATACACTGAAGAAGGTATTTAATTTCATTGTACGAGGTACAATGACAATAAAGTGAACTAATACAGTTTCAGTACTGGGAAAGGTATACTTTCATAATTAACAGGAAATATTTTAAAGTGTTTAAAAATTTGAGAATTTCTTGAAGTTAATACCAAGATAATGCCATTGCCTCATTGTGTTTCTCTTTTTTCAAATAATTTTATTAAAGTTTATAATTGCAATGTAAAAATCAATACAAAGTAAAACTAAGGTAGAAAAATAGAATAAAAGGTATAAAGTGGAAAAAGAAAATATATAAAGAATAGAAAGAAAAAAGGGAGAAAAGGAAAATAAGAATATAGTAAAGAAAAAGAAAAGAAACCAAACTTAATCACAAGTATAAACAACTTTAGTAATTTTACCTCTTCTTAAATCATTATAACAAATGATTTTTTCTTCCCATATCTTATCTATTAAAAAACCCCACAAAGCATGCCATTTCAGGTCTGGTGTCAGCAAAAGTCTATTAAGAGTTACCAGAAATAACATATCTATTTTAATTTTTATTAAATAAAGCAACCTTATATTCCTTCCTTTTATTTCTAACAATCTTAAACGTTAGTCCATTCAAATAATGTCATAGAACTGGATTTCATTTCTTTGTCTCTTGTGAGATTCTTCAAAGCTTTGTCTCTTACAAGTCCAATATAGAAAAAAGGTCCAGGTCACTCTGTTGGTTTATTGTTCATATATCCCTTTTAATTTTTACAATATCCAGCATAACATTTTTCCATGTCATTTTTATCACCTCTGCCATAACATGTTTTAGAAATAATGTATACATACTGTAAAAGCAAATATTGCTGTTGACAGTATTAATGCTAAGTGTTGACTTCCATTTTTGAAAATCCCCCTTCAATATTTCTTGTGTTAGAATATTTGCCTTTTTGTACTTAATAATAAATTTTTGTGGGGGGGGTTTCCCCTTAACTGAACTTTTTAGTTCCCTCTAGTGTTAATATTTAAAATCTTACTGCATTTTTAAAATTGAAAACAAAAACATTTTTTCTCAGGAAGGATTTTTTATAATTAAATCCAAGATCTTATTTCAAATTTGTCTAGACCCTTAGTCCCTTTGTAACTTTCTAAAATCAAAATTTTAATCAACCTTTTCTGTTTGTTTCAATTTAAAACGTTTTTTTTTTTTGTGAAGGATTGATGTCAAACTAACCAGGTGCTTTGAAAATTATTATCTTAAAGATTTCTAATTGATGAAAAGTACATAACAACCAAAAGTGATTATAAAAGGAAGTATGCAAACTTTATAAAGTTGCCTACATGGTTTGAGCCAGATTCTAATTTGCTTGTCTCCCACAGTTCTATAGCTGCTAGACTCCACTGTCTTGCAATATCCTTGTAAAGAATAACTTTTGAACGTTTGAAGCAGACAGATGTTTTCATCAAACTTAGTGGTTTGGTTTTACCTAATTAAAAATAGCAGTGATGATTAAGAGTGTAAGACATTAGACCATGAGTGTCAAACTCATGCTGTCACATTGTTATCACATGACATTTCATGACGTTTTTTCCCTTGGTGGAGCTGCAGTGGGCATGGCCTGCATGTAACACATCCGAGCGTCAGTTTGACACCCTTGTATTAGACAAAATATTACTGGCCATCTCTGTGGTGGGGGACGTCAGGGCCAGGTTCACGAATTTGATCTTGATGCTTCAAAATCAAATCACGAAAATTTAGTAGTAAACTACTGGATAATTGTAGTGCAATTTTCTCTTAGCAGTACATCAAGTAAAAATAGGTGTGAAAACTATATACTTAATATACCAATGCATGTTTTAACAAAATCAAGCACTTTATGGCTTAGCAAATGCAAGAATACAATTTGTATGAAATAATGCATTATATCAAAATGTAATTAATTAAGCAGAAAATATCCTGCTTCTTTTTTCTTTTTGGGTGCAGTTATCCATTGGCAACTTTATAAGACTTCATCAAGCTCTATTTCCACCAAGCCAGGAGAAAATGGAATCGCTATATCAAGATGGATATGATGACACCATACAGTTTTTATTGAAAGAAAATTGGTTTGAGTAGGTTATGCATGATGAAAATAAATAAAAAATGGATGGCTTGTCAACGCAAATCTTTGAACATGCCATACAGAGCCCAAAGGGCTGATGTCAGCATTTATGTTTATGTCAAAAAAATGTGACTGGGATTTCATCTATTGATGCCAGACAAGTGTGTTATATGTCATTGTGCTGGCCTGAATTTGTAGAGGATTTCAAATGCAGTGGAATTGTATTTGGTATAGAAGATAAGCTGCTTCTTAGAAAAGATCAAAACTTCCATTGCTTTATTCTTGTTCTTTTTTTCCATTTTTCATGCAGATATAAAAATGCTAAAAATATGAGGTTTTGGCTCATTAAATTTATTCATATAAAGTCATAAATATGGGCAGTTAGCAGAAAATTGAATACTTGTGTTATTTCATAAAAATACTATTAATGTGTTCATTAATTAGTTTACTCATTTTTTTTAATCCAGTGCATTCTCAAGCATGAGAACTGTAATTACAATGAAACCATGGGAAACAAAACAACTTAACTCATTTATCTACAGATGTGTTTTACCATTAGTAGACTTAGTTTTTCAGTGGGTTTATTTATCCTTTCTGTCATATAAAATTCATTGTAGAAAAAAAAGAAAAATGTCAATTAAACATATTGCATTTTTGTTTATGCCATAGTCACCTAGAAAATAGATCAGAGCAATTGTTAAATATGAATAAAGCAAGTTGCATCAGCCAGTTTTATATAAAATGTCTCAAAGGAATAATTTGCTGATTTAATGGATATTGCCCAAATTGCGTTTTCACCTAAAATGCTTTTTATGCCGTTGGAATCCATTGGGTATGATTTTCTAATGGCAGGTCTCCTGTCATCATAATCTAAGAATAGTATTGACTCTACTTATAGTAAATATTGCAGTATCAATTTTACAAAAATTCTTTGTTTGCATAAATTCTTATTCCAAAAATTTTGCAATGTTCTTTTTAATTCATTGTAAACTTGTCTTTTCTATGATTTGCATGGAGTTAATAAATATAGTTTGTGTATAAACCCAAAAGATGGTGTTGTAAAAACCAAGGTTTTATTCTTTATTTCCACTACAGTTAGTTCTCGACTTATGTCCATTCATTTAGTGACTGTTCAAATTTACAATGCAATTGAAAAATATGACTTTACAACCAGCTTTCAAACTTACGAACATTTCAGTTTCTCTGTGGTCACATTATCATAATTCAGGCATGTGCTTATGACGATTGCAGTGACATGGGGTCATATGATCACCATTTGTGACCTTTCCAGCTGGTTTCCAACAGGCCAAGTCAATGGGGAAAGCTGGATGGAGCTTGTTTGGAGGTTCTAGCAGGGGAGTGCAGTACTGTCTACCCTTGAACGAAGATTGGTACCCCCCTTCTGTCTGGGATGGTCGTTCTCTTCCACTGACTGTGCAGCTTTGGGAGGGATGCACATGGAGCAGTGAGACAGGGAGGGGACATGCCTAACCAACTCAACCAAGTCACCCTGGGCTATCAATGGGGTGACAGATGTCATGGCCATATCGCCCTCACAAAGCTGGATTTGCTTAATGACCCTATGATTCACCTAGTAACTGCAGTGATCTGGTTAACAAGGTTGCAAAATTAGGTGTATCTCAATGACTGCCTCAGTGACAAGTTTCAGTCCCAAATGTCATAAATTGAAGGCTACCTATATAGAAATTATGCTTATGAATGTCACTATTGAAAAGCAAATTTTACCTTCATCAGCAGTTTCTCCATATGCACAGTTAACATTTTATATTGCAGCAATGAGCAAAGGAATTGAACTGGGGCTTGTGGGTGCAACACATGGATAATGCACATTAATTTGGAAATTTGACACCTACCCTTTTTATTGTGGAACATTTGCATTTTTTTATCCACTTGAAATGAACTGAATGTAATCCTATAATCATTTTATGAGTTTTTTGAGCTTCTCTGTGTTTGTCAGTACTTTTCTATGTATTGAAAGAAAATAAAATGGTTGTATTTAACGGATCAGTGTCCCCCCCCCATTTCTACCACCCAATACATGTAAAAACTCAACAATGATATTTTATGTAGAATCATTTTGAGCAAAGCAAGTTTAGTACCATTCACAAAAACATTTTAAAGCTGTAATCAAGATTAAAGGAGAAGTCATTAGCAATATGAAACTTTGGTAAGACACCCCCCTTCTCCATCACCCCTCCCCTTCCATAACCCCTGAAATAGTCTGAAGAAAAGGAATTTGCAGAAGTGGGAGAGCAATCTGCTTCTGCCCTCAGAAACATCCTCAGGCAAACAGTTTGAATGAGGCTAAGTTTTATGAATGGAAACATTGTTTCATTCATAAAACTAGACCTCCCCCATTCACTAGGAAAGCACAGTAGCAGAATCTCGGAATAAGCAATACAATGGAATCAAGCTGCAACTGATTAAATCAAACTGATAGGATTAGTCCACCCTGGGGGCCAGTCACAACTTTTAGTAGGCAACAAAACATTAGTTAAATAAAGTCATACAAATCCTAATTGCGAAACACCAAAAATTTATAAAAGCTCACCAATGCACCAAATCAACTGTCAACTGTCCCAGAACCAGTTGCTAAAGTTGCTTCTGATTACCAATAAAGAATCTTTTCAAGCAGCTGGCTTCTCTCTTTACTGCCATTTTTCCCGGATGGCAACTTGAGCCAATTCTTCCTATAATTTTGGCAACCACAAAGGGACTCCCAGCTCACCTAGCCATCAGACCAGCTTGGGTAAGCCGTCACCTAAGTGCAGCAGACCCCTTTTTGTCTATGGATGGGTTCTTAGGACTGTGCTCAATCAGGAATAAGTGCCAAATGGAGTTGTGAGGCTTGCATTCAACAGTTGCTTGAAAAGGTGAGTATACTTACTGCCTCTCAGAGCCTGGGGTGGGGGAGCTTAGTATGGAAAGTGTTGTTCTGACCAAGGCTTTCCAAGCCAGTAAATAACACAAAATGAGTCCCCCAAAAGTCTCTTATTTTAATGGCTGTGAATTCTGTTCATCTTTGCAGCTCCATGTTGACTTCTCTTCTGTTTGGTTTTTCATAGCAACTGGAAATTAGGTCGTTGGCAGCCTTTCAAGGAAGATAAGGTGGGTGTTAACAGCCTTCTCCCGAAAAACTGTAATAGCTTCTTTTGGACTTTTATTTATCTGTTTTGAACTCGTTACGGCTGTGAATGAACAGAATTTGCAGCCATTAAAATAAAAGACATTTTGGGGAGTCATTTTGTGTTATTTATTGACTCGGAAAGCCTCGGTCAGAACAGTTTGCTCCCTGCCAAGAGCATCTGACCCAGTGTGCCTCCTTATATGTATTATGGGAAGGCCAATCATCTCCGAGCCTTACTCCTGAATCACTCTTTCAACCCCCGACTGTTCTTGCTTGCTGGTGGCTCTGTGCATGCATGAACTGACAGCATGGGGAGCCTGTTCCTCTGCCTCACTCATGTCCGAATCTGGAGGCTCTGGAGTCTGCACATAACTCCCAGATGACCCTGGCTCCACCTCTGCGTCAGGCGCAGAGCCCTAGCTTCAGCTTTCCTCAGCCTCCCCCACCTCTTCGCTGTCAGATTCTGCTGCCAGCTCTGCAGGCTGCCAGTGGACCACAACAAGTGTGTGTGGGTGAATAGGAAAATCTTGCTGCCACAGTTGGATCTCACATCTGTGCTTTTCCTAGCTGCAACCAGACTCTCACCAGTCCCACAAGATTATGACCCACAGATCCTGGAAAGCAAGGGATTTAGCTGGAGTGTGAGATCTGTAAGCAGAAAGGAAGTGGTGTGAAAGAGGCAGAGATTTGCATTTGGGCAACACACCTGGAATCACTGAGCAGAGCCTTACTCTCCAAGGAGGAGGCCATACTCTGTAAAAAGAAGCCAGACTCCTCCCAGACTTCTGGTCTGCAAACTGCAGGTGGCTAAAAGATTGCTTTGCTGGGGCAGAGGACTCTAGAGTCAGTCTGCAGTTGCGGGAGATCCAGACTAAAGGTCTCACCATGTGTAACGAGCTAGTTCAAGAGTACTGCCTAAAGTTATAGGAAACTGGCTTAAAGGTCCTGCTGGAATCTTCCCTAGAGAGACTGTTAAAAGCCTGGGATGAGAAAAAATTGCCCAAGCAGGCAGTAATGAAAAAAAAAAAGTGCATCAAATTATGTAAAGAATAGACTTTGCTCAGAGATGAGGCAGGATAATCAATTTGACCAGAACTCAGTACTTTAAAATATACAATTTTGAAAACACTAAGAGTTAGGCTAAAACCTAACTCCCAAATATTATATTGGTATTGCTGGGCTGAATTTTCAGACCCAGAGCACCCCCAGTCAAATGACCCGGAGCACCCCCAACCAGAAATAGGTACCCCATATACTAGTGACAAAGTAGGAGTCAGAATTATGGTGCCTTGCTGCAGAAGCCCAAAGAAGAGAACAGCTAGAATATGTTCTCACACATACCCCCTGCTCTCCATATGACCACATAATATGCCAAAAGGATATCCCATCTTTCCAGTCAGACCCCCAAACAGTAATCAGCACCATCCAATCAATCACAGCCACAATCCTTCATGGGGGGTATGATGCAGCTGCTTTATATCTTCCTCACAAAAGATGAATTTCTCTGGCTGTTTGAAAAAAAAACAGAGGAGATTGCCAGATGAACCATCATTATAACACTGGGACAGGTAGCCCCAATGAAAGTTGTCCAGCCACTAAACTAACACGACTGGGATTACAACATGGCTAGTCATTGGGACGAGTACAGATGGGCAAAAGAAAACCTACTGGAGGCATTGCAAGAAATAGGGTGAAAGCTGCTGAACTGGTCACAGTTTCAACATAACGTATAGTCGGAGGGACAGATACTTGATGCCTTCTGAGTTTGTCTGCTGGAATCTGAGATAGCCTGTGCCCATCTATGCCTATGCCCACCTAGACATGAGCAACCGAAGGACCAGAAGATCCTAGCCTCAGCTTTCCTTTATTTATTATTTATTTTTTAAAATTTATATACCGCCCCATCTCCAAAGACTCGGGGCAGTTTACAACAAAATCAAAACAAATAATATACAGCTAAAACAACCAATTCAGTTAAAATTAACATCTAATTTTATTTAAAAATCCCATTTAAAATCCCCTTGACAAATCAGCCAACGACATCTGATGCATTTTTCACATTGTGTCAAATTGGATCTCAATAGAAATATTGGACTTGCACAGAATTGCAAACTTTGTATGAGCAGAGGGAAAAATTAAAGGAAGATGATAAAGAGAGAAAGGAAACAGAGGAAAAAAAGGGAAAGGAAGAGGAAAAGGAGAGCTGAAAGGAGGGAAGACCTGAAAAAGTTTGCAATTATGCAAAATGGCAGGTGACACCCAAGCTTTCATCTGCCAGATGAACAGTTGAGATACTCTTATTGTGAGGAAGAGGGGATAACTGGGTCATGGCGCTGACATTACTTTAAATGTGGACGGGAGGGATATTTTCAGAGGGGATGTAGAGGCAGCTTTTCAGGACCCAGGAACCATCAACCCTTTCCAAGAGCCCCATCATCTATAGAGCAGTTCTTGCAATAGGCAAACTGTAATGAGTCAAATGTAGGGGGAAGGCATGAAACCATACAGTCCTTTACCGATCTCTCAAAACACTTCATCATAATGGAAGTGAGTGCAACTGGATGGTAATCATTAAGGCATGTGATGATAGTTTTTTGGGCACTGGTATATTGATGGCAGTCTTAAAACATGATGGAACCATGGCCTGATTGAAGGAGAGATTGAAGATGTCTGTGAGAACAACAGCCAGCTGGACAGCACAGTCCTTAAGTACTTGCCCAGGGATATTATCAGGACCAGCAACTTTTCGAGTATTGACTTTCTGCAGGACCTTTCGAACAACAGTTGTATCAAACCTGAGTACCTGCTCATGAGGGAGGGGAACAGCCTTCCTTGCTGGAATGTTATTTGTAGCCTCAAACTGTCCAAAAAACATATTTAGCTTGTTTAGAGAATCCATGTCACCCTTACATGTCAGGGAAGCTGCCTTAAAGTCAGTAAAGACCCGAATACCTCACCACATACATCTCAGGATCTTGAAAGAAGTTCTGTACTTTCTGACTATAGGCCCACCTTGCTGTTTTCATAGCATTTCTCAAATCAGCTTTTGCTATTCTAAGTGCTGCTACATCACCTGAGTTGAAAGCGATGTTTCTCAGCTTGAACATCACGCAGACCTCCTGTGACAGGTTTCTCATTTGCTCATATGACAAAAGTCTTAAGAACACTGACATCCTCCATACCTTTTTGCATATAAGCAGACACAGTAGAAGCGTATTCTTTCACATCAGTATCTGTCCATTTGTTGCAGCCTCTTTAAATATGTTCCAATTAGTACACTCAAAGCAATCTTTTAGAGCTTCCATAGTTCCTGCCAGCCACACTCTCACTTGTTTTCTAATTGGTCTCTTTCTAATTAACAAAGGCTTATTTGCTGGCATAAGCATCATAGAGAGATGATCTGAGGAGCCAAAATGAAATGAGGGGCAGCTTTAAATGCTTTCTTGATGTTAGAGTAATGTAAGTCCAGGATGTTCCCACTCCTAGTGGTAAAGTCCACATATTGATGGAAATTAGAATATTTATATAATTTTTTAAATAATTGCCTTAACTTTATGTGAGTTGTAAACTTTTGGTATATTTTTTTAATGATAATTAATTTGATATCATGTTTAAGGACTAACCATGAGTTCTTCCATCTTCAGCCATCTGGGGATTTGGGAGCAGTCGTATCTTTCTTCCCTGGAAAGAAGGCAATGCAAAACATTTCTGGAAAACCATGCCAAGAAAACTTCAAGGACTTGTCCAGGCAATCACCAGGAGTCAAAAACTGAGTCAAAGATATTGTTTATTCAGTATGCTAAAAAGATAATCTTTTTCTTCCATTTTCCGGCTTTGGGTAATATCTAAAACAGTATGATTTATGTACATAACAGATTTTTGCTAAACCTTTGATGACAATCAAGATCCAGTAGGGTTCTTTTGGCAGGAATAGCCAACACCCCAGAAGACAAGCTCAAGATCAAAAAAGATCTCAACAGACTTGAACAATGGGCCCCATGCATCAAAATGAATTTTAATTTGGAGAAAAGCAATTTTACATTTAGGCAGGAAAAACCAAAGGTATAAGAACATATTAGGTGATTCACTGGTTGGCATTGCAGCAGGACAGATATGAGTTAGCAACACTCCACGGAGTACCATGAAACCCAGCCAATACCTGCTTGCCAGGAGATCCTATGGGGTCAAAGCCACCCTGGAGGGGTGGTGAAGAAAGGAGGTAGATCATGAGAAAACAGCAGTTTCCTCACTTGATCCAAAGAAACCCTCTTGATCAGCAGCTGAGGCAATGGCCATTTTGGCAAGACCAAAGCTATGACAACTGGGACAAGAAGATTATGAGCTGGAGCAGTTTGTGGACAGAGGATTGAAACTGACTGAGATGACTTTCAACTTCTATACCAGAGATTTAAATCCAAATAAAATAATTAAAAAGAAGTCTCTCAAAAACACTAAGAAAGCAGCGATTTAACAAGCTGCAAGATTATAGACCCAAAAGTGAAACAAGCTTTTAATGGAAAACAAGCTTTTAATGGAAAACAAGCTTTTAATGGAAGACTACGAAGCTTTAAAATATAGAAAGCCCAGACTGGAACTTGTAGCACTGAGAAAAGTGACTTAATTTGTGGATAACACTGTTTGATTATGGGAAGAAATCGTATAAAGAAAAAGGAATCTTGTTTTTTTTCCTTGATTTTTTTTAGTCAGCTGTTTTATCTTTGCTTTGCTTAATGCTGGAACCTTGAGTGGGATGCCACCTATTGGTGAAAGAAGATATTATGCTAGTACATGGTGGGAAATGACTTTGGCAAGTGAGGATTAATTGATAACACAAGGAAAACAAAGAAGAGAACAAAGGAAATAGTGAAAGACAAACAATACCCAGAAGGTCTTTTTATTTTGGTTCCATATCTATTGACGTTTTGGCAGCTTGGAAGTATTGAGTGAGCCTTTTGAAGATTTCTAAGGCAAGATGGATTATAATTAACAAAAAACATCTTTGAAATTGAATATTTGATTCTATGGATTAAAGATATTTGAGGAAATTTGGTGGGCCAATCTGGATTATTAAAACTATTTCATAGAACACTCTACAAGGTGAAAAAGAAAGAAAGAAGAAAAATTTAAAAAAACTTTAAAATTTTAGAAATTTAGAGGGTGAAAATTGAAAAATTTTAAGGAATATAAATTTAGGGGATTTTGAGGAACAGTCCAGGGATTGTGTAAATTTTATTAATACTGATATTTTTGGTGTTTATGGGCAATTGGAATTGTGGGATATTGGAATCTTGGAATATTGAGCAATAATTAGCCCATTAAATTATTACAAAATGTTTCAGCAGGGGAAAACAAACATGGTTTATAAAGAAATATTATTAATGTTTCAATTTATTTAGGAAGATATGACAAGGATAATCGAATTGATGCAGGATACAGATGTGAGACTAAAAAGAATCCAGAAAACAATAATAAAAGATGAACAAAAGAAATCAGAAAACAGAGGAGAAACCAGAAGAAGCTAAGGAAACAATAGAGGAGATAAATCCAAAAATGATACAAGCAGATAAAGGTATGGAAGAGATAGTAATAATTCTTAAAATGGAACAGACAGATCATCCTCTATGAGTTCAAAATATAGAAGAGAATAAAGAGAAAGTTCTTTTTAAAATGATGAAAGAATTACGGATGGGTACTTTAGAGATCCAACAGCAAGCGATAGATGTTGTGGCAGATAAAATACTTAGATTAAATAAATGTGATGTAAAAGTTACAAGATCCCAAGGGAGAAGCATGAAAGATTTACCAAAAAGTCAATAAGAGTTGAAATTCTAAAAAGGACAAGAGATGATGGATAGATATAGAATATTTCTTAATATGGTGGCTATTTTATTAAGAGTTAGAAAAAAGTAGAAATTGGGTAATAGTATTATGTATACTGATATATAATAGATCGCATTATAATTACCATGTATACATAAATGTTAGAAGTTGAAAGATTATCATTATGCATATCTAAATACTATTAGTAGTAGTAGTACTGTGTTTAAAATATATTAACTCAGAAAGCTAATACAATCCTGGGTTGCATAAACAGAAGCATAGAATCAAAATCACATGAAGTATTAGTACCACTTTATAAAACCTTAGTAAGACCCACCTGGAATATTGCAACCAATTTTGGTCACCACACTACAAAAACAAAAGAAAAGTTTGAGAAAAGTTTAGAGAAGAGCAACTGAGAAGATCAAAGACTGGAAGACTAAAATGGATGCAGGAATTGGGTTTGGCTAGTATAAACAAAAGAAGGACTAGGGGTGACATGATAGCAGTATTCCAGTATTTGAGGGGCTGCCACAAAGAAGAGGGGTTCAAATTATTATCCAAAGCACCAGGGGGCAGGGCAAGAAACAATGGTTGGAAACTAATCAAGGAGAGAAGCAACCTGGAATTAAGGAGAACAATGAAAACAATTAACCAGTGGAACAGCTTGCCTTCAGAAATCATGAGCACTTCATCATTGGAGATTTTTAAGAAGAGACCAGATAGCTACTTGTCTGCTTGAGCAGGGGGGCTGGACTAGAAGACCTCCAAGGTCTCTTTTGTTTTTGTCTTTTCTAAACCATAGAACAGGCACACAACAACATGGATTCTTTGCAGGGTTTGATGTTATTTTCTGTTCTGCCAAGAATAAGTAAAAGATGGCAAGAAGCAGACTATTGGTATATGGAGCTTTTGAAGTTGATAGATACCTTCAAATAAAAAAGAATCAAAACTAAAAGTCCAGATCTTCCGGTGGCACCGCAGGATGTTACAGGAGCTCTTTTATGGAGCTCCAGCCCTGTTCTTCGTAAGCCACTAGAAGAGCATTTAAATTGCTGTCTAGCGGCGTAAGATCCTTTTTCCTTGGGAAAAGAGGGAGAAGAGAGCTTTTCTGGGTCAAAGGTAGAGCTCCCTAGTAATCCCAGAATTAATTCTGGGGTTCGAAAAGTGAGAGCCCCCTTGTAGCCTGAATATGCTCTGAAGATGGGAAGCCTCTGCTTAAGGACAGAGCGAGACACCGCGACCATCCCTGCTGCAAAATTGATACCAACAGGGAAGTGAAGCAGGCAGATCAAACCAGTGGATTTATAACTGCAAGTATTTTTATCTTCAATTCCATGGAAAATTGTTTTTCTTTTTAAGTCGGTAACAGCGGAGGTGGAAAGGGAGGCAAGATGGCGCTGGCTCATTAAGACAAAGGAATGAAAAGTGAAAGTTAAGAAGAAAGTGTGTATTGGCTTGTTAATTCAATAGCGCCTTCAAATTACTAGCCCCGCTTACAACCTTTTGGATATAATTTTGGACAAAATTTTTCTGGTTTTGGTTTTTTTTTTTCTCACTGGCTTTAAGATTTGATACTGAGTAAAGAAATTTTAGAAAATGGCTGCGATGCAGATACAACCACAATCACAAGTTCTTACACTGGAGATATTTTAGGAAGCCATGAAAGAACTCAAAGAAGGAGTTAAAGATTTGTTTAAAGGGGTTTTTTTTGAGCAAATGGGAATAAGAAATAAACATATAAGAGAAGATACAGTTTCTGCATCTCAGGGACTGGCACAGCAGGATAACTATGGGGAGGTGACAATTGAAAAGGTTTCTCAAGTTAAAGAAATTTTGATTGTTGGAGCAGAAGAAATACAAATTAAAATTGAAAAAAGTGGAGAAGAGGTGGCTCAAAGTAACGAGACTTGGTAAAAATGAGACTTTGGACGGTAAAAATGAGAGAATGCAAATTAAAATGGAAAAAACAGAAATTGAAGCGAGATACAAGGAGAAGGAATCTGCCATGAGAACAAGAGTTTTACTAGAAGATCCTAAAGAGAACTTGAAAAGGCTTTTTATGGAAGTTTGGGCGAAATCCAGTGTGGAAATTGAAGGGCAAGCCAGACAAAACTTATCAAGCGATGTTGTAATTTATTTTGAATATGGGAAAGCATCGCAGTGAGATTGCTGATGGTTTAATAATGGAAGAACAAAGATTTCTGGAATGTTTAATCTAAAATTATATTATAAAGTTGCTGTACTGCTAGTAATTAGTAATTGGATTGATTTGATGAATGATGTTTTGATGTTTTTAATGTTAGACAAAAAGAGTTTAAGAGTTACATACTGATAAATTTATATTGATATTTTGAATGGAAGGAGGTATATTAAAATTTAAATATTCAATTTGTTGAATAAATATTATATATTCATTTATAATTTTAAGCCAAATGATGAAATAGCTATTAATAGTTTAGTGATTGGATTAATTTAATATTATATAGAGAATTAAAGATGGTAATAAAGTGGGTATAATTAACACAATAGTAAAATTTAGGAGGTTTTTTTCTTTTAGCTTATTTTTTATTAAATGTTTTAGAGATTTTGATTTAAAAACTAGGTTGTAAGTATCTGAATGTATAATCAAAATGTTATAGAAGTGATTGTTAGGATGCTACACATTTATATATCTGAATGTTGAATGTTATAATTGTTTAGAAAAGGTTGGATTTTGATTACTGATAACGCAAGTTACTTAAATGAAAATTAAGATGGATAGACTATATAAAGTAGATATTAGTAAGACGTTTTAGTTAGGTTTCGATATTTGTAAGGGTTTTTTTGCTATTAAATTGGTAGGGAATAAAAAAATTAAGAAATGTGGAGTTTTATAATTGTTAAGACTAGGTTAGACCTTGATTGTTGTACATCAGGGGTACCCAACGCGTCGATGTGATTGGAGTTGGAGTCGATCGCCGGAGAAGCGTGGGGGGAGCATGCACATGCGCAGAAGGGTGGAGGAAGGAGCGTGTGTGTGTGGTAGTGTGTGAGTACGCGCAGAAGGATGGGGGAAGGAGAGTGGGCATGCGCAGAAGCTTGGGGAGGACGGGGAAGGAGCATGTGCATGCGCAGAAGCTTGGAAAGAGCGTGCGCATGCGCAGAAGGGTGGGGGGAGCACGTGTAGAAGTGGAGGAAGAGCATGCGCATGCGCGGAAGGCTGGGGGCGAGTGCTTCCCTTTCCATCTATTGGTAGCTCGCAAGCGGATTAAGTGTAGGCACCCCTGTTGTACGTTATACCCTGTATTTGATCTGGAAAGGAGGGGGGAGGAGTGGGGGGGGAGAAAATGTAAAATGTTAAACTTTTTCAATAAAAAAATGTATATTTTATATCATGGTGACCAAAATTGGATGCAGTATTCCAAGTGTGGTCTTACTAAAGCAGTATATAAACTGTATTAATATTTCACATGGTCTTAATGCTATTTCTCTGTTGATGCAGCCTAGGACTCAATTGACTTTTTTGGCACACTGTTAGCTCATATTAAGTGTTTGTCCATTAGGACAGGGAACTCAACCCCTGATCCATGGACTGGCACTAGGCCACGGCATGCCAGAAATTGGGCCACATAAACAAGCGAAGCCCCATCTGTGGAATAAGGCAGCATGTGAAAACTTCTCAGAAAAACCTATCTCCACAGAACTGGTCCCTGGTGGCCAAAAAGTTTAAGGGCTGCTGCACTAGGACTCCTAGAACACTCTCACAGTTGCTGTTGTCAAGCCAGGTAACATTTATTCTATTCATGTGCATTTCCTTGCCTAAGTGTAAAACTACTTTTCTCACCATTGAATTACCATACTTTTTGGAGTATAAGACACATTTTTTCCACCCCCCCCCCCAAAGTGGGTGAAAATTTGGGTGCGTCTTATACACCGAATGTTGCAGAAGCACCACCTACCAGAAATGTACCTCTTTGCAGCAAGCAGCAAAAAGTCTGTTGCAGCTTCAGTACAGCCTATTTAGCAAAAGCAGCTGATGGTCGTTTGCATCGGGCTCCGATCAGTTGTTTCAGAGTTCAGGGATTGCCAATAGGCTATAGCAATCCCTGTAGCCTGAAATGGGCGGAGCCATGTGCTAATTAGGCTTTGCTGAAGCCAAAAGTGAAACTGAAAGCCTGTTTCTGCTTGCTGCAACGGAGGCAAATTGCTGGGAGGCAGAAGCTCAGGTAAGATATTTTTTTTTGTTTTCCTACCTCCCAAAATTAGGTGAGTCTTATGCTCCAGTGCATCTTATAGTCCGAAAAATACGTTATTTAAGACAGTTGAATGGAGATGACACAGATATACTGAAGAGTAGAATTGAAAGTAATGCTGTAACTACCGGCATTTTTTAAAAAAATTATGAAAAGGAAGCCATAAATACACAAATATATTGAAAAATAGTAAAACTTCAATATAGTTGATACAGGTGACCAAATTTTAAAATATTCACATGTTCATTAGTTTAAGAAGTGGCAATGCAATTTATTTAATGTGTTAAATAAGAAATATGGTATCTGTTCCTGATTATTGGAACAATACCATTATTGTTCTGCAATACAAAGGGAAATCTGGGAGTGCAAAACTTATAAGATGATTAGTTCAGTAAGTAATACTGAGAAGAAATCTGGTAGAATTCTGACTGAGAGTAAAAAATGTGACAATGAACAAAATTTGGGAAGGTCAGTATAGCTTTACACTAGGATGTGCAATGTGATTTTTTTAGATCTCTAAAAATGTATAACAATTAAATGAAAGCATACTGTACATTTATAGAGATTTACAGAAATCATAATAATACAGGTAATCTTCGATTTACATCCATTCATTTAGTGACCATTCAAAATTACAACAACACTGAAAAGTGACTTATGACCATTTTCCACACTTACAGCCACTGCAACATCCCCATGGTTACATGATCAATATTCAGATGCTTGGCAACTGGCATGTATTTACGATGGTTGCAATGTCCTAGGGCAGTGATGGCGAACCTTTTCGGCACCGAGTGCCCAAACTGGAACGCGCATGCATGCTTGTACATGTGTGTGTGCTGGAGTGCTGGAAAACCGAAGGCCAGCTGGCCAGTGTGTGCATGCCTGGTTTTTGGGCTGTTATTGGGGGTCATTTTTGGCCTGAAAATGGCCTGAAAAATGGCCTGGGTTTTTTGGCCATTTTCCAGGCTGTTTTCAGGCCATTTTCTGGACCATTTTCAAGCTGTTTTTGGCCTGAAAACAGCCCAAAAATGGCCTGAAAAAGGCCCAAAAAAGATCCTGAAAATGCCCTGGAAAAGGGCCTGAAAAAAACCAGGAAAATGGCCTGGTTTTTGGCTGATTTTCAGGCTGTTTTCCAGAGCTCCAGTGCCTGCAAAGACCAGCAGGTGACGGTGTGTATGCCTACTGAGAGGGCTCTGCATGCTACCTCTGGCATGTGTGCCATAGGTTCGCCATCACAGTCCTAGGATCAGGTGATCATCTTTTGCAACTTTCTGACAGGCAAAGTCAATGGGGAAGCTAGATTCATTTAATAATCAAGTTACTAAATTAACAAAGGAAGTTATTCACCTAACAACTATGGCAAGAAAGGTTGTAAAACGAGGCAAAATTTATTTAATAACTGACTTCTTCGAATAGAAAGTTTTGTTTCAGTTGTAGTCATAGGTCAAGGATTCTCTGCATATGAATAAACATATTTGGGGTAGTTATGCTAACATTAGAACTATATTGGTTAGAAATATGAATGCACTTTTTGTATGTTTTTATGTATTGGCTGAAATCTGAAGATTTAGCAGTATAATGCAACTAGAAAATTAACAGTCAAAGATTAAGATAATTGCATGCAACAAGAAAAATGAAGTGAAAATAGGAAGTTACAATCCAGGGACAAAGATCATGATTTATATATGATCAATGACGAATGGCAAAATGTATGTAGAACCATGTTCTATTCACATTGTTACCTAGAAATGAAAGTTGGGTATATCAGGAGAAACATAGAATTTGGGTGCAATGGAAATAGGTGGGTATGATTGACAAAAGATAATATAATATATAGAACTAACTGATTTTGAAGGAATGCAGATTGAAAATTATCTATGCTTAAGAGAATTTGATCTTATAGATAGAAAGGAGGAGGATCAAGTAGCAAAACAAATCATATGAAAGAAAAATGTACATAATAAAAGGAAACAAAGTTGTGGTTAAAGTAAGGGAGGGAAGAAGTCTGAAAAACATCTGCAAGAAAGCTCAGAGACCACAAGGACTCCAAAATTTAACCTTGAGCTAAAAATACTGTGTTCTATTGGTACAAAAGACACTGCATGGTGTAGACATTAAGGAAGAATAGTTTGCAAGGACAGAAAGACAGACAGAGATACAGTGAATGCTGTTATTGCACATTGACACATTTTAGTCTAGTATTTTTTTTCTTATCTTTTATTTTCATTACTATTTTTACTATTTTTTTCAGTGCTCTATGAATTACATTGCTTACCCTATAAAATGTTGAGTTAAACTCTTAAGATTCAAATCATTTATATGCTACTTACCCCTGCAGTATATATGAGAATGGATGGCTTTGCATTTGATTATTTTGTGTCTGTGCAAGGTTGTGATGTCGCACACCTTCAGAATTACTGACACTTGTATATACAGTTTCTTGAAATGGGGAAGGAGATGTTGATCCCAAATGTTCTGAACCCTTAAAATGCAGATAATAGTTTGAATTAGATGTGCAAAGTATTCAGTGCTGGTTCTTCAAAATACTATGAAAACTAGTTTAATATTCTATACTGGATATTAACTTCTTCCTATTAGTAATCCAATTTTTACACCTTATACCAGTTTTATATCTTGCCCCAGAACATTTTTATGTGTTATCACACATTTAAAAAAAAAAAAGAATATTTTTCTGGCTAAAATAGTATGCTTTACGGGTTTTTTTCCACCAGCACCATCAAGAATAAAAGGTAAGTAGATTATGAATTGGAAAACATCATCATGAATCTAGGACTCATAATATAATTGCCATATGAATGTCAACCTATACAGAGCCACCTATATTCGAACCAAGACATCTGCAAATACTTCATAAGGGATTTGCTAACATCTATTAAAAATCTCCAAAAATTGTGTATATTCTTGGAAGGATGGGGAATAGTACTTGCACATTTTTTATTTTTAAAAAGTATAGTTCTAAAAGAAACAATCTAAAACCCTTTTATTATATATCATTAATTGATCAGTAAACTAATACTCTAAATTGGCCAAAATAGTTGATACCATGTCTTCCTGACAACAGTACTATCCCTATTATAAGTAGGAATGAATATATTAAAATAGCACTTATTTATTGATATAACTTAAATGATTACCTCTCACACAAAGATAACTTACCAAGTTGTTGCTAGATGCTGAAAGCTCATGACTTTCTCTAATAATATCAGGTTTTGGGGGATTTGGGGGTGTCCGTGAAGAATATACTAAATGAACCATATGATACTCATCTTGCTAAAATAAAAGAGAGTATTTTTATAGTGCTGTCTACTTTCACATTAAATCCATGTTGACAGGCAATACCAATCATAGTATAGGTGTTCATATAATTAGCACATTCAGTATGTTTGCATAACACACTGAACAGATTACTGAATTAACTCATTTTCTACATTTGTATAGTCTATAAGAAAATGTGTTGGATTCGAGAACAAGTTAAACTATGATTTAAAAAATAAACACAAGCTTGTGCAAATACAATTTCTAGGTCTTAACCTGACCTAGTTAATTCAACCAATGAGTACCAAATATAGACAGGTTTATAATGACTATTCCAGCTATAATATCTGTATTAACCAGCCAATCTTTGTTTTCAAAGAGTAGCCCAGCACACAAAGCAATGTGTAGGCCAGTACACACAATATTCTTTTAGTTGGCTGGCTCTCTTCCTTATCAGAAATAGAAAACACCGAACAAGTGAGCAAAGGCAAGAGAAGAAAGGAAAAAAGGAAAGGAGAAAAGGGGTGTTGTATTACCTTATACACTCCTTCTCGGGGTGCGCCGATGGGATCCAGGAAGCATGGGAACGACTCTAGTCCTGTAGTTTTATAGACAGTGTGTGAAACTGAGGACACTCCCAGCTGTCAATCACCCAGTTTCGGCAATGTCATCACATAGGCCTCAGGATCGTCTTCCAGGTGTCCTCAATTGTACCCTGGACCAGTCGGCCACAGGGTGGGTTTGGATCCCATCGCCGCACCCCGAGAAGGAGCGTATCAGGTAATACCAATGCCACTTCTCCGGAGTGCCTGCGATGGGATCCAGGAAGCATGGGAAAGTTCAGTCTAATTCTGGGCGGGTTGCTGACTGGTCTGAGTAGGACATTCCAACACTACCCTCTGCAGAACTCTTCACCTAAATGCTGCATCTGAAGATGCAAAGGCATCCAGTCTTTAATGTCTTATAAATTGAGTAGGAGAAGCCCATGTCGCTGTCCTATAAATCTCATCTATCAAGGCCTGAGTAGCCCAAGCTGCTGTAGTAGCCGCACTCCTCATGGAGTGTGCCATTATGTTTTTCGATTTGGGCAATGTCTGGCTCTCATAGGCCTTAGCAATAGTGGCCCTGATTCACCTGCCTATAGTAGATGAGGTTACTCTTTGCCCTAAGGAAGATTGACGAAAGGAGACGAACAGAGTCTCAGTCTTTCTAAAACCTGCTGTCCATTTCAGATAGATGTGTAGCGCTCTCCTAACGTCCAGTCTATCCCAGTCCCGTTCTCTAGTATGAGACGGGCCCGGGCAAAAATTCGGCAAAATCAGTTCTTGAGACCTATGAAACAGTGTGTTTACTTTTGGAATAAAGGATGGATCTAATCTAAGAACTACCCTATCTTGGTGGAACACAGGTCCTGTCTCATTGAAAGCGCCACCAGCTCCGAAATCCGTCTGGCCGACGTAATTGCTACTAGGAAGGCTACCTTATAAGACAGTATCTGAAGGGAAACAGATCTCAAAGGTTCAAAGGGGGCCCCCTTGATAGTCTGTAGAACCAAAGGCAAATCCCACGTGGGATATCTATGGACCACTGGTGGTTTTAAGTTCGTGGTGCCTCTGATGAACCTCCTTATCATGGGGTGTTGAGCCAGGGAATCTACCCCCCCCACAGGACAAAACTGAGGACAGGGCCGCCACTTGTCTGCGAATCATATTGAGGGACAAACCCTTATTCAACCCCTCCTGAAGCCAACTCAACAACTGGGCCACCGACAGGTTGGCATAATCGATGTTCGATTTGACACACCAATCACAAAACGCTCTCCAAGTAGCGTCATAGATATGATTCGTGGCTGGTCTCCTGGCTGCTTGAAAGGTGACGATCACTTCGTCGAAAAAGTTCGCCACGGCTAGAAGTATGCACTCAACAACCAACCGGTCAGCTGGAGCCACTGTGGATTTGGATGCCGAATCGGTCCCTGACACAGGACAATCTGATGTGAGGGAATTTTCCACGGCTTGGCCACTGCCAGGCCCAGTAGATCCACGAACCAAGGTCTTCTGGGTCAGTACAGTGCCACCAGGATTAAGGTCGCCTTTTCTGCTACCAGCTTCCTGAGTACTGCCGGTATCAGAGGCAGAGGAGGGAATGCATAAAGCAGCTCTCGAGGTCACCAACATCTGAGAGCATCTACTCCCTCCGCTCCCTGAGATCGGTAACATGAGAAAAATCAAGGCAGTTGGGCGTTGTCCAGGGAGGCTAAGAGATCCACCTTGAGAAGGCCAAAGTGGATAATCAGGAGTTGAAACAAGTCCGGGTGTAGTTGCCACTCGGCTGGGTCCACCCTGGCCCTGCTGAGCCAATCCGCCTTTACATTCAGGGCGCCTCAGATGTGTTCCGCTTTGATGGATTGTATGTTCTGCTCCACCCAACTGCAAAGGTTGCGGGCTTCGTGCATCAGACCTCTGGAGTGCGTGCCCCCCTGTCGGTTGATATGGGCTTTGGTGGCCACATTGTCCGTGAGGAGAAGCACATGTTGTCCCGCTATCTCCTTTTGGAAGGTTTTAAGGGCAAGGTGCGCGCCCCGCAGCTCCAGCCAATTTATGTTGTGTAAAAGATTGGGCTGTGACCAGGTCCCTTGAGCTACCTGGTTGAGGCAATGGGCTCCCCAACCCGACAGACTGGCATCCGTGGTCACTGTTACTCATGTCGGATTGTCAAAACGAGACCCTAAGCCCACCGGTCGAGAGGTTCACCACAGCAGGGACGTCCGTACCTTTGTCGGCAGACGGACCCGAGCTAACGAAGTGCTGCTCCCTTTCCGCTGATACGGAAGCAAGAACCATTGCAGGGTTCTGGTGTGCAGTCTCGCCCAGGGAACTATTCTTATACAGGACATTAGTTTCCCCAAAAGTTGAGTAAGGGACGCCAAGGTTGTCACCTTGTCTTGGCGCACTTGAGAAGTTAAAGCTTTGATGTTTGCCAGACACTCCGGCGATAGAAATACCCTGCAAACCACCGAGTCTATAATTGCCCCCAAATGAGGTAGACGTGTGGTGGGTGTCAGATGGCTCTTCTTTATGTTGACCGAAAAGCCATGTTCCTGTAGAATCTGAACGGTCATACGCAAGTCCTGTTCCACTCGATTGAAGGAGGTGGGCTGGATCAAAATATCATCCAAATAGCATTGAACCCGAATTGGCTTAGAGTGCATGAAGGCTGATAATGCTGCCATCACCTTCGTAAAGGTCCTGGGAGCTGAAGCCAGACTGAAAGGAAGTGCCTTGTACTGAAAATGCCTGCCTGTTTAGTAAAAACGCAGATACTGTCTGTGGAGTGGGTGAACCGGTATATGCAGATAGGCCTCGATTAGGTCGATGGATGTCATATAATCTCCCTCTCTGATGCCTTGTAGAATCGAAGCAAGAGAGTGCATTCGGAATTTTCGAAACCTGACAAATTTGTTGAGTCCCTTCAGGTTGAGTATTGCCCTCCAACCACCCGAGGACTTGGGGATCACAAAGAGCATCGAATAGTAATCCTGCCCTTGGTGGGCTTCAGGTATGTACTCTATGGCTTGGATGGCCAATAGATGTTGAATGGCCTCTTCCATAAGTCCTCTTTTTGTGCTGTCCTTTGATACAGGCCAATGATAAAAAAATTCTGGGTGGTGGAGACAGGAACTCTGAGGCCAAATCTTATGGTATGTTTCACCCACTCGTCGCTGGTGGTTTTGTCCAATTGGTCGCTGAATAGACTTAGTCTGCCACCAATGGGAGCAGAATTCTTGCAGTCACCGCAGCCGTCTATAGGGCGACCTCCCCCCCTCGAAAGGGCCGTCTAGACCAGGGGTGGGCAAACTTTTTGACTCGAGGGCCGCAATGGGTTCATATATTGGACCCGGGGGCCGGACCA
>JAOYMU010000077.1:50382250-50392417 GCA_025802295.1 Psammodynastes pulverulentus
ATCTGCCTAATTACAGGCAGCTGGCTGTTAGCAGAAGTCTGCAATTACTGCACTCATTCCTCTGCGCCACCAAGGGCAGCCAAAAGAGCAACGCCATGATAGAATGGTACTTACGGTGTTATGTATTATTCCAGCAAGATGATTGGGCCGATTTGCTTCCATTCGCCGAGATAGTGTACAATAACGCTGTTCATAGGAGCACTGGATTTACACCGTTTAAAGTAGTTAATGGGATGGATTTTGTACCTATACCTGAGTGGGAGTCAATCCCACAGGAGTCAGGATATGTTAAAGTTTGGGCTGAAAGTACAGGAAGTATGGAGTACCGTTAGGTCAGCTTTACACAAAGCTGCCACAGAATATAAAGTGCAAGCAGATAAAAGGAGGGGGGAGCACAAGCCTTTCCAAACTGGGGACATGGTGTATTTATCTACAAAATATTTGAAATTGTGCCTAGCTAGTAGGAAACTAGGTCTGAAATACATAAGTCCCTTTCCAATAATAAGATTAATCCTGTGACAGTCCAGTTGAAACTTCCAGCCCTCCTGGGTTGCATACACCCAATCTTCCATAGTAGCCTATTGAAACCGCTAGACCGTTCTGGTCCCCTATCCTTGCCTGCTCTCCCGGTCCAGTATCCGGGTCACATTACGAGATAAACAAAATATTAGACTCATGAATATGAAGGGGATGTTTACAGTACCTAGTACGGTGGAAGGGGTATCCACTGACGGAAGCTTCATGGGTAGCAGCTACAGAAGTAAGAGCTAACTGATTGGTACAGAGGTTTCATGAATGCTACCCCGAGAAATCAGGACACGCGGGAAATGACGCCAATGCTGTGTCTGACCTTTTTCTTTCCTGTTTTCCAGGTGGACTCCGGTAGATGGAAGCCGCCTATTGAACCCCATCCAGCACTTGCCATTGTGTGTGGGTGTGGGGGGGGGGGGGTGGAAAGGCAAACCAAGCAACTTACAGGGAGACGCTTCCTGCAACAGCCACTCTCCTGTCCATCGGGGCCATCTGGAAAGAGTTCCCATCAACTCCCGCCAACTTCCTGTCCATCGGAGCGGCCTGCCAAAATCCTCCAGCCTGCCGGAAGTGGCAATGGGCGATGACGTCAGGAACAACGACACGGCAACGGTGGCTAAATTCACAGGTGCTGCATGGATGAATGGTCTGGGCATGGACCGGAGACTGAATAAGACTATGTGGATGTGGGTTAACAGACTGTTTGGGGGTGGGCGTGGTGCAAGCGGAGCTGCCTAATAGAGGGAGAGTCAATGCAGGCATTATAAAGTGGCCCTGGGAGGCGGTAGCTCCCAGCGCTAACTTCACTTGGGTTATCCCTACCGCTCTGCATGTTGGAGTTGGACGGTGTCTAGGGACAAGGAATAAACACATCACTGCCTTAACGGTAGGTGCTTGAGTCCTGTGTCTTTCTTCTTGCTTCTATGACCCAACTGTAGCTGAGACACCACTACGACCTGTGCAGCCAGCCCACTGCCAGTACTTTTGGCTCAGTCAAGCCCCGGACCACAGCAGAGCCTACCTAGACATTGGAGACCAGCTAGCTCGCTAAGACAACCTCAGCTGCCATCAGCATGGCAGGTGCCACCTGGTTGGGCTTACTACCCGGAGCAAGACTGGGTCCAAGCTCAGTAGATGCCTGCCCCAGTTCTGCTGCTGCCTCCTCCTCCAGCCCGGCCTGCCATCCCACCGTGCTTCAGAGCTGCCTTTGATGGGAGTTCGGATAAGCCTGCCTTCTACTTGAACTAGGTGTGGGCTCACATCGATCGCTATAGGGATTACTCCCCTACAACCACAAAATAATCACCGCCATCACCAAAAACCTGGAGGCGGAAGCTGCGGAGTGGGTGACTCAACTGCATGATGAAGCCACCCATGAGCTACAGAATGTCAACGAATTCCTGCAGGAACTGAGAAAAAGGTTTGTGGACATGGCCCAGGGCCAGGAAGCAGAGGCAGGAATTAAAGTGATCAGGTAGAAGGGCTGCCTGGGCAAAGAGTACATCGGAGAGTTTTGGAGACTCGCTGGAAAACTGATCTGAACACCTCCTAGTGCACTTTCTTAAGGAAGGCGTGGACAAGAAGCTATGCCACACCTGTGTCTGCCAGAACATCCCGGATCATATCCACAACTGGTACTGGATGGCAGTGGCCATGGATATCGAGGTCCATCAGCACCCTAAAGAGACACTAGAGAAGAAGCCCAAGAGACAGTTCAGTTGGCGACCTGTTTCCCTCCAAGCGGAAAAACAGCCCAGGGGAACCTCAATGATATCAATCAAATGTTTCCAGTGTAGCCAACAGGGCCATCATGTATCAGACTGCCTGGCCCTTGCCCCTGACCCCCAAGCAAAGACCCTTGCATCGGCCAAGCCCAAAAAGCTGCTGCGGAAACCCAAGAAAAGGGGAAGTTTGTCCGCCAAGCCGTCGAGGTCTCCTTTCCACCTGAAAGAGAAGGGGGAACACCGGCTCAGGAAGCCCCACCCCTGGCAGCAGGCGACAGCCATAACGACAGCAAGGACAACCTGATGATAAGGAAAGCCATCAATTCCATTTGCTATTAAGTCGAGACTAATGGTGCCTAAGACAGGAGCCCAGGGTGAAGTAGAGGCAGTCATAGACATGGGGTGCACCCAGTGTCTGATCAGCCTCCCACTCTGTTAGAAGCTAGGTATCCGGATGAGGCCCTTAACCAACCCCATAAACTTCAAGAAAATTGATGGGTATTAATTGGGGGAGCCCCTGCCACCTGTCACCAAGCCCATGCGGTTAGAGTTGGGTTGTCACTGGGAGCTCATCCAGTTCGTGATGGCACCAAAAATGACTGAAGCATTCATCCTGGGCCTGGCATGGCTGGACAAATAAGAGTCCTACCATTTCATGGGAAGATAGCTACCAAAAAATAAAACTAGGATTGGGTCCTCTTCCCTCTCCTAGCCCTATGGGGGAAGGATTGGTCAGTCAGCTGGAAGGCCCTAAGCGAAGCAAAAAAACCACCGTTACCTCGAAGTCACAGCTAGGGAGACCCCAGATTCCCAGAGAGTACCATGACTTGGCTGAAGTGTTTAGTGAAGAGGAATGCAATGCCCTACCACCTCACTGCCCCACAGACTGTACCATAGAATTCATGTCAGGAGCCAAACTGCCCAAGCTAATGATGTACTCCATGATCCCAAGAGAGATGACAGAATTAAGGGATTACATCAACACTAAATTAGCCCGAGGATTCATACAAGCATCTAAGTCCAGAGTAGTCACTCCAGGCCTCTTCAAAGAAAAAAAAAAGATGGGTCAATGAGATTATGCATTGATTTTAGGGGAATTAATGCAGTATACATAGAAAACACCTACCCACTACCCCTCATGAAGGACATACTAGCCCACTTAGAAAAAGGAAAGGTGTTCATCAAACTGGACCTCTGGATGGCGTACTACCAAGTGCAGATAAATGAGGGCAATGAGTGGAAAACTGTTTTTAACTGTCCTTTAGCAGCTTTCAATTCAAAGTCCAATTGCATGATGCCTTTCAGATTACAAACAGCCCCTGTAGTCTTTATGCAATTGATAAATGAGGTGCTACATGAGCACCTGTATAAAGGAGTCCTAGTCCACATGGATGACACTCTCGTTTTCACTGAGATTCTAGAAGAGCATGTTAAACTGGTAGGCCAAGTCCTGAAAAAACTCCTCGTGGCTAAGCTATAGGCAAAGCTGTCAAAAAGCGAATTCCACAAGACCAGCCTGGACTACCTGAGCTATTGAGTGTCAAATGAGGGAGTAGAGAAGAACCTGGCTAAAGTTAAAGCCATTTTAGACTGGCAACCCCTCGCACTCGAAAACAGCTTCAGAGCTTCTTGGGATTTGCTAACTTCTATAGGCAATTCATTCCCTCCTTCGCTAAAATTGCCTTACCCATCACAGAGCTATTAAAAACTGGAGGGGGCAGGCGCAGCAACTACATCCAAGTCAACCCATAAACTGGGTTTTAGAATGCCAGCAGGTATTCGAGGCGATGAAGGCCCTGTTTGCCAAGAAGTGAATCCTCAGGCAACCTGATCCAGCCCAGCCCTTTGTTGTCCAAGCCAGCAATGTGTCTGTCACAGCAATTCTCCTCCAGAAGAACGCCAACGGTAACTTGCAACCCTGTGCATACACCTCCAAAAAATTGACATAGACCTAGAGGAGGTAGGCCGTGTGGGAGAAGGAAGCCTATGCAATCTGTTGGGCCCTATTGAATTGGAGACACCTTCTTGAGGACAATCATGTTCCTTCTTGAAGTGTGGACTGACCATAAGAACCTAGAGGCACTCAAGACTTCCCCAAAGCAAGTTCGCTAGGCACAGTACTTCAAATGGTTCAACTTCGAGCTGAAGTATATCCCTGGGGGGAACAAATCTCTAGGCAGATGCCCTATCATGCAAGCCACAGTCCAATAGCAAATGTGATGAAGTGGTTCATGTCATGATTCCCCCTTCCCAACCTGCCTCACAAGCCAACCTGGGGTCAAGCTAGACAACAGGGGCTACAAGCAGAGGCAGGATGACCCTAAAACTACGAGACATGCTGCCAGCCGATCCATGGTACAATGACAAAAAGGAGGCACTGACCCTAAAGGATGAACTAACCTGGAAAGGCTCAAAATTGTACATGCCTACAAACCTGCAACTCCTGTGGCAAGTTCTGTGGCAAAGTCACGATTCTAAGCAGGCAGGACACTTTGATTACTTAAAAACTCTGTATTTAGCCAGACAGCAGGTTTGATGTCCAAAGATGAAAAGGGACATTGAGGACTATGTCAAGAGTTGTGCCACTTGCGCGGCCATGAAGAAAAGGCCAGGAAAACCCCCAAGGCTACTTCAGCAGGAGACAGACCCATCCAGGCCCTGGGGGGAGATCACCATGGATTTCATTGTTGAGCTCCCTGAAAGCAGGGGAAATAAGGTCATTTGGACCATGATAGATTTATTCTCAAACAAGCCTATTTCACAGCTTTTCCAGGGCTCCCATCAGAAGAAGCTGGCTAAGCTGTTTATAAAGCAGATTTATAGATTGCATGGCATTCTCTGCAGGATCATTTCTGACAGTGGGGTCCAATTCACCGCTAAATTCTGGAGAGAGTTCATTAGATCCATTGGGTCCTCACAGGGACTTAGCTCAGCTTTTCATCTGAATACCAATGGGGCTACGAAACATACAAATGCCATGGTACAGCAGTACTTAAAGTGCTATATCAACTAACAGCAGTCTAATTGGGCAGAGTTACTGCCATTTGCTGAGGTGGCATACAATAATGTGGTGCGTAGCAGCACTGGTCTGACCTCTTTCCAGGTCATGAGTGGCATGGAATTCGTTCCCATGCTCAAACTTGCTAGGGAGCCCCCTCTCATCTATGTCACTAAATGAATGGATGGAGTCTGTGAAGGAGGGGTGGGAAAATACCAAACGGGCTTGGCGAGAAGCAGCAAACCCATAAAGCACAAGCTGACAAATGCCACAGCCCCCAAGAGCCATTCTGAGTCGGGAGTAAGGTCTACCTCTCAACAAAATACCTAAGATTAAAACTCCCTTGCAAAAAGCTAGGACCAAAGTTTATAGGGCCTTTCCCTATAGTGAAAGTAATCAACCTTGTTGCAGTTACAGCTTAGCCTCCCTTGCTTGCTAGGGAAAGTGCATCTGGTTTTTCATAGAATTTTTTTAAAGCCAGCCATAGGCTTCCTGATCAGACCGGTAGATTGGGCAGCCCCAAAACCAATAATAGTGCAGGGGAAGATGCATTACGAGGTAAAGAAGATTCTAAATCCAAAAGTGTGTAGGGGTAGGTTGCAGTACCTTGTGCAGTGGAAGGGGTACCCCCTCTCCAAGGCCATTTGGGTCAAGAGTTGGGATGTGAAGACAAATAGGTTGGTCAAACAGTTTCAAGATGAGTAGCCCCAGAAATCTAAGGGGTTTCCAGGAAGAGGAAGGGGGGGGGGGGTTAGACTGGATTTTACCTAACATCTCTGTGCTTTCTTTCTTTCTTTTTTGCAGGAAGTTCTTTTTAATTGAGGGGAGCTGCCTATCAACCCTGAAGCTGACCTGATTGAAGCCATCTTGGAAGCTTCAATGTTGCCACACTGGAGCCAAGGGATAGGGAGGGGGGATTTGAGATAGCTGGGATTTTGTAGCCAAAACAATATTTTCTCTTGAGAACCAAGAACATTCTTACACCTGGTCAGAGGAAAAAGGAGTGATATCACCAGGCAACCAGACAGCCCTGTGATTGGACAATGTGACTGATTGTTTTGACAAAGTGACAAACATTTACTTTTAATTAGGTGAAAATCACGGGAACCTTCAAAGTCAGTTTTCTCCAGATCTGTGCCAATATGATACATCCAATAAAGCTATTCTTTGAGGAATCTACCTGCTTCAGAGTTTTGCTTGCTATGGGTCTAGTACTTGGAACCCTGACACTAATTTTGTTATTGCAGCAATGTCAGCGTGTGAAGTAATACTATTCTGCTATCATAGTCAGATCATGCTCTGATATCCGTGACACTCTCTTACACCACTTCTCACTGCAGGGAGACTGGGCCCATTAAAGTGGTCCACCCCTGGAGAACAAATGTGTTCTAGAAGGAACTGAGTGATATCCTTTAAGGATTTGCCACATGGCCCTGCCGTACCCTTAGCAACAGTCTGGAACTGAAAGGCAGCTGAAACCTTGAACAGGATTGTGTCTATATGACCTCTCATGACCCTTTGTACCCGTCACATCCCATGGTTCATAGAGGAACCGAGGGTTCTGAAATGGGTTAAGAGACATCTAGAGTGCTGCTGGAGGAAAACAAAGGATAACTCTCACTGGACATGTCTTAAAGCTGCTATTATAAGGCCTATTTGTGGTGATAAAAGAAGGAAACCAAACTATTTCGCCATTCTTATTGAATCTGCCAATCAGTCCTATTTCAGATTACTCAATTCCTCCTAGGCCAGGGATGCTTGGGCAGTCTTCATAGCTGTGCAGAATAATTTGTTGACCACTTGTTGGATAAAACTGCTCGGATACACTCCTAGTTAGAACCCTTGTGTAGTGCAATTCTTTATCAGAAGCCTAGGGAGACGTCCAGTACTTTGAGAACAGTTTGACCCTGTTGGACCTAAGAAAGTGGAGAGTATCTTTGGTGCTGTCAATGTAACAATCTGTCAGTTAGACTCTTGCTTTCTGGAAGAAAGCCTCCAGAATGGTGGCCATCACTTAAGTTCTTGCAATTATAAATTATTGACAGCAAGAGGGGACATTCCCAGGACCTTTTAAGGAGGCCCTGGTTTGTCCACTCCTTAAAAGCCATCACTTGACCCCACCTGCCTGGACAAATTTCATGCTGTTTCTTATCTTCCCTTTTAACGAAAGGTGGTGGAAAAGGTAGCTGCTTGACAGCTCCATGGGTTCCTCGATGAAACAGATTTCCTGGACCCTTTTCAATTGGGATTCAGATCCAACTATGGGACAGAGATAGCCTTGGTCACACTCACAAACGATCTTGGGCAAGAACAAGATTAGGGTATTGTTAATATTCTTGCTATCTTTAACCTCTCAGTGACTTTCAATACTATTGATCATGTTATCCTTTAGGCTGGTTACACAAGTTGGGTTGGGCGGCACAGTTTTGCCTTCCAAGACAGGTCCCAATCAGTGTTAACTGGGAGTGAGAGATCCAGCTCCCAACCAATGCTCTACATGAGGTTACCCTTAAAATCCATTCAGAAGCTTCAAATGGTGCAAAGTCCAGCAACAAAAGTAGTCTTTGGAGCCCCTAGGATGGCCCATATTATGTGAAGTTCACT
The DNA here is from genome assembly GCA_025802295.1 of Psammodynastes pulverulentus. NCBI lineage: Eukaryota > Metazoa > Chordata > Lepidosauria > Squamata > Psammodynastidae > Psammodynastes > Psammodynastes pulverulentus. The sequence goes on from JAOYMU010000077.1 coordinate 50,390,108, forward strand.
GGCTACCAGTCTGCTTTCGAGTGCAGTTCAGGGTATTGGTTATGACCTTCAAAGCTCTCAATAGCATAGGTCCAGGCTACCTGACGAACTATGTTGTCCCATTGGAACAAGCCCATATTATTCGTGCCAGAAGAGAGGACCTACTATGGATCCTGTCAGTTAAAGAAGGATCCAGGAAAGAGCCTTTTTTGCTGCAGTGCTCACCCTTTCAAACATCCGACCTTCTACAGTAAAATTTGTCCCCACCCTCCTATCCTTCCACAGTAGCCTGAAAATATGGCTTTTCCATTTGGCGTGGGGGACCAAATAAGGGAGTTCCATGCTGGACATTGCTGTTTGATTGATGGCAAACTCCCCTTCTCCCTCTTTGCTCTCTACTTTCTACCCATGTTTTTATTATCGTATTGATGTATTTCTATTGTTTATTTTAATGTTCTATTATATTTGTTTTGTTTACATTCTTTTAATCTCTTTCTGTTTTCTTATACTCTGTTGTCAGCTGCTTAAAATAGCCCTCAGCAAGATGGGTGACAAATAAATTTAACAATGAATAAATACGTGAATGAACATATAAATAAATAAAAGTAAGAGGAGTGGGAGAATGTAGAATTAGTAAATGGAATATTTGCCATTTATTTACGAGGATATTAAGGCCCCAGATGTCTTCAGTTGAGTGACAAAACAAGTCATTAGAATTCATCAGGTGAGCCTTGAACAAATTCAACATCTCCCAATTCATGAAATCAAATTATCTATCATATTTTCAACATGTTAACTAATCTTCTGACTATTCAATACTTGTTGCTGTTGTCATGTCAGTTTTTAGTCTTAAATAATATATTTGTACTAGAAACAAACCAACCATATTAAGGTTGACATTTTCTTATCCAGCCATTTACTCACCTTTCCTAGAGCTGTCAATAAGTAGAAATCAATAGAATGTCGATATCTCAGAAGTCGTAGAATGCCATCCAAGTAGACCTGATCTTTACTAAAGCAACCTAAAAGAATCCGAAATCATGGTGGACATTGTAACTTTTAAAACTTTTAAAAAGTAAAATATTTATTACAGCAGCATTAAATGATAATTTGAATGAGAATTTTTAAAAATAAAAATAAAATGAAAATGTCACACTTACTTGTAAATAAATTTCTTTGAAGTAGTTGGATTTATAGCTTTAATACAAAAAATTGTGCATCCCCCTTAAGTCCCAATTTCAAACAAAATCTGCAAACTGATAGATAAAAGAAAGCTTACCTGGTTGTGAAGTATCAGTCCAACCCCTCTTGGCTCGAACACAATAATCCCATCTAGTACTGGGATCAGTGACAAACTTCCCAATGTCCTGAAAGAGGTTTTTGAAGGACATTTGGCTGGCTTGGTAGACAGTGTAATACAGGAGGGCAGCCCGCCACAGGAAAGGATCTTTTCGAAACAGAACACTGTGAATGCTGGCCAGGCCTTCCTCAGTGGGGTTGATGGGTTTTAACCCATGCTTCCGGCGCCCGCTCCAATTGTTCCATAATTGGCTATTGTTATTAATGCCCCTAAGATAATGAGTTCCTGTAAAAATACACCAACATATATGTAGGCAATATCAAAATGATTACTGAAAAGCAAAGGAGAAATTGAATCAGTCTAAACTTAAAACTGCAATGGGTAAAATCTGGTTCATACTCTGTGCCTTTCTCTTGGACATCTGTCACTCTTAGTCTATTTTTCTAGCCACAAGAAAAACTTATTACTTTCTAGCACAGCTGTTCCATTCTTTGAATAACATTGTCCTTTTTGAGAGGGGAGCTTGTCTCTTCTCTAAGTGAAACAGGAAATCTTCTAAGGCGTTTACTTCAGATTTTGATTACAATAAACAACTGGATGGTCAAGGGTACCCTAATATTGATTTAATAACAGCAATCCCATTACCAAACCACCTGGATTTGACCTGTCTTGCTTTTTCTGGTCGAAATTGAATAGAATTAGGTGTGATACAGGAAGAAGTGCCTCTGCCCTGTATCAATTGGATGGAAAGATTTCCCTTGTTACAATTATGGTGCTGATATGCAAACTATTAAACATATTGTGCAAGATTGCCTATGGCGTGCATTCTCTGGTTCTGTAGAAGAGTTGCAAGAAACAATGCCAGAGGCTATCACCTGAATTGGACATCCAGTTATGAGGCCACAGCCGCCACACCTCCATAAAAGTTTTTTATATACAGGCATTATATATACAGGCAGGGGTGGGATTCAAATTTTTAAACAACTGGTTCTGTGGGTGTGGCTTAGTTGGTGGGTGTGGCTATATGGTCA
>JAOYMU010000077.1:50434913-50448584 GCA_025802295.1 Psammodynastes pulverulentus
AAAATAAGCCCTAGTGTGTTTTTTTGGACTAAAATTAATATAAGACCCGGTCTTATTTTCGGGGAAACACGGTATTGATTATTGGTTATTGATTACCTTATTGAAATACAGGAGACAGAACCATGAAGGGTTGGAGAATACAGGTTTATTGTGCACAGGTTCAGAGCATTAACATGACAGATTCTGAACCCCTGGTTACACCCAGAGGCTTGATTTTATACATGCAGAAGCATATAGCTAGTTGTTATTCTTAAATCCCATATATGGATTCTTGCCATATATCATACACCATCTGTGTCTTCTGAGAATTACTCCCTTACCATTTCTTCTGGACAACTTGTTGTTCAAGCGTATCAAGCACATAGGTTATTAGGTATAAGGTCAAAATAAGCCGAGCTAGCATAATATGATACAATGGCATAAAGTGATACATTTATTGCTGAGGTATGGGCTAATATCCAATGATCCCTGAGAGAGTTCCTAATGCAATCCCATCCTGCCTCACCAGGATGATGTGATTAAGAAGAACAGGACATTATCCTTCAGGACATAATAGGATTAACCCACTACCAGAAGACGGAGAACTCACTACATTGCACAATCTCCTAAAGGCATTTCAGACAATTACAACCCCCCACCCCCTAGCAGCATCTCTGATACTTATAAAAATCCATGTACTCATCAAACCAATTGGTCAGCTGATCCAGGTCTGCTGTTAATTCTGTTCATCATTAAATTTTCTTTCCAATCAGCCTCCATGTCTTTCTCCCAGCTTGGAACTGAACTAGATGAATATTTCTTCCAACAGCATGAAAACAATTTATAATCCCCATGGCAATAACAGAAATTGGTGATACATATATATATATATATGAGTGATTGCAGTGATTTATTATGATTGCATACTGGATGAATAAAGCATTATTTAATGAGTGACATACAATGTCAGGGAAATCTGCATGCTATATAGCAGTGATGGCTAACCTTTTCGGCACCAAGTGCATGTACGCATATCCCCAAAATGCAGTACACACGTGTCACCTGTGGATGTACCCCGCTCTCCGCATACACCCTCGCATGCATGCTCACACATCCCCACGCAAGTGCACGCATCCCCGTGCATGTGGCCCATCCCTGCAAATGAGCGGCAGACCCAAAGACCAGCTGGCTGGTGGGAGGCGTGCACGTGTGCAGTAGAGCTGAACTGGGCCGATGACTCGCATACCCACAGAGAGGGCTCTGCGTGCCACCTCTGCATAGGTTCGCCATCACAGCTATATACCATGCAGTTCTGACTGCCTAAATTGTTAGTTCATTGAGCCTCAGCGCAGTGGTTAAGCGCAGTACTGCAGTCTACTTCTGCTTACAGCCAGCTGCCCGCAATTTCGCAGATCGAATCTCACCAGGCTCAAGGTTGACTCAGCCTTCCATTCTTTTGAGGTGGGTAAAATGACCCAAATTGTGGGGGCAATATGGTGATTCTGTAAACTGCTTAGAGAGGGCTGTAAAGCACTATAAAAAGGGGTATGTAAGTTCTATTACTATTGCTATTCTGTTTGGGCTTGTGTGCCTATTCTTGGTGCACCGCAGGGGGCAAATTAGCTTACACCAACTGACTAGGAAAACAGCTCTCTACTAGCATATTGTTGAAAATACAAAATGTATATACTTTTCAGGATAACTAAATCCTAGACAATGGCAATAATGTCTGCAACACACAATATTCTACCTCTGGTTTTACTAAGTAACTACAATTACACGAGTTTACAAGCCACAGAAGTCTGAACTAGTTAGATTGGTTTTAGTTTATTTTACCATAAAGCTAATTCTCCCAAATCCATGAGTTTTGAACAGCTACAATTTCCTTGTTCTTGTATTTTGCCACGCCCCAAATTACATAGGAGATATCCGAGTTCTAGAAAGTGCGCAAATCTTACAAATATATTACTGATGAAGATCTGCAATATTAGAATATCACCAATTTCATTTATTTCGTAAAGTTAGCGGAACTATACGTTCCTTCCTGATTCACAAAAGGTAGAGGAAAACGAACATCTCGCTGGGCTTCCTCACTAGCAGGTTGCTCCATCAAAGTTCAATAGAAATCACAAAGCATTAAGGACCCTAACTTTATATAGGTCTGCAATTAGATTTCCTATTTCTGAAATTCTAAAACTATACCTTTTTCTAAGAATCCGCCAATTGACTACTATCACCATTATAAGGACACCATAAACCCTAAGACGGGGAGGCTGTAAAATGCGAAAACGTAATCCGGGGAAGATGGCTTGTGACTCATTGGCTAAAAATCTTGTCAATCATTCCTTTCACTTTTCTAAGATCTTTTTGCCTACTATCAGTTTCGCAACATTGAACTTCACATTAAGCGCGAAAACTCCCGTAAAACAATGCGTTATGGAGGGGCGGAGCAACAGCCACGCGGGTGTGTGTGCGAGGCGCATGCGTAGTACGCAGCTTGCCTGCAGTAGGCGCTAAAATTCAAATCTAACGAGCAGTTATCAATTGGTAAGCATAGTGAAGCAGCTTGTTTGCAGACGGAGCGAGCGGCTACGGTAGCAGGGGATATTTGTAAAGATGGATCCTTTCACCGAGGTATGTGATTTCCTCTACTTAATGACTCAATGAAGCGGTTGTTAAGTGTGACCGAGGAAAAGGGAAATGGATAATGAGAAAGGTGGTCACATTGTGCAGTGTAGAGAAGAACAGTGATAGTGGAGAAAACCGATTGGGAAGAGGAAATGTTGGGGTAAGAAAACGTCTGCAAGCAGACTACCGAGTTTACAGAGCATCAAGGACTTCATATTCAAATTAGAGCCGCTTATATTTGCTTCTTGAGATAGGAAAGGAAATATTACCAAGAAAAGATAGTATGAAGAGAAGCAATTCCATCCCCCCCCCAAACCTGATTTATGCGCGCTTACTTACAAGTAAAATCTAATAAATGGAGATTCGGGTCAACTAAAAGGCCACGATGCAATGTATTCATGAATGTAATTCAATTAATTTGTATTTAACTCGCAATATTTATGAATATTGTAAGCGGACCCTGCACTTGTGGGATTAGACTTATGAGTATTGTTCAGTGCAGAATTGCTGCGTGAGTCTTTACTCGTTTCTAACAAATATTCTATGGGGTTGAGGGCTTGATTTGTTTTAATATCAATGTGATACTTTCCATAAGCCTTGCATATATAATGCATAGTTGCCAATAGTTTTCAGCAAGAATATTTCAGCAGGTTTTTTTTTTAAAGAAACACTGCTCCTAAACTGCGCCTTTTCCATGTCTTGACTCACTGGGAAAAAATGAACGAATGGGTGTGGCATTTATGAATTGCTTTTCTGTTGGCTTATCAAGATGAAAAGAAACACAAAAACAAACAAGTTGAGTTACTACAAAAATTCAATTTAGAATTATTTTTATATAACTTGAAATTTAGAAAGTTGTCTACAGTATACAATATTTAAGTTTCAGAGCTAAGGTTGTAAATAGAACAAGTTGATCAACCACAAACTGGGTTTTCCTTAAATCACTTCAATTTTAAAATAAATATCATAATTTGGTTTTACAAAAGTTGGGTATTATTTTTAGAGCAGAACTCAAATTAATTCAAGTAACTAAAATTTCAGAAATTCTTATTTGCATCTCTTGTTCAGAGAGATTAATAGTTATAAAATAATCTAACAACTATTATATTAGATTTAAAATTGCCTTTGTTTCTAAATACTTCCTAAAGATTAAAATTTAGCAGCCCCTGATCATAGCCTGGTTGTCATATAAACTGGTACAAAAGGAATAACAAACAGCTATGAAAAAAAATTACTATGTAAATACTATAGATTAGAAAGGAGCAACACTAAATAATTAGGTCATTCCTGGCTAGGGCATTAAATACCCCCTTTCCTATTTTGTGTTTTCTGGGAATAAGAGATTCAGCCTCAATAATAGTCAACTTCTTAATACAATATTGTAGGTGGGTCAAACCAGAATTCTCCTTTTGGTTTTCAGAATTACTCTAATTCAGTATCCTAAAGATTGAGTCTCGTTCTCTAGTATGCCAAATTTGAATATAAACATTTCTAGAAGGAAAACTATTATCCTTTTAATTAAAATGATATGGCATAATTGGCTCAATCTGATTTTATTTCTTGAACCACAGCTTAGTACTTATACTACTTAACTAGATTATTGTTTGTACACTATGTCATGGTATATTTTTAAAATATTTCCTGGGTATTTTAGAATAGTTATTTCTTTTCTTTTTTTATCCTAATTAATTGTAATTTTCTTCCGTTATTTGCTGATCTGTGATCAAATAAAAATTGGTTGATTATTAGTTATGAATGATAATAAATAAGATCTCATCTTAGAACTTTTCTAGGTGTTGTGTTGCTCCTGACTCTTGCCTTGAGGGTGAAACTTGGCAGCCCATGAGCCACCACCTACCTTCTGAGGGCAATCTGTATGTGCTTTCTGGCAATTAAAAAATTAAAAAAACAAGTAGTTTCAGTAAATACCTCCTGGCTGTTAAGAGAAAAGCATATGATTATGATTTAGCCCTTCCCTTCTTGAGAGATAGCTTAATATCATTAGAGAAAAAACTATGTATTTTTAAAGATAAGGCAAAATGTAGAAACATTACAAAAGAAAATCCAAGTAAAGCCACTGGGGTGGGAGGTGGGTTGATTTTAGTATATTAATTTATTTGATTCTTATTATTAGTTTTACTGATTTAAATGTGGTTTTATACTTTGTAAACCACCTTGAGTCGCCATGGGTGAATAGGCGGCAATATAAATCAAACAAAGTAGAAGGTGATGCTGAATTGCTAGCAATGAATGCTTTCACCTTGTGAAAACAGGAGATAATACAATTTAAGGCTTAGAAATACACCAGAGGATATATCTGCTATGTCAGAATGTAATGGAGCCTCTAGATCTGTACAGGGGTGTCTCTGTATTAATGGCTAAAACTGTTGCCTGGCAAGGATACAACCTTCAACTATATGATTCTTTCTTAATTAAGGATAAGGATCTTATATAATAGTTCAGGGGGTAAGAAATCAGGCTAGACAACAGAAAACAGTTCCAGTCTCACTTTAGGAATGAGGTTAGCGGGGCAATTTTAGGCCAGTCATTGTCTCTCAGGAAGGAGGCAATGGCAAATCACTTCCAAAAAATCTTGCTGTTATTAGGAGTTGAAAACTGACTAAAAATAAAAATCTTATAATAGTGTAGCATATTTATATAATACCATTGCATTTGTATTATTTAAAGCATAGGGCATTACGCTTTACAGATATATTTGCAGATATATTGAATTTAAATTTAAACATTGTCTTGATTATGTAGAACTTGTAAAAATGTTTTCTAATATGGATTTATTTACTACCGTATTTCTTGTTCTGCAGTTCAATTAATTTAATTAATAAAACAGAATAAACTCAGCATCTAAGTAATCTCACTTTTTTCATTGAAATCTGATAAAATATAGTTCTTATTTAGCAGTGACAACTGAGTCTGGAAACTTGGTTGTTAAAGCAAAATCGTATTTGTGTTTATGATCTTACTTCAGCTTTCCTTTGCTTTACAAATTTACAAAGCTACAAATAGGATTGTTGCAAAATTACTTTTCATCACTGTAGTAACTATCAAGGGTTGCTAAACAAGATACTTGCTAAACGATAAACACTTGCATTCCAGTTGATACTAGTAGATCTCATTGTAGTAGTTTCTCATTGGACAAAAATCAGGTTTGTTTGCTTTTACAAAGAATTATCACAAATAAAAAAATCACTATAACTGTTAGAAAATATTTATCTTTGATCATCCTTATGAACATTTTAGAAACTATTAGAACGAACTCGTGCCAGGAGGGAGAATTTACAGAAGCTGATGGCTGGGCGTTCCACAGCTGAAGTCCGGAATATGGCTCAAACAAAAAGAAATAGAGAGCCTTTATCAGAAGCTGGAAATCAGTCACTTCAGTCTAATGAAGAAGGTATTTTTCATTACAATATTGTAACTTTTTTTCAATTCTTAAACCACACTTGCCTTTTTCTTTACAGCAAATTTATGTGCATTACAGGTTATTGTGAGTATCCTTCCAGGTTTCTATTATATTAAAAGCAAATGTAATTATAATTTTAAATTTATTTTTAAATTTTACTTGATCCCAAATTATGTATGGAGAAGTTATATGAATCAGATCACCTACAAATCCAATAATTAATTAATTATGAAACTCAAATTTTAAAACATCCAGATCAGGGATGTCAAACTGGATTTCTTGGAGGACCAGATCAGCATTGTAGTTGTCCTCTGCAGGCCAACCTGTGGGGTAGGAGATGGGATGGATGTCCTTCTGCAGCACCCAGCCAAAACGGGGTGCAGGAAGGTGTTAGCAGAGGCACTGCAGCCGTTTCTTTGCTATTTCCAGGCCGACCCCATGAACTGGATCCAGCCCATGGGCCTTGAGTTTGACACCTCTGATCTAGGTTTTCCAACAGCTCTTCCTATTTTTGATGTGAACTCAAACTTGGATCTGGATTCAGAAAGTCAAGTCTTTTATCAATGATCAGTGGATATCAATGAATAATGAAAAGTTTTTTTTCCCCTAAAGAGGCATAGTAGGAGTAATATAGTTGCTTAGCAGGATAAGCTTGTTAAATTAATTATGATCTTTTAAAAAATGAACTTACAACGCTATTAGATGAAATTTCAATAGAAAAATAAACAGCCGTGCCATTTCTGATGACTGGTTCAATTTTTTTTTAAACAAAAGTAATATGTTTATTGTGGTGGATTCCAAACCAAAGACATGTATGTCTCCCTAGGAAACTGTGTTATTGGCAAAACAATAGAAATCATAAACCACCTATAGCCAAGAAGCCTGTAAACTTATCCTATATTCTGGTCTTTGAAATCTGAATTTGTTTTTAACTTAATGTTGCATTTAGGCTATTCTAGTTACAAACGTATTGTATTGTTTGTCTTTCCCCCCAAAAAAATTTCTATAGCAAAACCAGGTGCAAAGCCATCACTATCCAAAAGACATTGTTCAGACAATGCAGAAATTTCTAATTCAGAGAATATGCATCCAGTTAATTTATCCTCAATAAACCCAGTTCTTCCTGAAATGACTCTTACTTCTCAGTTTGCTGCTTCATCCTCAAAGACTGGAGAACACAACTCTACATCTGAACTGATTTCTGTTAGTTCAGTTAAAACACGTATGCAGAAGTTGGCAGAACAGCGACGCTGCTGGGATAATGGTATATGTTTCATGCTAAGACACAAAACTAAACTAAAACTGCAGTGATATGTGGGAGGAAATACTGTGTGGAAATGCATGAAATTTTTAAAAAATTATGTTTAGCTTGGCTACAAAGTACTGTCCTACAGAGGGGGGAGGGAAGTAATGTGATCTGAAATAGTAGACATGATTGCAAATGCTTAGTAAGTTGCCAACGTCAGTTAGAAAACCAGAGTTACATGTGTGAGCATAGGCAGCCTACATAGCAGTGATAGCATATAGCTGACAAGCAGATACAAAACATGAGCAATATCTTCAGTAGCTGCAGTACAGCAAACACACCTCCTTACATGATATGGCAAATGGTAGAAACACCCATTTTTGGCTATAGAATCCAACAATTCAAATTTGGCTCTAGAATAGGCCAGGTTAGGGATTGAGTCACTGTTTTTTAATGTGCTCTGCATTTCAGGATTCATGAAGGAAAGAAGACTCCAATTAGTTTTAATTACCTTTGTGAGGGATTTGTAGGTGGAAACTGGTGGCATGGAAGTACTTAGAAAAATTGTTCCACAAATTATTATAGATTTGTATAATAGCTAAGGATAAATCTGTCTGAAATTTATTTCTACTGTATTCATTTTAGAATACTCCAAGTGTCTTTTTATATTAAGACTATGTTTTGAATGTCAGAGTTCTGTAATAGATATACTTTCTTTTATCTGTTTTCTGGAGAGGGCAAGAAGGATAAGATAGTCTCTATTCTCTTTTGGACTGTGTTTTTTCTTTTCAAATAATTGAAAAGAAAGATGCATCTAAGTGTATATACTCTTATTTCAGAAAGTTTGACATCTCTACTATATTTTAAAATATTCTTTATTGTTTCAATTTTCAGATTTGCCTGAAAGCATTTCCATAACACCTATCCTATCAAAGGAATGTGTCATCTCCCCACCCAAACAACTTAATGCAATAACTGATATATCAATAGGAAGAAGGGGCCGTCTAGCTAACCTTGCTTCTACAATTGGTTCATGGGAAAATGATCTAAGCCATCCATCTGCAAAGCAAAACAATACACAAGAACAGCCTGGTACTACTTGTTTTTCCAAATTGTCCACTACAAGTGGAGCATCTGCTAGAATCAATAATGGTAGTGTGAAGCAGGATGCTACATCATGTTCTCAAACGGCTGTGGATAAGTCAGCAATCTCTGGGATATTGGTAAGTTACCATATTTTAATGTTGTATATTTCCTATATAAACTGCTAAAATGAAGATAAACAATAATGGATTGTAATTCAAACCATGCTTAATAGGGAATAAGTTTTGTTTAAAACGTGAATTTATGAGAATCTTTTAAAAAATGGTACGTACTAAAATTGAAAGAAAATACTTTCACATATACCTGTTCACATTATACTGTGGAAAACAAAAGTCAGAGGGAAATAGTAAACTACTAATAGATGGATTAGTGCTTCCACAGAAGAATTCATTGCATCTGGAAACTGTTTTATAAACAATAAAGTGTTTAAAATAATTTTAGTAGTAATTTTAAACTAACATATTTCCCCATTCAAACTGTCTAGGAAGGAACTAATAGTTCTGTAACACAAGCCTCAGGAATTACTAGCAGCCATTCCAAACAACCTGAGGTACCAAATCTAAACGAAAAGAGTAATCTTAACCTAACACCAAAATCTCAAGAAATTCTTGCCAAAGAAGAGCAAATACAAGAAACACATGTACAAGTTGACTACAAAGATAAGTCCAACACACCAGGTAACAAAAATGCTTCAATGTTTTACGTAGGGTTTTTTATAGCTAAGTTTTTTATAACTAAGTATTTGTATGCAAGGTATGTTTCTGTAAAGCATCTTACACACACACACACACACACACACACACACACACACACACACACACACCTGGCTAGTTAATAATCTGAGTGTTAGCATCTGTTTCTAGCCTTCCATGTAATTTATCACTATCCTGTTATATAGAATTCTTAACACAATTTTTAAAATGGCTATTGAGCAATCCCATTTAGCACATAAAACCAAACACATGTTAAGCAAGGGCAACATTTCTTTTCAGGAAGTGTCTCGAAGTTAAGTTTGATTGTGCTGATTAAAACATAAAGGTGAAAACCTGCAGTCCGATGTACAAAAATGGCTTTAGCATATTCCCCTAAAAGGCAGTGCAAAATAATATTCCTGGATAATGATTATTTATAATTTCAACATTAAATATACTTAATTCTACAAATCATACAAACTACATTTTGTAACATACACATTCTATATGTTTAATACAATTTTAAAATCTTTCTATTGTCCATTAGCCAATTTGCTGTAGCGGTTTCAGGAGAATGTGAATTCTAGTTTCAGTTTAAGAGTGAAAGGCAGCTGGGCAATTTTGGGTCAATCACTCTCAGGTCAAACCACCTTTCAAAGATGTTTAGTGTGGCAAAGAAAGACAAAGGAGTATTATATACATTTGCCACCTTGAGTTACAAAGTTATAAAGGCAAGATAAAAATCAATAATAATGTTATAATATTCACATAATGTATGCTAGAGTGGCATAGCAGGAAGTTACAAAGTGAAGTTACAAGCAAGATAGTTGAGATAAAAACCTCTTTTGTAGACATATTAATATAACTCATCTTGAATAAACCCAAGCAAGCTAGTAATTTTTTAAAATTAGTTTTTGTGTATTCTGGGGCCATATGTTACATGACTGCAGTATGCAGCTGCTAATAATCGTTAACAATACTACATTAACAATGTGATTGGACTTCTGTTTAAAAAGTTTATATTCTTGGGGTTTCCGACAAAGTAATGGAGATTTGCTAAATGACTACATGATTTGCTTAATAATCATGCAAAAAATATAAAAATCAGGCACAACTCACTTAATGACCACCATACTTAGTGATGAAAGTTCCAGCCCCTATCACTACCTGGAGGATTGAGTAATTTGCATTTCAAGTTTTAGAACGGATTTTATAGTAATGTTTGATAACCAAGCATTTAGTCCTGGACTACTTGTGGAATAGCTGGAAAACATTTGTACTCAGATGTTTATGATCATGATCTATTCACAAGACCATGGAGTTTAATGAAGGATTTGCACACATTGGTCACAATTTCCAGTGTTTTTATGTATAAAAACATACACTTTGGCACAGATTTAGGTTGCAAAGTATGCATTATGCACATATAATCTTTATGGGTTTAGTGATGTCTTAGTTAAGTCTTTATAGTTTATATATTCATTTATGGCTTCTTTCTTGGTGATAAAAAATCTTGTTACAAAGAAAAATTCATTATTATTATTATAGGAGGTTCAAGCATTAAGCCTCTTCTGGAACGTTTTGGGGAGTGTTGCCAGGAGTATACTGTGCAAAATCCTGCCATTGCAGGAGGTTACAGAACTCCAATTATCACTCCAAACACAAAAACAATCCAACTCTTCAGGCAAAACGAAGCATCTTCAGCTTCCAGTCTAGCCCAGCAGCTCAAACAAGTATGTACTTAAAATAACTTTGTATGTGAGATCATATGTATTGAACAGTCTTTTAACACGGGATATCTACTGCAGAGATGTTCACATTACATTTATTTTTTCTTTGATTTATTCAGGAGCGTGAAAGAGAACTTAAATGTATACGAGGTCACTTTGACTGGACCAATTTGTGGAGTGCTGAAAAAGGAGAACAGCCCAACAAAAAGCCTCCAGAGATAAAATTAGTATGATAATAAAATCTATTTTAAGAAAAGCACAATAACATTTTCTCTGAAAAGAAGATATTAATAAAGCATTTCGATTAGCCTCTAGTGCCAGTTTTTGTATATCCTTTATATGAGACCATGTGTGAGTGTGTATGTATATTGAGCAATTGCATAAATATATTCAATAAAGGATGGTTTTTATTTTATTATGCATATATCCACATGCATTTCAGCTCACTAATGTGGCTAAATATGAGATTTCCTCCCCCCCTTCCCCAGGAGAAACCTATGAATGCTGATCTAAAGTACTTCCCAAGTACCGATGCCAGTTCCCAGTTAGTAGGAAAAAAGTTCAGAACACTTGCAAGAGTTGCGGAAAGCACATATTCAGGTGAGAAAAAAATACACATTGCACATGCAAATTGTTTAAGTGATGCTTTGGAAAATGTTTTCATAAAACTGATTTTATATTTCTAGTCTTCTGTATTTAGATTTTTTCTGTTTATATGTGAGAAGGTAGACTATTTGGCAAGGCAACTGATAATATGTTTTGTCGAGATATTTTCTATAGATCAATAAATACTGATACTAGGTAGCTCATGGAAAGAATTACTGAAGAATTTAAATATCCTAAGGAAAATAATCAAAATATAAAAAAGCAAAAGTTAGAATATTTTGGACATGTGATGCAACACCCAGAAAAATACAGCATACTTCACTTAATTCTCCAAGGAAACATTGAAGGCAAACGAGGTCCAGGCAGAAAAAGAACATTATGGCTTCAGAATCTAAGGGACTGATTTGGAAAAAACTCAACAGCACTTTTTCATGTGGCCGTTGATAAAAATAGGATCGCCAACATGATCGCCAACGTCCGATGAGGGATATGGCACAAGAAGAAGTTGTTAATCAGATGAAATCAGTTTATTGCAGTCCTAAGGCCAGATATAGTAAAATATCTAATAGATAACTGTTACATATTTTCATATATATAAAACAGAAAAACAATAGGTATAATAGGATCTAAAATAATTAAGAACAGATAAAATAAAACGGATAAAAGTGCTATTGTAGGAAGTTCCAAACAATCACAGATAGTCAACTTACAACCCCTACTGAGCCCAAAATTTATGTTGCTAAGCAAGTCATTGTTAAGCAAGTTTTGCGCCATTTTATGATCTTTCTTACCACAGTTGTTAAATAAATCACTGAAGATAGTAACACGATTGTTAAATGAGCCATGCTTCCCTATTGATTTTGCTTGTCAGAAAGTCACAAAAAAGTGCCCACATGTCCTGGGTACATTGCAGGCAAATACATGCCAGTTGACAAGAATCTGAATTTTGATCATGTGACCATGGGGATTCTGCAACTGATAAGTGTGAAAAATGGTCATAAGTCATCTTTTTCAGTGCTGTTGTAACTTTAAATGGTCATTAAATGAATTGTATGTCAAAGACTACCTGTAATGGTGCAACAGGATATCGTATAGATGATGATGTACTAGAATCTGAGATGATATTTCTGAGTCCTTGTCTCAAAGAAATAGTATTAAGTAGAAGCCATACTTCCCACTTGGAAATTCCTTCAATATCTGATAAATGAGGCTCTATTTAAAATCCTTATAGAAAGCAGTATAGTAGAATATGGCAGAGTTTCTATTGAGCTATCACAATGTGGACATAACCAAAAATAGGTAGGAGTATCTTAAAATGTAAACAAGACTGCTGAGGATAATGCATCTAACTTGTCTAAACTGAAGGCCTTATTTCAGAATTATACTGGATGATAAATAAGATGCTAGAATGAAATACTGGGAGGTGTGTTCTTGTTTAATTAAATTTGTTTGGAGATCTGTATCCCAAAATCATTGTTTGAGGGCAGTTTTACCGTTATCAAAGCCTAATGAGCACATACCTTCCATAGAAAATCTCCGTACAATTGGTTCTTGACTTATGACCACAATTGAGCCCAAAAGTTCCAGTGCTAAGGAAAACATATTAAATGAGTAGTGCCCCATTTTACTACCATTTTTGTCACGGTTGTTAAATTAGTCATTGCAATTGTTAAGTGAAACATTCAATTATCGGAATTTGGCTTCCTCCATTGACTTTGCTTGTCGAAAACCAGCTGAGGATATTATAAAAAGTGATTACATGACTTCAGGACAATTCAACTGTCTTAAATACATGCCAGTTGCCAAGCAACCGATTTTTTTAATAAGTTTTTTATTTTATTTTACAACCTCGTCTCTGTGTGAAAAATGTGATTCCAGATTTTACACTATTATACAAACATGACCATAGTTACATAATTACATATATTTCCCCATCAATCCCATACCATTTCATTATCCATATTATAATAATTCTTTATTCTCTATCATGTTTGCAATTTTACTTAAATTTATCCTAATATGTATCCCCTTGTTTTCAAATCAAACATACTCCCCTTTCCCTATAACCTTAAAACTAAAAACAGTATAATCATTTTATTTTTAATTATATCTTGCCTATATATATTTCCAATTAGAATTTCAGTTCATTATTTGTATTTCATTAATGCTATTTAATCAAATTCAAATTCATAACACAATTTATGCAATATATATCTTTAGTGTGAAATCCCTCTTCCCTCCCCTTTTCAATCATTCTCTCTTATC
>JAOYMU010000077.1:50604668-50617952 GCA_025802295.1 Psammodynastes pulverulentus
GTAAAGTTCCCAATGGGGAAGTCCTAGTCCACCTCTGCTTTTACTGTCTTGTAATGCCTTTAGATTGATTCGGGCTTTCTTTCCTAACCATACAAATCTAGTTATAATTCTATTTAATTCTATAAAGAATTTCCCTTCTAACTTTATTGGGATAGTTCTAAATAGGAATAGCAGTTTTGGCAAAATGTTCATTTTAATTATGGCTATTCTCCCTAATAACAATATTTGAAGATTCTTCCATATCTCTAAATCCTTTTTAATTTGTTGTACCAATGTCTTGTAATTATCTTCCTTAATCGATGAGCATCTTGCCGTCAACCATACTCCCAAATATCTGATCTTTTTTTCAATTTGCAATCCCAATTTCTGTTCTAATTCAATCTTTTGCTTCCCTATCATATTTTTCACCAACATTTTAGTTTTCTCTTTATTAATTTTAAGTCCCGCTACCTTCCCATACTATTCTATCTCTTGTATTAATTTATTGCCAGTTTCTAACGGGTCCTCAATAAAAAATACCAAATCATCTGCGTAGGCCTGTATCTTATATTCCTCTCTCCTAATCTTTAGACCTCTTATCTCTTCATTCTTCCTGATTTGTGTTAAAAGCACTTCCAACATCAAAATAAAAAGCAGGGGTGACATAGGACATCCCTGTCGCACTCCTTTATATATTCCAAATTCCTCCGTATAGTCTCCATTTATCAGAACCCTAGCTTTTTGTGTTGAATATATTGTCTTGATCATTGTTTCAAATTTCTTTCCGAATCCCATTTTAGCAATTCGATGAATCAGGAACTGCCAACTGAGATTGTCAAAGGCCTTCTGAGCATCCAGAAAAATCAATGCTACCTGCTTTTCAGGATGTTCTTCATAGTATTCTAAGACATTTAACACCATCCTTGTATTATCACCAATTTGTCTTGTGGGTAGGAAACCATTTTGATCTAGATGTATTATATCCTTTAGCACTTTCTTCAACCTTTCTGCCATTATTGTCGTGAAAATTTTATAATCTACATTCAATAGCGAAATTGGCCTAAAATTTTTAATCTGCTTTTGATCCTTATCTTCCTTCGGGATTAACGAGATATACGCCTCCCTCCACGTTAAAGGTATCTTAGCCTTGTCCAACACATCATTATACACATCCAGCAGTATTATTTTGAAACTATCAAATAGATTTTTATATATCTCTGCGGGAATTCCATTGGGCCCTGGGGTTTTATTATTTTTTTGTTTAAATATAGCCTCCTCCAATTTGATTTCCATTATCTCTTTGTTTAACATTTCCTTCTGCTCTAGTTCTAATTCTCCTAAATCATTCTCTATTAAATATTCTTCTATCTTACTGTCATCGATTTCCTCATTTTTATACAGTTCTTCAAA
Source organism: Psammodynastes pulverulentus (assembly GCA_025802295.1). NCBI lineage: Eukaryota > Metazoa > Chordata > Lepidosauria > Squamata > Psammodynastidae > Psammodynastes > Psammodynastes pulverulentus. Next base: position 50,606,058 of record JAOYMU010000077.1, read on the forward strand.
AAAGTTCTGGATAATTTTTTTCTTTTCATTCAATTTATACTGCAAGGTCCCATTCTCATCATAAAGTTCATGTATCAATCTTTGTTCCCTTTCTTTCCTTATTTTATGGGCCAACCACCTTCCCGGTTTATTAGCACACTCAAAAAAATTTTGTTTTACAAATTTCAACTCCTTTACTCTTACTTCCTGGTCTAAGATATTTAACTTATATTTATATAATACCAATTCTCCCCTTATTCTCTTATCTTGTGGCTTTTTTTGTAATTCTCCTTCTATCTCTTTAATTTTTTGGTGTATATTTGCCCTATCTTGACCCTTCTCTCTATTCCTTTTTGCCATATAGGCTATCATCATTCCCCTAAAATAGGCTTTTGCCGTATCCCATAATATCTGTGTTGAAATTTGTTGTGTTTTATTCTCTCTAAAAAACCATTTCATCTCCTCTTTAATTTTATCGATGTAATCTTTTTCTTTAATAATTTGTGGGTTCCTCCACCTCTTTCCCCAAATCTCCGTTCATCCAGATCATATCAATTCTCGACCATGATTTATGAGAATTCGAGTAAAAGGCGTATTCTTTTTTCTTTGGATTCAACCTCCTCCAATAATCCATCAAATTAAATTCCTTTACCAAAGCAAAAAAAGACGATGGTAGAGTTCTTTTTTTTATATTCCCTTCACCAATATAATCTAATTCTTTATCTACCACCGTGTTATAATCGCCCACAATACATATATTTTTCGATCCTATCTCTAAAATTTTCTGGTGTAATCTTTCATAAAACTCTTTCTGGTTCTCATTAGGGGCATAGATTATTACTAACAACATTACATTTACTCCCACCATAATCTCAATCATTAAAATCCTCCCATTTTGGTCTGCATACTTTTATTTCGCTTTTACAACTTTCCTTAATATATACCACTATCCCTCTTTGTTTTTTTGTTCTGCTAGGGCCATGAACAGGGTTCCTAATCTGGGGTATTCTAAACATTTCCTGTGTGATTCTTTAATATGCACCTCCTGGAGACATACTATTTCTATTTTTTGCTTAACAAGTCTCGTCAATATTTGTCTTCTTTTAACCGGTGAGTTTAGACCATTAATATTTAAAGACATCAGCCGAATTTCCTCCTCCATATTCCTTATTTGTAGATTGGTCTTCTGTTGGTTCTTGTTTCTCTTTGTGGTCGGGTCCTCAATTCCATTCTATTCTCCTCTTTCCGTTCCTTCCCATCATTATTTTCTCCCTCTTGACTTCTTTGTTCTAAATCCTCCTCTTTTCCACTACTATCTCCTTCTTCTCCTACAATTTGATCATATAATTCTTGTGCTTTACTTATATTATCAATTTTAATTTTTCTCTCCTGCCACGAAACCAACATCCCTTCTGGGATCAACCACCTAAAAAATACACCTCGCCTTATCAGTTCAGTAGCCAAGAAACGGTATTCTCTCCTCTGCTCCCTCACTCTCCTCGGAACTTGTTTTAAGTGTTTGTATTTCCGTACCTTTCTATATCAGCGGTATTTTTGTAAATGATATCTCTAGTTTTCTTCCTCGCGAATCTTACATGTACCTCCCGGGGCAACCTATTCCGTCTAGCATAGTTCGTATGAATTCTATAAATTTCATCTATCTCCAGTGCCACTTCTCGCTTCTCTTTCTGTAAAACACCCGCCAACAATTCAGCCATAATTTCTCCTAAGTTTTCCTCTTTTTCTTCGATAATGTTTTGGAACCTTAGGTAGAAAGCCGCTCGGTCCATCTCTAGGTGAATAATAGAGTCTTCTAATTCTTTATTCGTATCTATCTTTTTTATTAACCGCTTCTAACTTTTTCTCCGTTTGTTCCGACCTAATTTCTACAGTCTTTATTCTTTCCTCATTTTTCTCCATTGTTAGTTGGAATGCCCCCATTCTATTGTCCAATTTACTAATATCTTCTCTCATTTCAGTATGGTTTTTAGACATAGTTTCTTGCATTTTAATAATTGTTTCTTGGATCATCAGAAGAGTTGTTTGCATAGATTGCATATTTAAGGTGACCGAATGCTTCTCCGCTGTTAACATCTCCTCAATTGATCTTTGTCTTGTAGGAGATAGTCCAGATGTCGCTTTCTTCCCAGATTTCGCTGCACTAGCTGTAGTACTCATTCTTATTCCAAATAATTTACCTTCCTCTTTGTATTATTTCAATATGTATTTCTCTCCTATTAATACTTATTAATATACCTATTATAATCCACTATTCAGTTCGAATATATATAAAAAAACAAAAGAAGTTTATATGCTTTCACCACCTAATATTCAATTATTTTATATTAATGTTCTAGTATTCTTTTATTCTTTAAGGTGATCCTAATTTACCTTCCTCGTCTTATTTCAATATATATTTCTTTCTTATTGATACTTATTAATATGCTTATTATAGTCCAGTATTCAGTTCAATATATAAAAAATTATACTCTTTCACCATCAAATATTCAATTACTTACACTAATGTTCTTAATATTATTAATTACACTCCATATCAATAACCCAAATAATTATGTAATTATCTTATAGAAAAAAAGAAATGAATCTAAAAACTATTAACATATCTACCACACAATTACTTTACCAATTTATAAATCCCCAAAGGTTACCCTATTACTTCTTGTTTGGCTTCGCTTTTAGATTCATATAATATGGTTATACTTAAAGTAATATATCAAAATCGTTCAGTTCCTCTCCGCTCTATTGATAACTCTTCTGGTCCCAGTCTCTTTCTTGATTAACCACCTCCTTCTTCTTTTTTAATCAAGTCTATCAGAGGCTTCAATAGTTTTTTCTTTTTTCCACTACAGCTGGTTACTCTTCCTCCACTTCTCTCTCACCTTTTCACCTCTGCAATTAACTTTGGAAGCCTCCTATAACCTCCTTCCAATTTCCTCCCCCCGAGTGACAGTATCAATTACTTCTCCTACCCCTCTTTCGTCGCAACAACCACCAACCCTTTTTTACCTCCTCCTGGCTTTCTTCTTCGCTGCCTGCCGATTCTCTTTCTTTCCGCATTCCTCTCCTCTTCCTTCCTTCCTCCTTTGCACCTACAACTCCTTCACTCACACCACCAGGTCCTTGCTGCTTCCGCCCTCTTCTCTCCGCTGCCAGCCATTTTCCCTTCCGATCCCAGCTTCTCGCCGCTGTCTCCGCCCCTCCTTCAACTCACGCACCACCCAGACCTCGTTGCTTCCTCCGTCTTTCTCCGCTGCCAGCTGACTCTCTCTTCAAACACCTCCTCTCACCTCCGCTGCCAGCCGTTTCATCTTCCGCTCAGATGCCACCAACGTTCCGCTACTTTCTCCGTCTTCTCACACCACTTTCTCCACTCTGCTCCACCTTCGTCGCACACAACACTCCCATCTCGCTGCTTCTATGATCTCTCTCCGCTTCCAGCCGCTTCTCCCTCTAAACAACACTTCTTGCCGCTTTCTCCGTTCCTCCTTCGTCGGGCAATTCCACCAAGACTTCACTGCTTTTTAGCCAACTCACAGTCTCAACGATCCAATCTCTCCTTCCGCTGCCAACCCGTTCAAGATCGCGTCCTCCTGTCAGCTTCTCCACTCCTCACACTTCAGCTCCAACAGTTTATCGAACCAAATCACAACTTCCAAACAGTTCTATCCTTTCTACTTCGTCCCAAAACAAGATCCCACGTTGCTCTCAATTACTACCCGTCCATTATCCTTCTAATCACGTCCTCTTCCTCACTCCTCCTTTATGAACACAGACGTTGTTGTTTGTTTGTTTTTTCCCCCTATTAGTTCCGCTCCAATCACCTCCGTCTCATCTTCAAATCTCTCAGTTCCTTCACAGTCTTTCACTCCGATCCTCAGTCCACCTTCTCTCAACTTAATCGTGGCAAATTCTCTGAAATTACTAGGCTGCTCTTCCACCAAGATCGCCGCTTTTCAATGGGGATTTCCCCCTATCGGAGCTTCTTTTTCCACCAACAAAATTTTAGAACTTACTCTTTTAGGAATTCTCTTTTACTTTTGTTGCATTTCTAGGATTATCTCTTCTTACTGCTTAACATGGTCTGTCATTCATATTCTACTTCCTCATAATCTGTGGATCATCACAGCCTCGGGTCCGCCATTTCCGAAGAATGACAGGCACTTTCACCTCCAGCTTTTCCTTTTGTTGCAGCAGGCGATCGCCTTTCACCTTGCTGCTCCTCAGGTTCCCCCTTATTCCACGAAGCTCTCCAGGCTCTCTGTGCCCCAAAAAGGGTCTGGGAGTGAAAAAATCAGGAACAAAGAACGGAGATCGCCCTTCTTGCTCCTACTCTGCTGTGACTTCACCACTGGAAGTCCTAAATAGATATTCTTAAAGTGATATGATAGTTCTGAAATTGTGTTATGCCAATATTTTTTATTTCAGCTAGTAAAAACAGACACTAATTTGTAAAAGAAACAATTGCCAATTGACTTTCAATTGATTTTTGAAAACTCTTTTGAGCAAAAATGGTGATAAATTGATTTCATTGTCTCCTAAAACTGCCACATTTGGAAATGATTAAGGTCTCTAACTCTTATGCTTAGAAATATTGCAAAAGATAATGGGGCTTCTCATATTGCTCCACAAGAGTACCAGGCAATCTTTGTTACTATAAGCTGAGACAGTAAGCTTGTGCAGAATTCCCTCTTAAATCAGGAGATCAAAGTTTTAGTTGTTATTGATTAAATTATTATTTAGTTTTAAAATGTAATGTCTATGCTTTGTTTTATTTTCTTAAACATTTGCACTTTCATCTGGTTCAGGCCTTCCATATTCAAAGTTCTGGCAGTCGCTGGTTATTCCCCCTGTGGTCATGTGACCGTATTTTGGGCACTTGGCAATCACCCCAAATTTACATCCTTTTGCAGCATGCTATGGTCTTGTCACTGCAGTTTATAATGTTTTGCTGGAAACTGAATGAAGAATGGGTTGACTTAACAACTGAAGTCTTTGCTTAACTAACATGCATTTGCTTTGTAGGTGCCACCTTCGCTTAATAATCATTACGAAAAAAGGTCATAAAATGGAGTATAGTCAAATTATGATTTGTTTAATCATTAAAATCATAATTGCAGACTCAATTATAGTTGTAAGTTAAGGATTACCTGTAATGGAAATCACATCAAGTATTGAAAAACAATTTGTTGCCATTGAATATAGCAATGTTTTTCTGCAGAAATTTGCTTGTAATGGTACTGTGATTGAACATCCTGAATACGGAGAAGTTATCCAGTTACAGGGTGACCAGAGGAAAAACATTTGCCAGTTCCTTTTAGAGGTAAGCAACTTGTTACAACTTTTTCAATTCAGACAGCTGACTCAAATATTAAAATGCACAGAACTCGGTTAGGTTAAACAAATACTTAAAATAGTTTTTGAGTCTGAACATGATAACAAAAGGAATTTTGTCACATTAAAAGAGTCTATTAATCAAATTGAAGTTATACAGCTTTAAAATACCAGTATGAGAGATATCAGCACATTACAAAATGCCTTCAGAGAGGAAATAAAAATATCAAAAATTAAATAGGCCCCCTCATCACTTCTCGGTTCTGGACCTCAGGACTCCGGCCCCGGCCTGGCCCACCCCCTGAGCCGCCACGGCACCACCGACTCCCGCACCTCGATCCTCCAATACCTCACCCTCCTCGGTTCCTGCCTCTTCTGATTCCAGGAGGGTCTTATATTCCTCCACGTAGGCCTTGGCCTCCGCCACTGTAGGCTTTGCCCGGCATGTTCCTGGCCGAAATGTAGCTTCGGAGGGAGGATCTGCCCCTCGGAAGCTCTATTTTGGCCGGCAACATGCAGGATTAATGTTGCAGAACCTCTGCAGTTGTTCATAAAGGCGAATAACTGCCATCCTGCTGCAAGATTTGTAGTTTTGGAACTTATTCCTTAAACACTAGAGAGCGCTTATCACGTAACTTCGAATGTTCGCTAAGGGAACACTTCTAACCTGGGCATTACCTGTACTTATGGACACCATCAAAGCTGACACCAGCCAAAGCATAGAACAACCCAAAGTAGTGCAAAATTGGAAGATATGGAGAGACCTGGCACATAGAATTGCAAAGACTTGGACAGAACTGAATGGATAACATCATCATCATCATCATCATCATCATCATCATCATCATCATCTTTACCAAACTGATTATGTAATATAGCAATTTTTCCCATTATTTTCAGTCCTCTTTATTTAACTGTTCTCAATATACATTCAATATCATTGGAAAAAATGACTAGGGAGTACAATCAAGACAATAATTTCACATTATTATCAAGAACAACCATCCCTGTTAGTAATTTTAACATGTAACAACAGCTAGAAAACTGAGAACAAGAAAAACACATCAACCGACGAAGAAGATACCAAACCAAGCAAAGCAGAAAATAATTTTAAGGCGTAGATGCTGCTTTGAATCATTCAAGGTCGGGGTCTAAAAATGAATAGACAATGTTACAAACAATATCCTCAGATACCCAAAATTTACCTATGTTACTAACATTGACTAATTACAATCACATACCATTAGATCCATAGTTTACCATGCAAGGAGGAAATTTATACAAATCAGTAGGAATTGATTTACTAATTTCAAAAAGTGTACTCTTAAATACATGTATAGCTCCAATTTAAATTATTTAACATTGCATTTACAACAAATCAATTAAAGCAATAACATTAGAGGCAATTCCGATCATATGTATGTATGCATTTTGCTATCATTTTTATGTGTCTGTGGGCAGCTTATAATAAAACAAATTTTAAAAAAGCAAATAAAAATAAAACACAAAGCAGTCAGGCATAACCTAATCAATCATCCATACAGGAGATGGGGTCTATCCCATACTTATCCCCCATGCCAAGTTTTCAAGGCATTATGAAAGGCCAACAGTATAGTGGCAAACCTATGGCACGGGTGCCATAGATAGCACACAGGGCCCTCTCTGTGGGCACGCATGCCCTCAGCCCAGCTCAGCTCCACCACATATGTGTATGCCCTTCACACAGGCCAGCTGGCCATCAGGTCTCTGCCGCGCATGTGTGAGGGTGGGGCATGTGGGGAGCGGGGCAGAAGCACGGGGGGTGGGGTGCATGCAGAGGCACATGCATGCGGGGGCGTGTATGCTAGGAGCGCACCTTGCATTTTGGGTATGCGCGTACACAAGCGCTTTGGGCACTCAGGGCCCAAAAGGTTCGCCATCACTGGTATAGGATCAATCTAATTTCAGGAGGGATGATGCTCCAAAAGGCAGCTGTCACATTAGAAAATACATTTCTTCTGAGCCTTACTAGCTGACACTCCCTAGCTGACGGTATCTGGAGTAACCTGCCAGATTGATTAGTATGAGTAGAAACAATTAGAGAGAGATAGTCTTATCAGTAAGTAAGAAAGTTTCCTTGAGGAAGACCCTATGTTAGTTTTTATTGCCACAAGGCCTAGATTTTGTTGCTTGAATTCTTAGCTTATGTTAATTTTTTTTAAAAAATCAGTCCTTGTGAGTGAAGCTTACATGAGAATATTTAGTAAGCCAAGAGATGGCTTACTTTAGTATGTTGTTTATATACATACTTTAATACAGTAGTAGTGAAAAATTTCAGGGTGTGCTTCATAAATTCTTAGCAGAAAAAGAGACGGTAAATTGGATATGAACCGATAAAGATGTCACAGCCCTGTTCATACTCATACATCTGGAATTAGATTCCAAGAATCTATGACCACATTGCTCCACAGCACATACACTTAACCAAATTCATGAAGATTCAAACACCCAGGATAATAAATCTCATAAACCTCTGACTAACAGAGACAAACTTACCAACATATTAAAGGAAAACCTATGGGATCACCGCTTTCAGGACTTATAGAGAGGAGCTTGTTATGTAACATCTAGAAGCCATAGCACTTTCACAAATACAATCCAAAACATGGATCTGTGGGAAGCCCTCCCCCCAGAAGAATGAAATGTTTTGGCAAATATTAATAAAGACAGAATTATATTTCCCTAAAAGAGAAATGGGGAAACATGTTTTAGAGGCAGAAAGCAGCCTCCAGTTTTTCTTAATAGCCCATAGCAGATGCCAGCATTTAAGGAGATAAAGAGCTTATTAAATAGGATGTCAACTATCTAGATGGCTCCATTCATAAGCAAAGCAAATACTGCAGGCAGAAATCCATTCAAGACAGGGTATTTCAAAACTCCTTGCAGCAAAGTTTGACAGCTAACAAAAGCAGAATAGTAGGATTAGTACAGCAGCCTCTCATCCAAGATCCAGCACAGGATAAAAGCCATTAGCCACAATAGGAATTGTCCAACATCCTTTCAGAACACAAGCCCCTTTATTGCACAGCACCCCTCCAGCACCAGCAGCATTTCAGGACCTGTATAAAAAGCCTGGCACTCATCTAGCTAATTGGTCAGCTGCCCCAGAATCACATACTGCTGGTGGTGTTGCTTCATCAATACACCAACGTTCTTTCCAATTAGCCTCCATGTTGTTTCCAGTGTCTTTCACCCAGCTTGGAACCGAACCAGATGGATTTTCCTTCCAACAATTTGGTACCCCAAGATGGGACTCCAAGACTTGGCCTGGATAAGTCTCCACCTTGCTGGCAGCAGACTTATTGAGTCTGTGGGTGGGTTTTTCCGGACTTTGGCCATTTGGAGCAAGGGTAGTAAAGGGAATTTCGAACTCAAAGACTGCTTGGAAAGAAAGTGAGAACAGGGGTTGGATTAAAAATTTTTTACCACCGGTTCTGTGGGCGTGGCAAGGGAAGGATATTGTAAAATCTCCATTCCCACCGGTTCTCTGAACTACTCAAAATTTCTGTTACCAGTTCTCCAGAACTGGTCAGAACTTGCTGAAACCCACCTCTGGGTGAGATGAGAACCTCTAAATTTTAACTTTTAAAGACCAAGAAAATGAGGGAAGTGTGTGTGTGTGTGTGTGTGTGTGTGTGTGAGTGTGTGAGAGAGAGAGAGAGAGAGAGAGAGGGGACCCTTCTCCTAATCATAACTGGATCCTGCTCCCTCTATGCCTTTCCTAATCACAGAAAGATCTGTTCTACCAACAGAGCCTGGAGAGTGTGGGGGATTGGCCAGAGTGCAGGGAAAAGGGAGAGGCTGTGTGAAAATGGAATGGAAAAGTGAATGAGAGAGTTGAACTTGGGCAACCAGCTGGGAAGTCACTGACCAAAGTCCAGTGTTAGGAAAGGTACCAGGCCCTCCCAGACCCCTGAGGGTCTGAAAACTGATGGCTGTGTAAGGAGGTGCCCGTAGGGGGCAGCAAGTCTTCCCGGACCCCTTTTTGGCCCTAAAGCTGATGACTGTGTCCCCTGGAAAGGCTGTGCCTGTATTCTGTAAGGGAACCAGAGTCCTACCAGACTTTTTTTTTCTGTCCAAAAACTGACAGCCGTGAAAGGCAGGTTTTGCCACAGGGAAAGACCCAGCTAAGCTAATTGAATCCCACATCAGAAGGGGAACATGGGAAGCTGTAGCTCTAGAGTCATGACAGTGATGGGCTGTCTGCTAAAATAAAGCCAGGTCATGGCACACATTTCAAATTAAAGCAGGAAGACTATAATTGTGGAGTCTGTCTGGCAAGAAGGTATAATGTTTATCCACAGGAAGTATGCATGTATAAATCTTGTAGCCATCCTGGCTAATTAGAAATCTGATAAAAAGTAACAAGAAGAGTAGACAACTTGCAGATCTCAGCTATGTTAGAAATAGAGATGTCTTGTAGCAAATCAAATGTGTATTAGATAACTTCTAGGGCATTCATTAGCCAAAACTTAGGAATAGGACCAGCTAGAGACCAATAGAACAAATTGTAGAATTATTACTAAAATGTTTATCAACTTATTATCTTGCTTTGTCTCACCTTCTTCTTTAGTGAAAATGTATAAAACTTACTTAATCCTTTGTTCTTGGTTCTTGGCACTTTGGCCAGGAGCCCTTTTCCTTGAAGTACTGCAATAAAAAGCTATCAGAAAACCTGTACCTCATATCTGGCATCCATCATTGGCTTCGGCACCAGGCTCAGACCCGATTTGGGGACAACAGGATCCCCTCTAGGATATTTGCTTGTGGCATGGGATGAGGGGCGAGTGCCTGCCCTAGCTGGTATGAAGAGAAAACGAGCAAGGGAGATATGTAATGACCAGAGTACGAAAACCGAAGAGTTCTGTTTTCTTCTCCTTTTCTCTTTTCCTTGTCTTTGTGTATGTGTCCAAGTCTTTTTGTGTTAGGTAAATGTAACTGATAAATGTCTCTAATCCAAAAAGACAAGAATTCTGTTAGGAAAAAAAAAGTTAAGCAATGAAAAGAAAATTACCTTTACTCTAGTTTGCCCTTTTTCCTTCTCTGTACTGTTAAGAACAGTTCAAAGTTTACTATATGTGTTCAAGTGGGTTTATCTGTCTACTTAACATCTGCAATGTTAACCTTAATGTTTTTTCAGACTTTTGTCTGCAAGCTATCTATCCACCCCCATTCCACCTCTCCATCTCTTATCCTCCAATAATGCCTTTCCTGGAAAGATCATCCATCGCAAAGGGAGGAGGTAGTCTTGGCCTTATGTCTTTCAATCCTGCACAGACAATCTGCTGCAACCTTTGGAAACAGAGCACACTGTCCCAGCTACTGCCACCAGAGAAGACCCTCCATCCATTCGAACCAGGGAATTGGTAGAAAGACATCACAGCAATCAGAATGGAGCAGACCTTCCCAAGCCTGACTGACTGGTCTTATCACCAAGCTGAGGCTAATGCCATTCAGCAGATTTGAAAGTAGAGGACCCTGAGATGGATCAATGAAAACTGAAAGATTCTCTTTAATCCCCAGAAGATAGCTGGAAAGACTATGGGGGAGAGGGTAGAAACTCACTGTAAGGTTTTCTTTCTTGCCACATTTATGTTGTAATCAGTTAAATGGATTCATGGAGGGATGGGATTTGGGAGTGGTTAGCACAGCAAGTCCTGAACACTTTAGACTTCTGTCTGATGGAAGGGAATTTTGTCCGGTATGCTTGTATTGCATACACACACACGCACACACACACAACATTCAGAATCAGACTGCAGCTATCACCTTTGGCCACCTCCACATAAAGCTTCCCCAGGATTGGTTCTTGCTCTGTGCACTAAGGCCAAGCAATCATATCTCCCTGCCAATTTCATAGGCATGCCCCCTCAGGTAATTCCCTCATTGAAGAGGTAGCAGAAAAGAGATCTCAAAACCCCAAGTCCTGATTGTGACTCACAATGATGCAGCCCAGTTGCCCAGTAAGGCAGAATATGTTGCACTGGTAGTCTCATTAGTAGGTGTCCCAGGGCTCATTATGCGCAATTTCAAAAATATTAATAGCCTGGATTGCACACTGGCTAACCTCAATTTGGCCTCACAAACCCTGGATGCATTAAATTAAGAGCTAAGGCAGGTTCAGGAAGCGAGTCTTAGAAATGGGCAGTCTTTGATTAGCTACTAAGGCCCGATCATGGCTGCGAAGAATTTTGGGACATGTGCTTGCATGACTGGAAGCTCACAGAAAATCACATCAAACAATTGAAAATAATTGAAATAGAAAATTGGATACTATAAATTTTTTTTCTACCTAACAGAACTTTTGCCCTGACTGCTAGACCTTTATGAGTTGAAAGCTCTCCTTTAGGGGGCCCACATCCATTATCATCATGAGAATTATTTTCTGCTGCCTGTATCAACGCCTTCCCCTTTGCATTAACAGTTTAATCAACTCTTAATCCTTTCACAGTAAATGTGTGTGTGTGTGTGTGTGTGTGTGTGTGTGTGTGTGTGTGTGTGTGTGTGTGTGACACACACATATAA
>JAOYMU010000077.1:50934434-50946459 GCA_025802295.1 Psammodynastes pulverulentus
CCCCCCCCCCCCCCCCCCGGTCTAGACTCCTGGCACTGGGGACAGCTTGTGACCCAATTTTCTATTTCTTTATCCAATCCCAGCCACCACATATAGCTCCTTGCCACGGCCAGGGCCAGGGCTCCAGGGCCATCCCTGGATGCCCTTCATGTAATCTCTCTAATATTTGATTTCTTAATCCTAATGATATAACCACCTAATCACCCCACAACAAACAATCTTTTTGTACAGACAATTCCAATTTCCGATTTTTGAACGCAATACCTTCAGCATCTCCCACACTTTCCGGCCATCCCTTCCATACCCAGTTTAAAACTCATGCCAAGGTTTTATCCTTAGCTGTCTGTCTCATTATCTCTTGTGCTGTGATTGGATTCACCAGTAGGGAGCTGGATCTTCTATTAATTCCAGTAATGGACACCGGCTGAATGTGTCTGCATGGTTGATTGTTTTTCCTGGCCGGTGTATGAGCTGGTAATTGTATGCTGCTAGAGATACTGTCCATCTCAGCGTTCTTGGGGACAGGATGTTAGGGGTTGGTTTATTCCCTGTGATTATGTCCAGCAGTGGTTTGTGATCTGTTATTAGTTCAAAATGTCTTCCATACAGATATTTATGGAAACGCTTAACCCCTGCCACTGCTGCCAATGCTTCCTTATCTATTTGATTGTAATTCCTCTGCCTTGGAAAGAGTTCTGGAGTAAAATGCAAAGGAGCTTTTCTTCCATTTGGGAGTATATGGCTTAGTATTGCCCCCACCCCAAAAGGTGTTGCATTGCATGTTAAAATTAATGGTAGAGTTTCATTATATTGAATTAAAACACTGTCTGATGTTAAAAAAAAATTTATTATGGAGAATGCTTCTGCTTCCACTCTTCCCCAGGTCTATTTCCTTGTTTTATCCAATAATCTATGAAGTGATTCAGCTACTGCCGCCTTCTATTGTAAAAAAAAATGCTGTAAAAGTTTAATAGTCCCAGGAATGTTTGTAATTCAGTTTTATTTTGAGGTGTGGGAGCTTCCCTTATGGCTCAGAGTTTTTCCTCTGTGGGGTGTATGCCAGATTCATCTATTAAGAATCCTAAGAATTCTACTTTTGAAACTGCTATTTGACACCTTTTTTTTTACTTTGAGTCCCGCTTCTTCAAATCTGCTTAACACAGTCCTCAGCTTTTGTATCAATTGTTTTTCATTGATTGCTGATACAATAACATCATCAAAGTATGGCACCACCCCCTCTATGTCACATAGCAAACATTCCATGAGGCTTTGGAATAGCCCTGGGGCTACACATACTCCAAACTGCAAATGTTTGCATTTGAATTCCCCTCTATGAGTTACTATTGTTTGAGCCTCTGTTGTGGCTTCATCCACAGGCAATTGTTGGTATGGCTGGGCTAAATCTAGTTTTGCAAAAATCTTGCCATTGCCCAATGAATGCAAAAGATGCTGGACCACTGGAACTGGATGCGCATGTAGCTGCAATGCTTTATTTAATGTAGATTTATAGTCAACACATATTCTAATTGAACCATCTGGTTTCATTGGGGTTACAATGGGCGTTTCCCATTTTGCGTGATCTACTGGTTCAAGGATCCCCTGAGTAATTAATTTATCTAATTGCTCATCTACCCTGGGCCAAAGAACAAACAGGACTCTTCTGGCTTTTAGCTTGATGGGGACTATATTAGGGATTAAACTGAATGAAATAGGGGTTCTCTTATACTTGCCTAAAGAGTCTTCAAAAATCTCATGGAATTCGGCTTCCAATGTTCTCCAATCTTCTGTCTGTACCTTGTTGACTCCTGTTATTGCTAGACCCAGAGTCTTAAACCATTGCATTTCAATAAGGCTGGGTATGTCCTTGTTCACAACAGTTATGGATAGAATTCCTTCATGGTCGTTTAATTTCACGTTAAATGATCCTTTTAAACATACTGAGATGCATTTCCCTTGGACATCCTTTAATATTATGTCAGGTGGACTTAGTTGTTCTTTTTTGAACATTGGGAATAGCTCTTTAATTGTTTTCCATGAAAGCAGAGTCCTGGATGACCCTGTGTCTATTTCCATCTCACATGGTTTCCCTTCTATCAGGACTTCCACATGGACTTTTTTAGCCTCTTCTGGGTCTGAGTGCCCAACAATTAAATAGGCTTCTGAATGCCCTATTGTTGTTTGAACTCTCTGTCTCTTCTCTCCTCTCACCTGAGGGGGTTTCCTAAACCCCCCTCTTGGCCCCTGGGCTTGTGAAGGACTGAAACTGGGTAGGCTTGCTCTACAAGCCCTTACTATGTGCCCTCTCTTCTTGCATATTTGGCAAATTGCTTCTTTGAAGCCGCAAATGGCTCATGGATGGTTTCTCCCGCACCCCCTGCATACTTGATTTTGATTTTGGGGTGGGTACCTGTTTCCTCTGTCCGCATGTTCTCTGGGATGTGTTTTTTTTTTATTTTGTTGACTTGTTCCTCATTCTCCTCGTTATCTTCACCATCCTCCATCTCCAATGTTTCAGCGTGATCATATGTTACAATTCGGCTACTTGTGTTGCCTGGGAGCCTCTAATTTGAGTTGTGGATTTATCTGAAATATTAGTAGCTCTAGCTTCCTCAATGGCATCCTTGAAAGATACTTCTTTCCGAGCTAGCAACCTCTTCTGAAGATTTATGTCTCTTAGCCCCAAGATTAAACGATCCCTCACCATAAAGTCCAAATTTGGAAATTCACAGATCTTGGATAGTTTCCTCAGCACTGACATGTATTCTGTTACTGTCTCTCCTGGCTTCTGGCATCTTTGGTAGAATTCATGTCTGCATGCCAGGAAGGATGCAGATGGTTCGTAGTGTTCTTGCAAAAGTGTCTGTAGATCTTTCCACACGATAGTTTCTAGCATTTCTGATGCTTCGTCTAGGTTCTCAGCAGTCTCGTACACTTTGGAATTGCAATAGCTCAGAAACAGTGCTCTTTTCCTGGTATCCGCTTGTCCTTGCAGGTTGTTCACTTCTAAAACGTGCTTAAAATGATTGATATATGTGGACCATTTTTCTCTGCCTGCTTTAAAGGGCACTGGTGTAAAGTTGTTCATAGCCATTGTTGTGGTTCGTCGGCAGCAGGTGCAGACAGCAGAGGTCTCTGATGGCGAGGACGAAAGGAAATCAATCGGAGCCTGCACTGGACTTGGATGAGGGTCCTGCATTTGATGCAGGGATGGACAAACAGAGAGTGGGGTGCTGCCATCAGAGCCATTGTAGTCTGGCAGCAGTGATGCAGAGAACTCCGGGGAACCTGTGCCCAGTGCTCGTGTGTGCAGGGCTGCTCGAAGGAGAGAGCAGTTGAAGAAGCAAGGGCAACTCGGGAGTAAAGCTGGGAGGTGATGGCTCCTCCCCTAAGGGATAAAAACCAGCCCTCAGGTTGCATTCTTTGCAGGAAACAAAGTTCTTTGGACGCTGATCCTTCTTTGTAGCCTTGCGAACTACTGTTTGTGTTTTATTGGAATTCCTGTCAGCTGGTATCTCTCAGTATTGGGCTTCTGTTCTTGGCAGCCTTTCACAACCTTGAAAGGCATGATCTTATCTTGGACAATTAGGATTAAATGAATCTTGGCTGGGAATGCAAAGAATTCCCAGCTCCGCATTAAAACAGTTTTGCTTTTTACACACAATGTGTGGTTGTTTAATTTGAATGAGGCTTGGGTCAGAACAGTCATTCTGTTGCTGCGATCATCTGCTGAAACTTATTCAAAATGATAGCTGCCACAAGGTCTTTTGTCCTTTGATCTCTGCAATCCCACCTTCGTCGCCAGTGTTGTACAGGCAGGTCAATGCAAGAGGCAAGACTCAGAATTGCAGGAATTAGCTGTTTATTGAGTTCTGGAAAGAAGAGGGCAAGCCATAGCTGGCTTCTGTCTTTTAAAGGATTGCTGTCCACAGTTTCAGCCAGTCTAATGCGTCTTTGAATTCCCCGCCTGTCACTAGCCAATGAGTGGAGTCTGATGTCAGACTCCATTGTACAAATGTATTAGTCTCATTAATATTTAACAAATTGTATTAACTGAATTTAATTGTGTGATGTGATGCGGTATAAACAATTTTGGTTTTGCCATGGCCACAATAACTTTTTGAAGAATGCTATCTAACATATCTCTTTTGAAGAGTAGAAACAGAGAACTACAGTACTTTTATCTATGGAGCATCTTCATTCACCTGAATGAGGGAAGGAAAGTCATCAAAAATAGCACCTCTAAGTCTAGCATATGACATGACATGATATTGTAGGTTTTTATATACATGGAGAACAGGCAGACTGACACACAACAAAGCACAAATACAAGCAGAGATGGAACTATTAAGGAAGTAATCTCCTGTTACATAATGTATGTTTAATAAGACCTGGCTTCTGTAACATAAACCCCTGACACTGAAATAATCAAATAGACAAATGGACTTGACTTGTTTATCTCATACAGCATGCAACATTAGTTATGCCAACTTAATGTTCTCATTGTAAAATCAGATTGTGAGAATCTCATACATTGTTGGTTGCATTGTTTTTCTAGAGGCCCATCAATGGTCATGGTTCTAACTAAAGAAAATGCTGTGGAGGAATGGCGACAATTAATGGGACCAACAGATCCAACGAAAGCAAAAGAAACACATCCTAATTCAATCCGTGCTAAATTTGCAACTGATATTATGCACAATGCTGTTCATGGGTCCTCAAACGAAGAACATGCTAAAAAAAGCATTAACTTTATATTTGGAGATATTGATTTAGAGAGCCTAAAATACAAATACATTTATATGTAAATTTCAGAAATGACCAGTTATTAACAATAAATGATATGTGCAAATTAATACATTTACATATATATTTTATTAAATATCATGTTACTAATTAGAATTCATAAGATCCCTTCAAATTAGGAATACTTCCTCTGTTAAGATTATAATTTTAACTTGTAATATCATATGTTTTGTACGGAATACAAATAGGTGGTCGCACATGAATACCTATAATTAATAATTGGTACTAAATCCCAATGCAAGAAAGGCTATCACAAATATTCAAATTTCTCTTTGAAAAACTAGGAAGGAGAAGGCAGGATGATGTGAAAGAGCCTTAAATCAGGATATAGAATCAATGGATTCTAGTCACTTGGCTTTCTGGTTAGAATTGAGAGGGATAAATGAGGGGGGGAAATGTAAAGTGGAGTTTTATAGACCATTTAACCCTTAGTGACTATTTCATTCTTATAAAAGTAATAGTTGTAGTAATAGGTGCCTTGGGTACATTCCAAGAACAACTAGCACATCACTTGAACACCATTGGCCTTGACAAAATCACCATCACACCAATTGCAAAAGCAACCTTATTTGGAACAGACTGGATTCTTGGGAAAGGCTTGATAGATGGATAACAATGCCAAATACAGTCTGAACACCTGGCTGATTATGCAATGAATTATAAATTACAATTAAAAGATGGGAGCAAGGGAACAAGATGCATACAGGGGAAGCATCTTAATTGGTTAACTACCTCCAGAGTGATGAATCCCTCTTGGGGCCCTAGGCCAACTGCCACAGCCAGGTCTTCATAACCTTATGAAAGTTCAGAAGAGTAGAAGTAGATTTCACCTTGGGGAAGGTATGATGTTCCAAAAGGAAGTAGCCCCAAAATTCCTTAATCGATGGGGTCTGCAACATGCTCATTCTCCTGACACTAATTGGAGTGGATCGATCCCTTTAGCTTTAAGTCATGTCATGAAGGGCTTTAAAAGTGATGACCAATACCTTGAATTGTACCAAGAAGTAAACCAGCAACCAGTGCAGTTTGCAGAACAACTGTGTAACATGAGCCACCCTAGAGTCCCAAGAACTACCCATGTAGCCACATACAGCACCAGTTGTAGTTTACAAACACTCTTCAAAGGTAGCTCCATATAGACTGCAAAGCAATAATCCAAGTATGAAATAACCAGGAATGACTAAGTGCAGAGACTCCTAATCTAGGAAAGGGCACAACTGGCATATATGAAGTTGTTCAAAGGCTTTCCTAGCCATAATTGCTACCTGCTCTTCAAGAAGGAGTCATGAGTCCAGGAGAACCCACAAGTTTCAGAATATCTGGGGCAGTGCAATCGCATCCAAAACTAAAGATGTTTAAAAGTTCCAGATCTTGAAGCTAGGTAAAGGTAAAGGTTCCCCTCACACATACGTGCTAATAATTTCCAGCTCTAGGGGGTGGTGCTCATCTCAGTTACAAAACTGAAGAGCCAGCACTGTCCGAAGATGTCTCTATGGTCATGGGGCTGGCATGACTAAATGCCAAAGGTGCACGAAACACTGTTACCTTCCCACCAAAGTGATCCCTATTTTTCTACTTGCATTTTTACATGCTTTTGAACTGCTAGGTTGGCAGAAGCTGGGACAAGTAATGGGAGCTCACTCTGTTACATGGCACTAGGGATTCGAACCGCCGAACTGTTAACCTTTCTGATCGACAAGCTCAGAATCTTAGCCACTGAGCCACCTTGTCTTGAAGCTGCTTGCACCCAAAACCATTTGGTATTACCAGGGCTCACCCAAAGTTTGTTGTCCCCCATTGAGACTCCTACAACTTCCAAGCACACAGCAACTTCATGTAGATGTTAAAAAAGAGGGTAAAGAGTACTAAGCCCTGTAGTATGCCACAAAGCTGTGGGCTAGTTCTCTCATTCCAAATCAACAGTAATTGTGACTAGCCTTGTAGAAAGAAGCCAAACCAGTGCAAGACTGTGCCACCCAACCCCAAACTACAGTTGGGTAAAAGGATATCATGATTGATGGTACTGAAGGCTGCTAGGAAGGTAAGGATAGTTGCATTACCTCCATTCCCCCTCTTTCTAGATATCATCAAGTGCGATCAATGCCATTTCCATACCATAACTGAGGCTGAATCTTGACTGATAGGATGAAACATAATCCGTTTCATCCAGGACCAAGCAACCACCTTTTCTACCAACTTCCTTCTTGGAGGCTTTCATTAACCAGGAAGGAGAGGGATCTAATAGGTAGGTGGTTGCAGTGACAGCATCGAGGACCCTGTCCATTTCATCAAGTCCAACAGGATCAAACTGTTCCCAGATAACTGGGAAATACCTTTCCCCAAGCATCTCATATAGCTTACGTCAATTTTCTTAAAGAATTTTTTTCTAGCAGTAGTTTTATTCATCCTCTGTTAAAAATGTCTGGATATCTAGTATGAAATTATTCTTTTAAAGGCCTGCAATGGTGGAGAAGAACAGATCATATAAAATTGATGTTAATCTGTTTGAATTGGGATTTTCTGTTCAGCTAAGAAATTGTCTTGGATAGGTCACACTTTCTCTCAAGATTAAACTAATTTCCAAGAGATGATGTGATAAACTAATTCCAGACTAGCTCCCTGGAATACATTAATATGTAAAAGTAGGGTGTTTTGTCTGAAATGGTTTATGATGGATATTCTTTCTCTTACCAGTCTGGATCAGAATTTTAAAAAGGCAAATAATATGCATGCATCTATCTTGGCTGATGACAGCCAGCTAAGTTAATGAAAACCAATAGAGAACCTTTGGTTTTCATTAATCTAGGAGTTAGAACACAGAATGCCTGGCCTAAAAGCAGTTATTATTGTGAAGAAAGTTAGCACTCACCCCCTCCTAGAAGAATGAAATGTTTTAGGAAATATTAAAAAGGCAGAATATTCTATTTCCTTGAATGAGAAAAGGAGAAACATGCGCTTGGAAAGCAGTCCCCACCTTTGTTAATAGCCCCAGAAAGACTGGGCCATCATATCAACAAAACAAAAGGCCTTCAGCTCCAGGGTGATAGGGTTAGCCCTCACCCAAGATCCAAACCAGGACAAAGCCATTAAGCCATAATAGGAATTGCTCAACACCCTTTCAGAACACAAGCTTCTTCATTACATCATCACCCAGCTAGATTCAACCAAGCCTGGAACACAAACAGCCTACAAGTTTAGCTGGACCTCCGCATAGCCCCCTGGGAGTCTGACAATCAATAGCATACATGCCCTTACACAGGAACAGGAAGCTCTAGGGCATAAATATATCTTTCTCGCCACTCCATGTGGTCAGCTACCCAGAATCACATATGCTTGGTGGTTTTACTTCACCATTAAACCATCCTTCCAAGCAGCCTCCATGTTTCCAGAGTCTTTCTTCCCACTTGGAACTGAACCCAGATGGACATTTCTTCCAACAATTTGGCAACCCAGATGGGACCCCAAGCTAGCCTGACCAATGGATCTGGCCCAGATAAGCCTCTCTTGCTATCAGCAGACCCACTGAGTCTGTGGGTGAGTTTTCCTGGTTCTTGGCCATTTGGAATAAAGGTTTTAAAGGGGTTTTGACTGTTGAGCTCGAAGGCTGCTTGAAAAGAAGGTGAGTACCCCTAGATTTTAATTTTATAGCCCAGAAAAGCATGGCAAATGTGTGTATGCCTGTGTGTGAGAGTGAAGTGACCCTTCTACCAATTACAGCTGGATCTTGCATCATCTGTGTGTTCTACGGAGAGCCTGGAAAGTATAAGAGGTCTGGCCAGAGCATAGGATCTTCTGTTAGGGAAAGGGAGAGAGTGTATGAAATGGAATGGAAAAGTGAATGAGAGAGTTGAACTTTGGACAACCATCTGGGAAGTAACTGAGCAAAGCCCTAAAATAGGAAGGGCCCAATTCTCTGAGAAACAAGCAGAAGTCTTCCTGGACTCTAGTGAATCTGAAAACTGATGGCGGAATAAAGCCAGTGGAAGGAGAGGCCCATACTCACTGCAAGGAGCAGTGGAGTCCTGCTGGACTCCTTCTTGGTCTGAAAACTGATGGCGGGAGTTTCCCTACAATGGAGTGGCCCATTCTCTGATAGAGTCCTCTCGGACCTTTTTGGTCCAAAAACTGATGGCAAGGCGGGAGTCTCATTAGGAGACTCATTTTTTGCCAGAACCCAGTGGGGCTGAATTGAATCCCTGCATCAGAAAGGGAAACATGGATGCTGTAGCTCGAGGATCAGGATAGTCTCCCCCGTGGAAGATTTGCTTGATGCTTGGGAGAAAAGAGGCAATTGCCTGTCCAGGTGGGCATGAAAAAGCAAAAAGCAAAAAAGTTGTGTAAAGAGTGGACTTTGGTCAGGGATGAAGCTGGAAAACCAATTTAGCTAAATAAAGGTACTTAAAAGAGTCTTGGGAGATGGGGCGGTATAAAAATTTAAAATAAACTAAAATAAACTAAAAGGGAAATATATAAATAGGAATGCTGGGGTTTGTTTGCTCGTTTCTCTCTCTTCTTCACTGTCTTCCATGCAACCACGTGGTATGTTTGTTAAGATTTGTGCCTTCTCTCATTTAACTGAGATTTATGGTGGGAATGACCAGTGTGTATAAACCTGAGAGTTCTGCTTTCCTTATCTGTTTTCTTTCTCTTGTCTTTGGTGTATATGTGTGTATAAGTCTTTGTGTGTCCTCGAGGTAAATGTAATGTTAAGTGTCTCTGATCCTAGAAATAAGAATTTTAAATTGTTAGAAAAAAAGAGAGTTAAAGAAAAGAAAATGCCTCTACTCTGCGTTTGTCTGGCCAGCGAAATAGAGTAAAGAGAACTGTGTTCATTCTTTTTCTTTCCTCTTTCCTTTTAAGAAAAGCTGAAGTTTATGAGGGAATGTTTTAAGTTCAAGGTTTTAAGTACAGGAAAAGTTTCATTCTTACATTTACAGTATGGTTTTATTTAACCATCCTTTTTCTGAAGCATGTAGATCTAGTTTTTTTTCCCTCATCTGCGATGTCCTCTTTTGTTATAACTGGTCTATCTGTTTAATAACTGCAGTACTGATTTTTTTTCTTCCTCAAACCCTGCCTGCAGGTTATCTACCCATCCCCACTCTACCCTCCCATCTCTTATCCCTCAACAATGCCTTTCCTGGGAAGATTACCCACAAAGGGGGGGTGTCTTGTTATCATGTCTTTCAGCCCTGGACAGATGACTCTGCAATCTGTGGAAGCAGATAATGCTGATCCAGATGCTGCCTCCAGAGGACACCTTCTATTTATTGAGCCAGGAATTGGGTTTGGATCCAGCTATCCACTAGAAAGTCATTACAGCAACCAGAGTGGAATAGACCATCCCAAGCCTGACTGGCCAGCCTGACTGGCCAGCCTTACCGCCAAGCCAAGCCTAATGCCACCCAGCAGATATGAAAGAAAGGACCCTGAGATGGACAAGTAAAGACTAAAAGACTCTTTTCAATCCCCAGAAGACAGCTGGAAAGGGGAGGGTGGAAATTCATTGTAAGGTTTTCTTTCTTGTCTCATTTATGTTGTAATCAGTTAAATAGATTCTTGGAGGGATTGCATTTGGGAGTGATTGGCACAGCAAGTTCTAAACATCTTGGACTTCTGTCTGTGGGAGGGGAATTTGTCCAACATGTTTGTATTGCCTATATTTTAGAAGTAGCTGTATACACATGTACACACACAAACACACACACACACACACACACACACACACACACACAGATACCCCATTCAGAATCAGACTGAGGCTATCCCCTTTACCTACCTCCACACAAAGTTCCTCCCAGGTTGGTTTATACTCTGTGGCACTAAGGCCCAAGCATACCTCTCTGCCAATTCCATGGGGGAGGGGCATCTCCCTCAGGCAATTCCTTCACTGAAGAGATAGCAGAAAAGAGATCTCCAAATCCCAAGCCCTGATTGTGATTCATAAATGATGCTGCCCAGTAAAGCAGGATATGTTACACTGGTGGTCTCATTAGTAGGAGTCCCAGAACTCATTGTGTGTAATTTGAAAAATACTAAGTAGCCTGAATTGCACACTGGCTAACCTCAATTTGGCCTCACAGAAATAAGAGCTAGGACAGGTTCAAGAAACAACCCTTGAAATGGGCAGCCAGTAAGTTATGTAAGGCAAAACCATGGCTGTGAAGAATTTTGGAACTTGTTTTTGCTTGAAACCTGACTGGAAGCTCACAGAAAATGACATCTGATCTCTGAAAATAATTGGCATCGAAAATTGGATACTGTAAATTTCTTTCCAGAACTTTTCCTGTGAGTGCTAGACCTTCATGATTGAAAGCTCTCCTTTTGGGAGCCACTGAAGTAATCCTCTGCTGCCTCTATCAATGCCTTCCCCTTTGCATCAGAAAAATTAAAACCACCCATCAAGTCTCCCTGATCAGATCAATTCCTAATCTTGGGCCAGAAAAGGTGTTCAACCCACACTTTTATGGCCCAAAGGGGGGATTGAAGAAAATTAGCACCAACTCCCTCCTAGAAGAATGAAATATTTTAGGATATATTAAAAAAGCAGAATATTATATTTCCCTGGATGAGAAAAGGAGAAGCATGCTATTGGAAAGCAGTCCCCACCTTTGTTAATAGCCCCAGAAAGACTGGGCCATCATATCAACAAAACAAAAGGCCTTCAACTCCACGGTGATCCAATTAGCCCTCACCCAAGATCCAAACCAGGACAAAGCTATTAAGCCATAATAGGAATTGCCCAACACCCTTTCAGAACACAAGCTTCTTCATTACATCATCACCCAGCAAGATTCAACCAAGCCTGGGACACAGACAGCCTACAAGGTTAGCTAGCCCCCTGCATAGCCCCCTGGGAGTCTGACAATCAATAGCATACATGCCCTTACACAGGAACAGGAAGCTCTAGGGCAAGGCCCAAGAGAGGGTATAAATATATCTTTCTCGCCACTCCATGCGATCTACCCAGAATCACACGTGCTTGGTGGTTCTACTTCACCATTAAAACCAGTAGTGGTATGTGACCGGTTTGCACCGGTTCGCCTGAACCTGTGACGGCAAAAACTGCCGCTCGACTGAACCGGTGGCAGAATTATGGCTACCGGTTCAGCCAAACCGGTAGCTCAAACCCGCCCCCCGCGTGCGCGCGCTTTCCCCACCCTTCTGAGCATGCGTGCGCTGATCAGTTGAGAGGACTCTGATCCTCTTAGCTGATCGGAAG
>JAOYMU010000077.1:50953840-50964842 GCA_025802295.1 Psammodynastes pulverulentus
CGCAGATTGCTGACTCTGACCCCTGGTATAGATCAATGATATATAGAATTATTTAAAATGTATTAGTTTGCTTTGCGGATGGATACTGTCTACTGGAAATTGATTCCAGAAATCATTTAGAGTGAATTGATTAGTTTATCAGGTATCTATTGGGATCCAAAAATTGAGGCTGGATTAGATTTTAGTCCAAAATTATAAATAGTATTATTTGGATATTCGTGTTACTTTTGAAGCAGCAGACATTTGGAATCAGATTTAATACGAATCTCCCCACAGCAGTAAAAGGTCAGTATTTTATAACATCATCACTGTTTTGCAAATTTTTTCTTTTTGTTCTAAGTTGCTGGGCTGTTACACAATCCAAAAAGAGTTGCTGTGATATTGTTTATTTAACAAAGTAAAACAAAGTCCCTAATAACACAGTCCTTAATCTATCAAGGAATGCTTTTAATCTTTATCAACCTATTGTACCCAAAATGTATAAATTACACCCAGCAATTAGGGAACATGGTTGGAGAATGTCAGATTGGGAAACACCAATGGGCTTGCATATATCCTATTTAGTTGACTCATGGTTGGATAACTCAACCTTAATTTATATGTTCATCTGGGTAACATGCTGATTTGCTTGTGCAGTTCTTGAAAACATTTTTAAAAAGCTTTCTATTTTACAACACAAGAAACATGCAACCTAAGTCCTGCCCCAATGGCCCTGGTTCAATTTAAGGTTTCCACATCCTTTAATCCAAGACCAAGACCCACAATGTAATCACAAAAGGAGAAATTGTGATAGAAACAAGAATGTGGTATTTCTTTCAGCACTTTTCCAAGTAAGTGACCATTACTTTTTACATTTTTAAAAGCCACTGTAACTCAATCTCTGTTTATATATGGCTGAGTTCAATGGGAAACTCAGAGCTTTGTTTTTACTGCCTTTTTCAAATCTTTTGACAAAACACAAAAAATTAAAACCTCAAAGACCTTTGGAAACATCACTGGCAAGATTGTTTCATGAAATGTAGAACTCTTTCTAATCCATTTCAATTCCTAAGCTTAATTTTGGAAACATTCTCACTTTTGTATTGATATTCTAAAATATCTCAAGATTAACCAACATTGTGCTTATTACTTTATGACCCCTCTGCCATTTTCCCACTTTCCCACTTCTTTCAGAATCAAAACTCAGAAGTTTAACCTTTTCTTAACTTTTCAATATATATCTTTTCTATTTGTTACCATCATCTTTCTTAAGCATTAATGCACTCACACCTACGATGTGGTATTCGGATCACAATACCTCATGCTAGAGACTGACAGGCACAGACTGCTGCTCAGGGCTTATGATAAGGCATTATTACCAGTGCAGCCTTATAAACTGATCTGAAATGATCTCCTGAACATTATAGCTGAAAAAAGTTTTGAATCTAGGTCTCAACAAATCGAGCTCTGTAGCTTCTACAATACGTATGTTTTCTGATGCATATATGTCTTGTCTCCAAAGTTATATGCATTCGTTTTGCTGAAAATCTCAAACAAGTAATGAGTACAATTTGCTGTGTATCTTAATATGGCTTCTTTGTTGTTTTATCATCACTTACCTGGTGTGCCATTCATAGCACATAATGAATACAACTTGATTTGGCAGAAGAGGTGGACACTGGCAAGAAGAATTAGTATACAGAGGAATTAGAGCACGAGGAACTGGAGTCAAAGACTTCAAAACATTTTTCACATCAACCATTGTGGTTATTTCATTGCAACTTCTTCTCTCCACACTCTTTATTTTAGCATGAATAACTGCAAAAAGCAAAATAATGCAAAATAAATATGGAGCAACATACTGAAACCTACATCTGAGAAACATGTACAAAATTTATCTAATACATTTACCAGAGAGAATGTTATCTTTGTGTTGTGAACCCACCAGGATGGCCTCTTTTTTCTTTTTTCTATTCTATTCAGGCAGGCAGAAAAAGCCATTAAAGTACTGTACATCTCATCTGTACTAAACAAAACTAATCTTTATGTGAAACTGTTGCTTAGTTCAATGAAGGATAAGATTTTTGAAAACAAATGAGATTTCCAGAACCAACATGTAGGGAGCTGTTTTCTAGTTATAAAAAAGTATAACATGTAATGTGTTTGAGCAAAGGCTCCAACTGAAAGTTGTTGTAAACAGCACAAACATTTGCTTAGACCTACCAATATTTACAAGATAAGTATTTGAATTTGTTTCCTTAATAACACTTCCCTATAAGCCAAACTATTAACCAGACAGTTGTTTGCACTAGCAAAAATTGGGAATTTTAAAAAGCAGTTTGAGAACCAAATGCAAGGTAATGGTGATCAGCTTTAAAAATACTTCAACATTTTTACTCTGGAATATCTGTCCCAGTTCATGTTGTGGCAACTGTTAATGCCACTGCCTAAGACACAAGAAAGTGATCATTTGCAAAACAGGATTTTCTCAGGAGTGACTTTAGCTATATGGAATGATCTCAATTGGGAAATGCCTCAAATGTACACTCTTTGAGAAGAACAACTGACATGAAATTAACTAGCTGCTTGATAATCAGGTATCTTCCTTCATAGAGAAGGGAGAGTGTTTGAAATTGACACATATAGGGAATCTGGGAAATAAGCAACAACTCCTGTTCAGCCTACTTCGTTGTTCTCTTGACACAGTAATAAGGAAAAGTAGGGGCCTTAAAGATAACTAGATAACCTGTGAAAAGTTTTATCTCAAAACAGATCAACAGAATGACCATAGGAGTGCAAAAAAGCAGTGGGAATGGGAGTGATTTCTGACTACCTGCTAGCTTTCCCACTGATTTCCTTGTAGGAATTGTTTAGGGAGCATTGGAAATGATAATCACCTGACCATGGATGAATTGAAGCAGCTGCAACTTTGCAAAATTTCAATCTCATGGGAGTTTATGAGTCCCAGATTTTGGAGACATGCTGTATGTATCTATTTAGTGCAAGAATGTCAAACTGAAGGCCTATGGGCTGGATCCAGACCACGGGGTACTTAGGTCTGGCCTGCGGGCCCACTCTGAAAACAGCAAAGGATTGGCTCATGGTGCCTCTGCCAGTGAAAACGGAGCTCAGGAGGGCCACTTGCATCCTCCCCAAGCTCCATTTTTGCTGGCAGAGTGTTGCAGGAGGCTGTCGTGGCCGAAACCAGAGCCCAGGATGGCCATACATGGTCTCCCCAAGTTCTGTTTTTGCTGGCAGAGGGCTGCAGGAGGCCATCACGGCTGAAAACAGACATTCAATGAGCTGGCCACACCCAGCCTGGCCACACACACCCAGCCTCCCTCCCAGTTCAAAAACAACCCTGATGCGGCTCTCAAAGAAATCGAGTTTGACACTCCTGATTTAGTATATACCAATTTAAAAATGGTTCCCATAATGATGCACTGTTTCACCCATTGAAGGTTACAAGTAGTCAGATAGGCATAAGAGTTTTACAAGGCTATAGAAAGATTTTCATTGAATAATATAAAAGCACATAAGATCAACTACACTTTCTCTTTTTTAAAAATAAAGTGGTAGATCTCTGCTTTGATATACTTTAACATAAGCATATTGGTGTCAAGGCAGTGGGGGGAAAGGCAACAGGCATATAAAGAACCCAAGATATATATATTGAAGAGAAATGGTTACAAAGTGGGCTGGCTAATGATCAATAGAAAAGAAGTGTATGTTTTCTGTCTTCCCAGAATGCACTTCTGGACACAGGAGCAGCAGGTTAACTGACCTTAGCTCTGAAATAATGCATAACAAGACATTGCAGATGTGACACACATGGAAGCAGCAACGGAAAATGTCAGCTTAAAGGGAGAAAATATTATGACTGGCTGTTCTTTTCAAAGAAATGTGAAGTCCTTCCTTCCTTCCTTCCCTCCCTCCCTCCCTCATGGTAGGAAATTCACATGATAGTATATTTTTTCTCATTTCCAACCATATTATATGTTTCCATCCAAAAAATGAATTATTTAAAAAAATCTTCCCCCTCAAAAACCCATTGATCAAAGATGAACTATATTAAATATATAAAAGTTAAAAGAAATTCCAAATTTAAGGAAAACTAAAACAAAATACAAAAACAAGGCAGTACAATTTTATTTTGTAATGTGTTTTTTTTTAGTCTCAGACTGTCTAGATGGATAATTAACGGGTCCGATTTCACCGCGCTGAAAATCCCAGGATTTCCTTTACCCTAGGAAGGGGAGGAAGAATGAAGAAATCGGGATCATAAAGATTTTGCCTATCTGTAATCATCATCGTCATCATCATCATCATCATCATCATCATCCATTGCGGTCTTTCTTACCATAGCTATAGTTTTTGTTCAGATAAATCGCCAGCGTGGGTTTTACCTTCTTGCATTTGCAGCGATCTAGACATTTTATTAGAAGCAAAAGAAAAGAAAGGTAAATTCCATCGCCGCTAATTCCCGAGCAGAAGTGAGCCCCATCGAAATAAGAGAGAAAAGGCACTTACTGGGCACCTTGCACTCTGGGAGCAGCGGCTTCTCGTGGAGCATCACGTCCTCCGAAAAGTCAATCCACTTCATCTCCTCTTAACGAGAGCAATGAGGCAATGAAAGGTTGGAAGGCGAAGACGAGACAGGAGGAAACAGAGAAAGCCTTCCTCTCATCTCT
This sequence comes from Psammodynastes pulverulentus, assembly GCA_025802295.1. Lineage (NCBI taxonomy): Eukaryota > Metazoa > Chordata > Lepidosauria > Squamata > Psammodynastidae > Psammodynastes > Psammodynastes pulverulentus. The sequence goes on from JAOYMU010000077.1 coordinate 50,958,511, forward strand.
CAAGAGACTTACAGCTTCCACCAAAGTCCAAAGCCCATCTTCTTGCGTTCATACATACACAGACTTACCTCCGCCCTGCCCCCACATCAGATGCACAGACCCGAGAGAGAGCTGACAAACTGGCCTCTTGTCACTTTCGGAACAGGCCGGCTCCGAAGCGGGTCGATTTTTCTCTCCCAGCTGCTCGGGTGAAAGTGAGCCTGAAATCTGACCTGGCCTGCGACGACCATTAGGAAGCGGCAGTGGGGAACGGATTACGGGGGTGGGATGGGGTTCCCTCTCGGCTTGGTCTCAGGGCGAAATCGTGGGGTGGATTCTGAAGCTGTCACAAAAACTACAGCCCACAATTAGAGGCAGAGGACCGGTTGGGTCTCCCTCGAATATCTCAAGGGCTGGCTGACCTAGGGCCCGACCGCTCCTTCGGAACGAGCACTTCTAAAAACTGGTTGAAGCGGCGTGGGCGCAGAGTCCCTGGGCCTTGAGGCACCTCTCTCTGGTGCAAAGTCGTCCCCCCCGAATCCCGAAACTCTCCCCGCTCCTGACCACCCTCTATCCCACCCACCGCAGCACCATTCCCTTGCTATATCCGCCCAAGCTGACCAGCCAAAAGAGCTTCTTTTGGGAAGCCGGATTATAAAGCTGACCTGGAACCGCTTGGAGTTTAACCTGCCTCACCTGCCGGGAGATCCGTAACGATGGCCTCTGGGGCTATGCACACGCCCCGATCATAGACAGGCAACTCCTCACAGGATAAGCCCTCGGGCCAGCTGTGGTTGTATCTCTTCATGAGGGGCTCACAGCCGTCGCGGGCTCGCTGGCATAGAGACTTGCAAGGCTTGATGGGGTCGTGGAGAAATTCCACGGTGCAAATGGGGGCGAACATAGCGCATAGAAAGAAGCTAAGCACAGGGCTGCAGCCGAAGTCTACCAGCTCTTGGTACTGCTCGATGGCGAGGACTGCGTTCTCCTGGGTGCTATGATGCAAGTGATTAGGCATCCGTGTCATGTTCCAGGGCATATATCGGCACATCTGGATGCGCACCGGCTCGCAGGGGGACCCAGGCAGCAGAGCCGCAACCGCCCGGCAAAGCCAGGGCGAGAGCCAGGCCAGGAGGACTAGCCGGACCATCCTCTCGACAGACCGCCGCTTCACCACTTGCCTGCACCTTCGTGCTCGGCAGTGGACAGACTGCCCGGAGGGAGAACCGGCAAGAAAGTGCCTGCTCTCCTCCAGAGTGTGCGAAGCTGGGTCGTCGAGACTCAGTCAAGGGGCAACCATAGACAGTTGAGGGGCTGGGGACACTATTTATAACTGATTGTGCCAGTGACGTGTGAACTGGTTTCTGTTTGCCGGCCTGGTCATTACTGGAAGGGAGGGGGGAATCTTATGCGCGGGCTGAACTTCTTCAGAGGCAAGCCCGACTGTACCTCATTTCCACTGAAGTGCCATCCTTGACACACTCTCTAACTACTACTACTCCTCCTCCTCCTCCTCCTCCTTCTCTCACTCTTTTTTTTTTAACCCAGGGAAATCCAGGCAATGAATTTTCCAAGTACATTGAAAAGAAGTAGTGGCATTGAATAGAAGAGGGGATGGGGGTGTGTGAGTTGGAGGTGGGAGTTTATTTAAGTGCTACATGTGCAGCATACTGTAGGGGTTTTTTTGGATAGAAGTCAGGAGTATTAACCTGACAAGCTTTCCCTTGTCCAGAGAAGAAATATTATTTTCAACCCAAATAAGTAAATTCCTTATCTGGAATTAGAAAAGAAGGAAATAGTCAAAGACAACTTTAACAAATATTTGTTCAACTTTTGAAACTAAGCCTTCTCCATTAATTAATCCCATTTAAATAAAATCCTCAAGAATAATTTAAAAATCCAGCATAGAAACAACTCCCTTTCTCACCCCATTACTTTAGCAAATTCTTGACTGTTCTAATATCGAAGAATAATATGTCCAGAAAATGGGGAGCCTTTTTTAAAGCATGAACTATCATGTTATATGCCCTCCCTTGCTATGTTCTTCCACTTACTTGTAAAACAAAAGCTTGTTGTAGTACCAATTGTATTGTGGTACCAATTGAACACTTGCATTGTTCTAATAACAATGTTACACTTTCTGCTGTTCAATCTAACACTCTAATGTCTTTAATTCAGAATATTTAAAACTAAAATAGAATAGTATCACAATACTGGCCAGAGATAGCATAATTAATTTGCAGCATTATATTTTTCCTGTTATTCTGGATGACTTTGTGTTTTATATAAAGATAAAATAGTATTATATTTGGTCAATGACATATTTTGGGAAAGTTTATCAACAGTATCACCCCATTTTATTTGATACCAACATCTGACAATAAGCAACAGGTCAACAGAATAGCATTCATTCAGTGATGATTACTGAGTGTAGATAGATCTATTCTCTGTAGAAATAGGTTCTCTTGCAAGCCATCAAAATGGTTAGCAATTGCACTGATGATGTTACCTAGTTTGGGAAATGAAATGTTTGCAAGAAAACAAGTAAGCTCAGAGAGCATCAAAGAACCCTCGGCCATTAAAATCAATAAACAATAATTGCACCTAATGATAGTGAATGCCTTAAGGCAGGGGTATCAAACTGGATTTCTTTGAAGGCTGAATCAGCATTGTAATTCTCCTCTGTGGGCTGGTGGGGGGGCTGGTGGGGGGAGTGGGGGGCAGAACAGATGCATCCTGCAGTGCTCTGCCAGCGGAAAACAGGTTGCATGGCCCGTTTTAGGGCTGTTTTTTAGCTCATTTTGGCCTGTTTTTCAGCCTGTTTTCAGTCTGTTTTGTGTCTGTTTTGGGCCTGTCTTTTGACTGATTTGGGGGTATTTTTGGCCCATTTTGAGCCCATTTTGGGCCCATTTTCTGACTTGTTTTGGGCCTGTTTTTTGGCCCATTTTCTGCCTGATTTTCAACTTGTTTTTGGCCCAGTTTTTACCCAGTTTCGGCTGCCAGAGTGCTGCAGGAGGCCATGGAGAGTGAAAATAAGGCTTGGGGGGGCACACATGGCCCATTTTAGCCACCAGAGGCACCGTGGGCCTGTCCTTTGATAGTTCCAGGCTAGCCCGGTGGGCCGGATTTAAGCACTCCATGACCTGGATCTGGCCTGCAGCCTTGAGTTGAACACCCCTGCCTTAAGGCAATGGCAGCATTACTTGAAATCTATATTAGTACAGCTCTTAGGGAAAGTGTAACACTTATATGTTTTGTTCTTTTATAACTATTTGAGGAAGGAAGGAACAAGCTTTCAACAACATAACAAAATAACAATAACTTAACTGGAAGGGAAATCAGTTAATTGACCCTTAATTGATAATGCCCATGATGACCTCAAAGAACAAATCAAAACTTCCAATTTTTTTTATTAACGATACATAAACTTCATATTAATAATGTTTACATCATTCTTGTATAATTAAGAGATACACCATGTTATCAAAAAACTTCCACTTTTGGGGGCGGGGCCAGCTGTCGGAGCGAACGGTTGTGTGAGCAGTCGACTCTGCATTGTGCGACCCTTTTCTCAATGTTCGGGGGGCTCGGGGGAGCCAACAGACGTCCTGGGGTGTTGCAATATGTTTGTACCTGTTACTGTAATATGCTTGTTGTAACTATGGTTGGATTCAGGCTTGGTTAGTTTCACTAGGCCAGCCTCAAAGCCTAGGATAATTGCCGGTAGCCAGACAAAGGAGAAAAGACCACGTGCAAGGACACAAGGCCTGTGCGAGGGGGGCTGGCACAGACTGGTGCCTCTTGCCCTTCGCACAGGCCGGTACCTTTGATGCAGATAACCACATTCCAACCTTCTGACATCACTGGCGGTTTCCACGGCAACCGAGCTAAGACCACCTTGAGCACTCCCCCTATACTCCCCCCTTTCCAAGTGGCCTTATTATATTGGTCAGTGTTTATCACGTGTGTTGCCTTTTGATCTTCTAATAAAAGAGTTTCCCGGCTTTGTTCGGGGCACACTCATCTCGAGGAAACTTTGTGCCCATGTGGTTTCCTAATACTGGCCCATGAGGTGCCCGCCCGCCGGTTAGGGGGGCGTAACGTCACAGGTTTGCAGAACCGCAAAATGGTGACCCTGATGTGATCCAAGTAAAGGATACGTTACCTTGATTCCTGTACTTTGTACCTGATCGAGGTCTCTGCGCAATTGGTAAGTATGGGCTCCCCAGTCTCAAAAGCTCAGGTCCGGCATCGGGATGAGCTTTTAGGCTTAGTCAAGGCTGCTAATATTATTAAATAGCGGACAGACTGTATATACAGTAACGAAGAAGGATTTGAGTAAGCTCTTAATCCTTGTCAAAGATAATTGCCCTGCTTATCCACCTCAGGGCTCTTTAAAAATGGCAAAACCTTACCTGTCCCTTTAAAATCAGATTTGATCAATCTTTTCAAATATATATATCAGAACTGCCTGGTTTATCCAGGAAAAGGCTCAATTCGGATGTCTACGTGGATGCAATTGGGAAAATATTTCCACGAGACACCTCGAGCCCCTCCAAAGATTTTATCTACATGGCAAATAATCATGGAATGTTTTCAAGTCCATGGAAGAGGGAACAGCTTCAACTTCCCACTGCCATATCAATCAGGCTATAAATTGCCCTTACAATCAAAACAACAAGGGGACAAAAATCACCCCACAGGCTTTTGTTACCGAAGCCTCGCCGCCGGCAGAAGCGTTGACTCAAGCACTGCTTTAGGAAATGTTTTTTTTCATGCCTACAATGAATTGTACCTTTATTGCATCCTTTCCTTATCAAGACAAATGTTTTTTCCATCTAAATCAATCTGTATGCATTTCTGGGATCACTTATTTTCTCCAGGAACGTAACTATCTGCAGATTTTTATCTATCTCCTTTCTTTTTCTGGGAACGTATCTGCAGATTTCCCCCCACCCTTTTTTTGCCTGGGAACGTAACCTGTGGATTCCCAGATCTTTAAAAGTAGCTCACACCTTTGAATGAGTTAATAGCCTCATTAAGTAATCCATTAGAAAGACAAAGGAAGAAAGGACAAGCTAAAACAAACATTATTAGGAAAGGATCTGTTCAATGTAAAATTAGTTAGAGAGTTTTTGTCTTTACCTGCTTTAACTTTTGAGAACCTTTGTATATTTCTTCATTTGCTTGTACCTTCCATTCATATTATTCATATGTGTGGAGGTCTCATTTTAGCCTTGTTTAATTATTTAAAGCTGTTTTATTTTCAAACCTTTGTTTCAGTTCATCTTTTGGCATGCTGTGATCTTTAATTATAGCAAGCCAGATTATTTCAAAGCACAAAGCACAATCCCCCCTCCCCTTCCTGCTCCTTTTTTTCGCTTCAAAGGCTGCATTGTCTAACTCTCCCCCTCTTTTTCCCCCTTCTCCTTTCTGTTCCTTTTGAAACCTATTTTTTGCCAGTAGCTTTAGCCACACCTATACCTCTCCCTCCCTCTCTTCCTGTTCTTATATTTCTACACTCCGAGCTGCTGGCTAAAGGGGCTTCTGCCCCCACTCTCTTCAGGATGTTTCCTGTTTTTCTTCTCTTGCTATAGTAATCCACCCTAATGAATAAAGAAGTGTCCAGCAATCTTTGAGTCAAATACATTCACTTTTTCATTTTTTCCATGAAAAAATGATAGAGGGAGATTAATCAGAAACTCTCTCAATTTGCTAGCTTTTTAAATTATTTTTAAAGGCAGACTCTGATACCTTCTCTTACAATCTACATATCCTGTGTTCTCTCAACTTGGAAGATCATGTTCCCCAATTCGGAATGCCTTCAGCTTGCTTACTGAATGGCCTGGAACTATTTTCTGCCATCTGCTGGCAGATTTTTGCTTTTACTTTTTTAAAACATTAAACTTCTATGCAGCTCTCTGAGTCAACTGCTGCAATTCTTGTGTTTCAACATTTTCCTAATAAATTTTTTAACCTCATTCTTGACAGTCTCTATGTCACTCAAATTGTCAAAACTATATTTCAGGAATATATCTCTTTCCTTCTCTTGATACAGACCTTGTTTTACTTTTTAGTTCTTTGTAATCTCTCATTCACAAAAGAATATGTTCTTATTTTGTTACTCATCAGCCTTTCCCTGGGTTTCTCCAGGAAGGCAAAAACATGGCAGATGCTGTGGCTTCTGCCCTCTCACCTGTCTCCTCTTGGGACAGTCATTCTTATTTTCATCAAAATAAAAAAGCACTCATCAAAACAATTGGCTTTTTGCAGTGCTCTGCCTGCAGCAAATAAACAAACTCTCCCTATGGGTATTAACCCTAGAGGAGCAGACTGTTATTAAATTTGGCAAA
>JAOYMU010000077.1:51048508-51059063 GCA_025802295.1 Psammodynastes pulverulentus
GGAACTCTGGGAGTTGAAGTCCACAAGTCTTAAAGCTGACAAGTTTGCCCACCCCTGCCTTAGACCCTGCACTGTGGGTTGCCTCAGGGCTCAGGGTTCTCACCTCTCCTCTAACATTTACATGAAATTACTCAGTGAAGTCACTTGATGGCACAGGATACATATCTCCATTCTGGGTAGGGCAAAGGATTCTACTACAGTGCTGACCAAGTGCCTGGAATCTGTATGGGTCTGGATAGGGAGAAACTAACATTAACTCAATACTGACAAGATAGAATGTCTTTTGGGTCGTCCCCACTCCTCAGGGTTTAGTGATATTCATGTTTTACTCTAACGGGGTAGCACTTTCTGGACTGACCTTGTGTGTGCACTCACGGTTCCTGATCAATAAGTAGTTGGCAGCTATAACTGGAAAAAGTTTTGCATAGATTCAACTTGAGTGCAAATTGTATTCTTTCATGGACTGGGAAGCCTTACTTACTGTTACTCATATCTTAAGTTATTTCCATCTTTATGTTACTTCAATATTTTTACATTGGGCTGCCCTTGATGAATACCCAAGAGCTGCAACTGGTCCAGAACATGGGTATACATAGTGCTGGGTGCTTCAAGATCTGCTCATGTGTTGTCCAAGCAGCTCTGCCTGCCAGTTTCCTTCCAAGTAAAATTAAAGACCCTGGTATCATGTTTACAGCCCTACATGGCACAGGAAAGGACTGATTGTGAAATGGCTTGTCTCTGAGAGTATCTGCTGGATAAAATAGGATAAGCATGCTCCAAGTCTGTTCCCTGAAATGTTGCTATCTAGAGGACTTCAGAAAGATGCTTTTCCATGGCTTTCTCCTACTTTATAGTATACCCTCTTTCCAGTGATCCAAGAGGCCTCAACCTTTTTAGTCTTCTGGGAGGTCATCAAGACCTGACTTTTTATTCTGGGATAGAGTACGGATGCCTTGGGTGGATTGTTGAAGCATCCAAAGGCAATGACTGAGGTGCTAAGTTTTGGGTGGTTTTTTTTCAAATGGATCTAGGGTTTTATTGTTGTTGTGAGCTCCCAGAGTTGTGTTTTAAGAAGGATGGTTACAAAATATTTTAGATAAATAGATATATAAATAAAATAAAGTTACTCCTTACCTGTGCAAATCCATTAAAAGTGTTGCTTGATGCCTAAGCCAAATTAAAAATTAGAAGATTTTAATATCAAAGTTTTAATTGTGCATGGCCCAAACATATACACCTTTTAAAATGAAGGGAAAGAATGACAATAAATAAAAAAATAAAAAGAAAGCACAGTGATACACTTTGATAATTGGAAGAGATGCCAGCAATATAAACTATCTAAAAGCAAAATTCCAAAACAAGATGTGGTACAAAGTAAGCTGGCATATTCAACAGTTAACCTTTTTGAGGTCAACCTAGCATAATTATATGGTTGAATTGTGCCATGAATGCATGACTACATAGATTAGCAAAGGAAAGATAAGGAGAATATATTTTATATAAAGGTAAATATCACCTAGAGAATCTCTCTTTTCTAAACTATGCTATATAATAGGGTAGGTACCTCTTCTTTATCAGCCTCAGTTTCTTGGTATAACAATCCATATCTCCGGTTAGCAATTTCATCTTCTGATAAATCTGAGTTGTTGGTCTCATTTTCTTTGGGGCTAGTGAAGTTTTCGGTGCTAGCCTTTCCAGAGTTTCCCATTTGGAACAGAATCAATGGCCTACTTATCTTGTTTGATCCACAGGTGCTAATGTTTGTCTCTTCCTCAGATGATCCTTGCTGTAAAGACTCCGCCTGATTTTGCTGACTGGTCATTACACATGCAGTTCCCCAGCTATTGTTTAATTCTCCTAAATCTTGCATGAAACCTGGCCATAGGTTATCCAAGTTTCCTTCTAGAGAGTCTTGTGTGGGAGGAAAGGGACAGGAATCATAGCTAGTTGACTGGCTAGAAAACCCCCAGGCATAAGAATTAAATGTAGGATCCCAGCTATCATCCCAGGGTTCTGTCTCTAACACTTTGGGTACACTAATGTTAAGTTCTTCAGGCACACAAAACATTTCCCTATCCTCCAATTCACCTTCCATATTCTCTAACTCAGAACTACTGAAATAAGCATTAGTTGGATTCTCAAGCCCATGCTGCAGAGTCATATCCTTGTCAAAAGATATACAGGTAGCTTTACATTCAATATCTTTATTCTCTTGAGAAATATTGAGGCTACAGTCTTCATATTTTTTGCAAAGCTCTTCTGCCTCTTTTGTTTCAAAATCATACCCAAGATTTCCAATCTCTGTAGAAAATTTGTCTTTGACTTGAATGTTAGCAGTTCCTATAATACTTCCCATATCACTTTCCTGTGTGCATTTTATGGCACCCTTACCCTCACATGTTTCTTCAAGATTCTGAAACAGGGAACACAAAGCATTCTGCATTTCAAGTCTATTATGTTCTAGAACTGTAGAGCTGCTCATGTTCTTGAAATCTCTTCCAACTGTCTCCTTAACCGTATCAGCTCTATTAAATTCTACATCAAATTTCTGGGGACAACTATCAGTAATTGTTCCTTGTTGCCCATTTGTACTTTCTAAATCTTGTCTAATTTCTATCTCAGTCTTTTTTACAGTTTCATTATCAGGTTGTCCTAACACCTTAAGACATTCAATTTCATTGAAGGATTCCTTGAGCTTAGGACCTCTGGTGTGTACCTTTTCACATGGGTCTGTATTTGTCCAGAAAGTGTCTTTTAAGCCCGGATTTGCCTCTTTTGTCATTTCCACACTAAATGGCTCTCCACCCAAAAAGCTGTCAGTTTTCACTGAAGACTTCTCAGCCAAAGTTTCACTCACTAAAAGCTGGTTATTCACCACCAGTTCAATGCCATCATCTCCACTATGACTAATGTCCAGGCAGGGTCTTAGGAAAGTAGTTTCATGTTCATTTGCATAAGCTGTCCATGATGCGCCATCCTCATGCTCGCCTACAGCAGGCAAAGTAGGAGTAGCTAGCATATCAGATGATTCTGCTGAACTTTCCTCTGCCTGAAGAAAAGGAATAGGATCACCAGAAGTTCTTTCCTGGCCCTCACTGGCTGCCTCCTTGAGGGAATCTGGATCTAGGCCCACATCGAGTGAACCTAAATCAGTTTGGGGCTTGTTAAGATCTTCTGTTGACCCACTGTCTGGATTTTCCTCCATGACCAGGTTACACAGGGAATGACTTTTTGGAGAGTCAGGCTTTAAATAAGTAGGAAAGTAAAGAAAAAAACAAGATGAGCATGATAAAGGGAGAAAAAAATACAGAATTCAAAAATAACTGACTAAATTAAGGTATTAATACAATTTATAATATCTGTAAGGGAAATCTACATTTGAAGAAAGCAACTACTTACCGGCTGCGCCACCTCATTATTGGTCTGTGAGGAAAGAAAATATTAAAAAGAAAAGATCAGAGAAAATGGAGAGGATATTTCATCATGTTACTGAAAAGAAACATGTTCAATAAATTGAAAGATCCAGAGTGCATTATAAACACCAACTAATAGTCAGAAGACACAATGAAAAGGCCTTAATTTCACAACACATGAACAGACTTAACCATAGTTTCAACTAGGAAACTGTGAGCATCCTAGATCAATCCAAATCCAAAAATGCTCAGAAATTCCTAAAAGCTTGGCAACTCAAAGAAATCAGTCATCAATAGGCATATAGAAATAAACATTAACACAACATTCAAAAGAGACAAAAAAGCTACAAAGGAAACAAAAAGACCAGAATACCTCTTACCAGCAATCAATCTCCTGATAAGAGGATTAACCCTGGATTAACACCAGGCAAACAATCAAGCAGGAAACAATACATTAATCAAGAAACTATGAAGTCAGTCAAACAATCAAGCAGAAAACAGACTAAACAAGGAACTACCAAGCAGAAATCAACACCCCCACCATCACTGATAGAGTAATCTACAGTATATAGACAGAGCATACCCTATTTCTGTGATGGCAAACCTATAGCACGCACACCTGCGCCTCCTGCTGGCCAACTGATTTTTTGGCTGGCCCCTCCCCTCCCAGGAGTCTCTGTGTGGCCCATTTTGGATGCCACGTAAGTGACGAGAGACTCTGGGAGGGTGACAAACAGGCCTCCTGGATCCTCCAGAGGGCCTAGGGAGGCCGTTTTCGCCCTCCGCAGGCTTCAGGAAGCCCCTGGAGCCTGAGGAGGGTGAAAAATGGGCCTACCAGAAGTCAGAAAATGGGTCAAACTCCTGGAGCCTGGGGAGGGCGAAAAATAAGCCTCCGCAGGATTCAGCGAGATCTGCTAGGCCCAAAATGGGGAGGTGGGAGGTCACGCAAGAATGCGTGGGAGAGTGGGGCACATAGGGGGCATTTCATGATGGGTGTGGGCATGAGCACGCACTAGCGCACACACACTTTCCCACTTTTGGCATCCAAGGAAAAAAAGGTTAGCCATCACTGCCCTATTCCCTTTTTTACACTGAAGATGCTACTTAGCTGGAAAACAAATAAACAAGTACTTGTTTTCTGCAAGGAAACAAGTAAGCTCAAAGAACACCAAGAAGGTATTACAGATTGAGACAATGGAGCATCCAAGCCAGGGCACAGTCCATGTTAGAGGGAGGGATAATGAGCACCAGCTTTGCTCTGTTGAACCAGTAAAATTACTTTTAGATTTGAAGATGGGGGTAAGGTGGTGGCTTAACTGAGAGTAATCAAAATGTTTCAAGCTTTTGTTTCACGGTCAGTCTGAAATGCAGATAAAGATGATTTCCACTGGATAGAGACTGCTCAGTGAACTAAAACCAATAAATCCAATAATATGATGTGCTTTTGAATTATGTTTGTTTAATGTTCATTTACAAATTTATGGTACAGTGTCAGTAATTTGTGGATATTAATGTAACCAAAGAGTCTACATAATCTTTTCATCAGTGTAGGATTCTTTAAATTATTTTCTGTAATTCACAATAAAGAGAGGAAAACAAGAAATAATTGAGTATTTTTTTCCATATCAGCATAATTTCTGTCAGTATTAAAATTGGTATCCGCAAAGAAATTATTACATTACTTAGAGCTCTTTAACATAAAAGCAGTTTATGTTCTTAAATTTTGTCACCACACATTAGTGGAATAATTTATAGTTTAAGAGGGTGATGTAAATATTATTTAAAGATATAATTATCAACAGATACTATTTGCTTCTATTAAATAATCCTGCACAGCATATTTAATTTCTCCTTAAAGCAAAACAATTTCAAAATTTTGGCACTTCTATAAAAATACAGATACAGAAGGTGTCCTCAGAGATTTCTGAAACTAATTAAAATTTGAGTACAGAATTTAACTCAGTTATAACTGAGTTATTCTCTTACTTATTCCTTTCCCTAACTTGCCTCTCAATGTGATGGACATATTTTGCACATTAAAATATAAAACAAAAATTGAAATATAAAACAAAAACAAAAACAAATAAAAGCCAACCATACCGTCCATAGATCCCAAGGTAGCGTCTGAGAAGGGGAAAGAAGGACAATGTTCAAAACCTCATTTGTACATCTTTTTTATGTGCTGTAAAGTATAATTAGATAGCAATGTGATTATACATGTGCATAACTAAAGTTGGTAAAGGAGTTAGTTATAGATTAGAGCATTGGATCTGGGGATATTCTACCCCACCCCATACCATATTCCAAAAAATTATATTAGTTTTATCCAATGAAAAGGAATTCCAACTTTATCTCTTAAAGTGTAATTCTCCAGGAGGTTTACTGCTAAGCCCCCCACTTGTGGTAAACTGGTAGCTTTCAAGAGCATTGTTGATAGCCTGACTAAATAATCACATCCCTTATTTTTAATTATTTTTTAAGTTAAGAAAATAATTAATAGCAAAAACAAAATGGGAAAAGAATACACAGGCATACATGAAATGAACTTTACACTACAGAGTCTCAACTTATGATAACAATTGAGCCCCAAATTTCTGTTCCTAAACAAGGCAGTTGTTAAGTGAGTTTTGCTTATTTTATCAACTTTTTGCCAGAGTTAAGCAAATCACCACAGTTGTTAAATGAATCATGTGATCTTTAAGAAAAGCTGCCTTCCCCCAATGATTTTGCTTGTTGGAAGCAATCGGGGAAGGTTACAACTGGTGATCACATGACCCTGGCACAATGCAACTGTCAGAAATACATGTCAGTTGCCAAGCAACCCAATATCAATCACGTGACCATGGGGACACTACAACAGTCATAAATGTGAAAAGTGGTCATAAGTCACTTTTATCAGTGCTATTGTAACTTCAAACAGACACTAAATGAATGGTTTTAAGTCGAGAATTGCCTGTATAGCAAAAGTTGAAATAAAAATCTGATGGTGAAAAATAGATTTTAAAAAAGTAAAAAAAAAAAAAGGAAAAAAACATTGTAAGAAAAAGCATTCTAATCTCCCCCCTTTCCTTTCTCCCCTCTTTTCCCTCCTTAGCTCTAATTGCAACTTTAAAAAAAATTATTCTTTAGTCATCTGTGATTATTGCTGATTTCTATTTTGGCCATTTCTATTTTTTAAAAAATAATTTGTCTTTTTCTTCAAAAACTATATTCTAAGTATCTTAGACTTGCCTTATTATGTGATATGTTTTATTTAACGAAATTATTTCTGTTTGGATTTATTAGACTTCTGCTGCGAATGTATAGTCAGTTTTTCTATTGCCACGTATAAAATAAAATAGTTACTAGTCAGGTGGGAAATTGTAATTCAATATAAACTTTTATATGCAGAAGTGACTTTTAAAAAAAATCATTTTGAAACTGTAATCTATTACTGTTCATATGTACAAACAGTATATTTTGCTTCAGTTGTCTGGAAACTTTTCTATTACTTAAATTTGTATAAGCAAAGATGGCATTATAGAGAACAAGACTGGTATATTTTTGAAATATCACTAACTGACATAAGTAGACAATCAGATCTTTGGTCTGATTGACAGAAATCTAATTTCTTACATGATTTGTGACATAATGTACAGTAATGTATTTTTAAATGGCTAATGTCAGTGGCTCCAGGACAAATGTTTAATTTAATTTAAATCTATTGTTAAAAAAAAATCAACACTTGTAGGATTGAAATATCATTTTCTACTAATGTAAAATCTAAAATAATAAAATCTAAAAGTGAAGTGCTTTGGGAAAAACCTGGAACTTGGATTGATTAAATAGTTAATTGCTATATTTCCAAATAAAACATGCAACCTTACGTGGCACCAAAGCTACATGTTTATTCTGGCTCTCATCAAGCCTAACTTCACATTACTCAGTACTTTCTGTTACTCACTTCATTTCAAATAAATGTTGATAAACACTAAGAAAAATTCTAAATTCTGTAATCAGCATACATTTTATAAATTGGCCAAAATTTTGCACATTTTTTATTATTGATTTTAGGCCTATTTTGTATAATTTTATCTCCTTCTGCAAGACATCACCTAAGCCATTGCCAATCACTGCAAATTATATTAGCCAGCCATATCAAAATTTTATTTTTAATTATTACACTTCTTTATAACCCTTAATATAAGAGTCAGCAACTTGCTTTTAATAAATTAAAGCTGCATTTCCAGGTTCCCACAAGACTGTGGTATAAAACAACCCTCATTATGGGGCATATAGTATCATAATCACACACACACACTCACTCACTCTCACTCTCTCTCTCTCTCACACACACACACACACACACACACACACACACACACACACACACACATAAAATACCTGAGACATTGGAGAATGGGTTACCACAGTAGATGCGTTATCAGGTTTGAAAGGATCAAAGTCCAAATCTAACAAAGACTCTTCTTTTTTATTATCAGGAGCTTCATTCTGTTGGAATTACAACATTTTTTAAAACATCATCTTTAAATGGAATGTACAAATCATTTTCCTCATAAAATATACATCATACAATAAGTAAAGAGATTAGAATTCAGTGGCATTAGTCCAGAATCTAGGAAGTTATCATGGATATAACAGGAAGTGGATAAGACAGCAGACTTTTTTTTCTGAATTAGCTTTCAATTGTTTCATGCAAGACATTTTGTGAGGAATTCATGAATTATTTTTCATTAGCCTCAAACTCAGATTCAGTTAATATTTCATCATGTGTGTATTTTTCTTAAATAAATACAATCTGTTAGGACTAAGGATCATGGACATTTACATAGCCAGTGCTCATCTTGGACAAATTTTAGTGATGCTCATTCAAGCAGAGAGTGCTTGTTTTTGTGAACTAGAGGCTTCATCCCTAAATGTATAAAACAGTCTCAAATTAATGGAAATCTTTTGTCAGTGACTAGAACAATTTATTCTATGTTTCACAGCTTGTATGTTACTCATTCCTATCATCTCCATTCAAAAATATGTGTCCAGTGTTCCCAGTCAACATTGCCCAGGCCTTTTGGTTTGGGATGAACAAGTTGTAGCATTATCCATCTGAATACATGACGCTGGAGAAGACTGATATATTCAATCTGGACTCACCTTTGAAGGGGTTGTTACATTTATTTCTGGAACAAAGTTATCATCAAATAAACTCATGATATTTTCTTGTTGCATGTCTACCATTGGTGTGAGTTTAGGCAGTGGTGGGACAGGAGGTCCTTTCCTCAGCTGAAAGAAAAATAAGTATGTTTGAAAGATTAAATGATATATCAAAAGTATATACCATAGTAATAATTATTTTTTCAGTGTTTCAGAACTAGAACTAGCAATTTTTATATCATTTAGGTATAAAACATTACTGTCTTCAAATTTTCTTCAAGTGACAGTGTTTTTTAGTTCATATAATGTCACAGCAATTAAATACATATTTTTTGGGTCTTAATCATAGATGGGAACTTTAATATGCTATTTTTACCTTCCTTTTATTTCCCAGTTTGGGAAGTATTCTTTTGCAATTCTCCAATTACTTATCTAAGGATCGATGCACATTCCTTTTTTTATTTACTTGCTTTTTGTTATTCTACCATATCTAATAGTCTTTGTTTTATACAGGTAGTCCTTAATTTATGACCACAACTGAACCCAAAATTTCACTGTCGAGCACGGCAATTGTTAAGTGTGTTTTGCCACATTTTATAACTTTTTTGCCATAATTGTTAAACAAATCCGTGCAGTTGTTTAGTAAACCATGCAGTTGTTAGGAGGCTTCCCCCATTGACTTTGCTTCTTAGAAGCCAGCTGGTAAGGTTACCGATGATGGTCACATGACCTTGGGACAGTACAACTCTCAGATCCCTAAAAAGTGATACTGCCATTCAATTGAGAGAAGGTGGGGGGCTTGGGTTCGATTCATTAGTATTGCTTGTGACAACTGGTATTTTACAACTTGTATCTTGGTGCAAAAGCGCCCTGAGATTTTCTCACCTCTTGGGGAATGGACAGGAGGGAGAGCCATGTGGGTTGTTTCACTTTAATAGCCAATGGAAGATGGCCATGGGAATGTATTCTTATCTGTTTCTCAAGATAGCTGGTACAATAACATCTTCACACCCTGAATCCACATCTGGCTAAAGGGATTGGTCTCTACTGCTTTAATTTTACTTGTCTTGCCTAAGGGTATTCAGATGCTGCTTTGAATCCGTTGATATGCTTTTGCTTAATAAAAGGTTCTTTTGCAATGGTCCGTTTCAGGAGTCTTCACTTTCTTAAGATAGGAGGAGAGGCAATCCTTACAACTGTCATAAATACATGTCTGTTACGAAGCACCCAATCATATGATCATGGAGATGCTGCAACAGTGTGAAAACTAGTCATAAGTCACTTTTTTTAGTGCTGTTGTAACTTCAAATGGTTGCTATACAAATGCTTGTAAGTCAAGGAGTATCTCTACAGCATAAAAGATAGTATTAAATTACACAACAAATATTTTACAATACCAAAATTGTATTCATGTAGTTATCTCTCAATCATTGGAAGCTTTGCTGAGAAGCTCCAATTTCATGATACACCTCAAAATTGGCAGAATTGGTTTGTGCTGCTAGCTGGGAAATTTCACATCATAAAGTTCCCAAATTTGAAAAACACTGCAGTATTTTTTCTTGGATCAAATCAGGATTTCAGAAAAAATGGGAATGAAAAAGATCTCTCAGCAATATTCTCAGTCTCTTGCTTGTTATAGCACAAAGATGGCCCATTTACTGATTGCCAATGAACATACCCTCACAAATGACTTTCATTTTGCAGACACTCCACCAATGAGGCAGGCAGAAATTGGGCTGTGGATAAGGATAATGTTTTCCATCTTATAACAATAGCACTTAGACATATATGCTGCTTTACAGTCCTCTTTAAGCAGTTTACAGAGTTATCATATTGCCTCCAACAATTTGAGTCCCCATTTTCCCAACCTCGGAAAGATGGAAGGCTGCATCAATCTTGAGCCAGTCAGGATCAACTCCTTATGCCATCATTGGACTTACCCAGGGCTTTTCTTCGGCGCCGAAAGGTGCCGGAACGCGCCCCCCATCGCGCGC
>JAOYMU010000077.1:51059163-51070379 GCA_025802295.1 Psammodynastes pulverulentus
CCACCATAGGTGCCCCAGACATGAATGACATCGAGCTGGCCATACCTACCCTGGCCACACCCACTCTTGTCATGCCCGTTCTAACCACACCCACCCCAGCCCCTGAGTTCAAACACACCTCGGATGCAGCCCTCAATGATATCAAGTTTGACACCCCTGGTCTAAATTACCAACAAAAGCAGAGCAAATGAAGGCACATTTTCCATATTTTTAAAGCTATATCTTTTACTGGTGTGTTGAAGGACGACCCACTTCTGTCTGGCTGCAGGGCATTATATCTTCAAAGCAGGGCTGCCTTTAGAGAACAGCCAAACAGGCACTGAATTTAAGACTACATATGCTGCCCCTCCTTTGAATCATTCTAAAAATTAAAATCTTTGTTATGGCAGAAGAAAGTACCACTATTCAGTGTGGGCACCATATAACCTTGAGTCAACTATCTTTTTTCTGGGAGTATTTTCTTCTCTTTTTTGCAGGTGTGATTTGCTCAAGAGGATAGAAATCTCCTGGAAACCAAATGTGAGTCTTCCATGAAGTTAATATTACAATTAGTAAGGAGACAGAAGAACCTCACCCAACAGTGTGGAATGGGGATGAGCAGCTTCAGAGTATTTTTCCCCATGAATAATATGCCATTAATATTTTATCTATCCTGGAATGGCAAAATCCTTAGCAGGACAATTTTTACACATTTTTAGATAGTTTTTGGATCATGAAATCTTTGAAACTAGTTAAGTTTTATTTTAAGTATTTGTACAGTAAGTTACTCTGTTTAGATAAACACATAATGAGCCTAAGAGAGAGATAGTATTTTCCTCATAATGTTATTATTTCCTATAGGTAAAAATGGCCTCTTCTAGGCTGGCAAGGAAGAAGAAATAGGAAGACGTAAAAGAAAAATTCCTCTGAGAAGAAGGGAGAAAAATAATGGCTGGCAAGCAAACGTGAATCTACATAGGATTGGCTATTAAAATTTTGTTTATCCCAGGGGAGCCTGGGTCACGATTTTTGAAATAACCGTGAGTCAAGTGGAGTCCACAAATCCATTGAAGAAAGAGTACTTGCTGTGGAATATTTCTATCCAACACAAATAAAGCATGTGCTAATAAACCAAAAGCTGCAGAGACTTCTGTTGTGAACAATAACTGTCTTCTGTACTGAGAATCTGAAAAGCAATTTGGATATTCTAATCTGTGAAAGGTAGTTTAGTTGGTCATCAGTAGACTGAGCCAGAAATTTCTTCAACAGACACTAGCATGTAACGCCGACACAGATTAGTAAACCATCAATGACAAAAGAAATAAAATCACATTCAGCCTGCAGGAAAAGAAATTATATCCTTTTTATATCAGGAGTATAAAAATAGGTTTGCTGCTTGGATCAATATCAGAGGCAACTAAAAACTTTTAGCTCAAAATTGATTTTACCATAGCAACCTTAAATTGTAATTATGAGTGCCAAAATATTATCTGCATTATGTTACCTGTGAAGGAGATTTAGGACGTGCAAGTGCTGGAGAACTCGGGGTTGCCAATGTATGATTTGCATTAGCTTCAGGACTAAGTGGTGGGGAAGCCTCTTCAGGTGGTGATGGAGTTTTTGCAATGCGGAGTGGACCAGAATCGCTAGGGGAATGCAAAATATTAATATATGTAAAGTATACTCATTCTCAAGGAACATATGGGTACACTTACAAAAGAAAATTAAAAACATTTAACTTATTTATGAGATCTATAAAATGCAATAAATCCTAGAAACCAATCTTATATTTTCTTAGATTTTGATTTTATAGGTGCCTTGTTTTCCTGAATTCTGAAAATCTTTATTATCTATGACAATTGATATAATAACTGTTTGAACAGCTTTCCTACATTATACAAAATGAAGTGAATGTGAGCCCTTAGTATAGTGCTAGCTTAATTTTATGAGCATCTACAAAGATATACTTACTTTCTTATTTTTCATGTACTGTCATGTGAACAATTAACATTCAGATTACATTTCAGAGCATAATCTTTGATTATACAGCACTGCCAACTTTCACTTCTGAATATTAATGCTCCCCAGATTTCATTAGAATATATCATTTCTCTATATCTTTCTATATTACCATTTATATTTCATGTCTTTTTAAAAAAAAATTTTTTTATTCATATAATACATTAAAAACGAACAAAACAGTGAAAAGACAAAGACAGAAAACCAGACCGAATGTGTGGGACAATACAAAACAAATACAACATTATTTCATGTCTTATTTTTAATATACATTTCATTATAAAGGCCCTTGGCTTTTAAGCTATAACAAGAAATATATTTGGAAATGAAAACCATTGAGCTAGTCACTTAATTAGTAAAGTTTCACTGTACTAGAGTTTCAGTGTAAAAGAGCCAAACATTTAAGTATCATTTTGCTGTCTAAACCCCACCTAAGATTTATTATTTATAAAAATACTAATGTTATATTTTGAAGGTACATGCAGCTATTATACTCTAAAAGCATCACAAGAAGAAGAAATGTGGTTTTCAATATCTTTGTGAAGCACTAAAGTAATACATGATTGTTCAAATTTCAATCATGTTTTCTATACTAAAACAGAGCAATATCATTTTTAAAATACAAAAAAACCTTGGTGTTCACTCACCACCTCTTTCTATGGAAAGAGAAGAAATATAAAAGAGCAAGTTTTAATAAAAGAAAGAAGGCAATGTTATTTTTTTTCTTATTCTATTAGGTACAACTACAAGAGACTTAATAGGATTTATAAATATTTCTTGTGCAAACATGCTGGGTGCAAAAGAAATGTGCTTTCAGCAAGTGCAATATATTTTTTGAACTCATTCACCTTCTGACCTTTCAACAATTTACTTAGGTGCTGTTTTAACGTTGTTTTCTTGTTAAAAATATTTGAATGGTTCCCGTATCCCAGGCAATCAAGATTTATATAGCCCACTCTTCACTTAGCCTTCAGATAAAATAGACTTTATGTCCCATATTCAGAACCAGTCTGAACAATCCCCATAGTCATGCTGGTAGGCATCAAAGTAGATGAAGATCAATCCATCTTGGTTGAAGAGACATGATGCAGCCAGTTAAACAGTATCAATACACTGTCATTCAGCACACCACTCATGACACAAAACAAATCCATAATGAAGACATCCTGAATGGCTACTGGAAAGATAGGTACAGTTCTAGTATGCCTAATAAAATTAATGAAAACACTTTTCTCAGGGGGAAATTTACAAGGTATTTCCCATTTTGACCCCCCTTAATTTTTTTAAAGAATTCTACTACTCTTTGTGTATTATATCATTTTAATAATAGCATACTTATACAAATAAAGAAATAGAAAACCGAATGATTAAGGAAACATTTTTCTTTTTTAATTAATTTCCTTTGTGTTTTTCGAAGACATTCACCTCCTCCCCCACACTTACAAATTTGGAGAAGGAGGGAGAAGAATTAAATATTTACTAATATTTTTCCTTTTAAATGAATCATAAAATAGATATGATGTCAATAAAACTGGTCTAACTTTAGAAATGCTCATAGCATACCAATAAATAAAATAACATGTGAAAGGACAAATTGTTTCAGATTGTTTCAGTACTGGCAAAAATTCAATGAGGAAATAAAAGTTTGTCTCTAGCAAGGACCTACAATAACTACATTTGGCCTTTAGCAGGTGGACACATTCTGTTCTTTTTGAACCCTGTCTAATGTAAACCAGTAACAACTTTCTTCTGACTCAGCTTTGATTCCTGGTGATTTCATGAATACACTTGTCCAGTTTTCTCGACAGTTTTACCAAAATATCATTTTTCCAGATGATTTCTGGCCTCCCAATCTACAGCAGTCATTGATCAAAGCCTAGATATCTCCCTGCAATCATATAACCAACCACAGTTCTTACCAAGATCCTTCAGTTCTTAAGACAAATTGAGCAAACTGAGGGAACCATGAAATTACTATCTCAATTAGAAGGCTAAATTACATTCATTAACAAATGATCATCTCAAGAACTGCAGTTACAGGTAAGAAATTAGTTCTTTCTCCTGTGGATCCCGATCCAAGAGTCCACTGCTGGGTTTTGCTTCCATCTTCGGTTCTTAACTGAGCTGAATTCTGAGGCCACACCCCTTCTTCCTGTCCCATTGTCCTCCATTCCCCAGTTTTTGCTCAGTCAACGGTTCGTTAGGTTGTGTTTTTTATTACCAGAGCTGAGCTTATAGAATTTTTTTTTTCCTTTTGACAACTTTTCCAAGGTTTTTCCTTTTATATGAATTCCCGCAGAAGTGGCTGTCAGGCAGAAGAGAGCAAGCTATTATCCTGTCCGGATAAACGAGGCGTTTTTTATTTCCCTCAGCTATCCCCCCCACGCCCCAACGGTGATTGCTACGGTCACTGAGCGCTGTGTGCTCTGCCTGTGCCGGTCAGAGCAGCAGGGAGTTGCCCTTTTTTGCTGCCCCTTTTTTAACTGCTGCTTCGCTTATATCTGTAGCGAATATATATTTAAACTGTGATATTTTTTTCTGGCCGGCTTGAATACGAACGGATGATAGCCTTGGAGGAAAGCGCGGCAGCATGATTCCCCAAACAGCCACTTCATTACAAGGCAAATGGGCTAATAGCTCCAGGCACGGAGTTAAACCATTAGTCACCATTTTGAGGACTGTTACTTGGCGCTTTTTTATCAGGACGCCATTTTAGGAGCCAGGAAAGCGAGAGGCTCCTTCATTTATTTTCCTTTCAAAATTTAATTCATTCTGAGGCCTCCTTTTTGGTTCATTTTTACCTTTTAATTTTCGCTTGTTAAGGTGACAGCTGGGCGAGGTTGTTTTTCCTCAGGCGTCAGATTTGGCAGGAGCGCCATTTTGAATTTTTATGTTGTAACGGTTGCCTCTACCCCTTTCGTTGGCCTCATTAAGGAGTCAAAAAATTTTTCTGTAATCTGGGGCTCATTAGGCCTCATATTTTTGATTTTTCTCTGTGACATCTTTGTATATAGTTGATTTATATATATATAAAAAAAGAGAAAAGGAAAAAGAAAAAAAGAGGGCAGAAAGAGAATTATTGCATATTATAGCTAAGTTATTGTTTTTCAAAAAAAAAAAAAGAAGGCATTGTAAGACTTAATTAGGTCAAGCGCTGCACTTCAGCCATAGGCCTTCCTTAAGGTCGGCTTTCTCCTATAAGCAGGGCAATTTCCTCTTTGGGGGAAACACCTGTTTAACTTTGCATTCTATAATTACTAATTGAAGGCCTATTATCATGGCCTCCACTTCAAGGGCCAAGGGCAAGGCGACAGAATCAAAAATGAAATCCTTCTTGGCTTCTTCAAAGAAAGCCTCTAAGGTGGAGGACAAGGGCACCAAAAGACGTCAAAAGTCATTAGACAGACAACTGGCCAGGGAAATCAGAGATTCAGAGTAACAGTCAATGTCTGCTCCAAATTCCCCTTTGGATTTATCCCTTCCTAATAGGGGAGCCTCATCTGAAGTTACTTCTGCCTCTCCTGGCCATGTGGTTTCTAATTTTGCCCTAAGGCCATCACTGTCTCCCAGGGGCACAGACAGAGGTTGTCCACCTGGTTTATCCACCTCTGCGGCATCTAGGGGGGTAGACCCTCCCCCTAAGCGCCTTAGATTGGCCCCTGAGGCTACATTCACTCCTACGGCAGTGGGTCTATGCTCCCAGGGGATAAGACACCCGGAGGCTCCTCAGACATGGAATTTCTGGGTGTCAGAGGCCATCAAGCAGGGCATTGCGGCTGGTGTACAGCAGACATGTGAGGCTATGGCTGTTCCTCCGATACAATTTCAAACAGCTTCAGGTCATTTTCAGGGTGAGCTTCAGGCTCCAGCTACCCCTTTTCAGTTTCATCCACAGCATATACAGGGCCTGGATGACTTCAATGATTCTCATGACCCTCAGTCTTCTAAATCATCTTCCTGTCGCAGTGAGTACTGTAAATCGGAAGATGGAGAAGGGCAACTAAACCAAAATATGTCTGAGGATGAAGGCCTGGCTTCAGACCAACCTGTTTTTACAGGGCTATTCCCGCCTCACCTCTTTAGGTCCTTGTTACACAAAGCTAGGGCTACTGCCCATTTGGATAAGGAAAATGAGGTTCATTCCAAATCTATTCCTCCTTCAGAGGAGGAGGATTTAATATTTTCTGAACCTGTGCCTCAGACTGAGGTTGTCCCGGTCCCCAAATTATTCATTGACATGATTAGAAGGCAGTGGGTGTCCATTGGATCTCATGCCAGCGTCTCGAGTTACGAGCGCAGATTCTACAATTTAGCCCCTGTATTAACTGATATCATCCAAATTCCGGTGGTTGATGATCCGGTAGTGACTTTGACCTCATCCTTCTCAGCCCTTAGGGAACCGGAGGATATGCTTAAGCCAGACAAAAAAAAAGTTAGAATTGACACTTTGAAAGTCGCATCAGGTGGACGCATGGAGCATTAAGGCAGCTTCGGCGGCATCCTTTTTTCCTAGAACGTCTTTACGCTGGCTTCGCTAGTTACAGGAGCATGTTCCTGCATCCAATGTCAGGGCCTCTCAGGACATTAACAAGCTGATAGTTGCTACCCAATTCACCGCAGATGCCAGCTTAAATGCGGCAAAAATTGCGGTTAGATCCATATCCTCACAGATTTTTGCCTGCTGTCTGCTCTGGTTAGCGCATTGGAAGGCAGACAATAAGCAAAAGTTGAAATTGGCTTCTGTTCCCTCTAATGGGAAGGATTTGTTTGGCGAGGCTCTGAATCCAATCTTAGTGAAAAACAGGGATAAAAAGAAGGTTCTATCTTATTTCTCTAGACGTCTGGAGCCTAGGGGCATTTTCCCCTTCAGATGCACTCCTTTCACCCTTCATATTTGGGGAGTTATTCCCAGTCCTTTTGCAGGCCTACGACCCAATGTCAGGGAATGCAGACAGACAGACCCTATGTCCCTTATGGTGCTAGAAGAGGAACCAAGTCAAAACGTCCTTTCAGGGGAGGTGATAAAGGTTCTTTTTGCAAATTCAAATAGGGAATTTTCAAACTGTCCGATTGGGAGTAGGTTGTCCGTTTTTGTGGATCAATGGGATGCCACAACTACTGATTCCTGGGTCAGGGAAACTGTCAGGTTCGGGTTATTGTTAGAGTTCAATTCTGTTCCCCCAAAAGGATTTCTCAGCTGTCCTGTTTCCAGAGACATTCAAAGACAAGCGCTTATGGAAACTACTATCCATCATCTTTTGGACATTGGTGCCATTCAGGTTTTTCCACTAGACCAACAGGTCAATGTATTTATTCCCACCTTTTTGGTTATTCCAAAGGCTTCTGGTGGGTGGAGAGCTATTTTGGACTTGAAGGGACCTGAATCATTTCATTGTTTACAGTGGATTTAAACTGCTATCCCTGGGATCCATTTTATAGGGACTCAGGAAGGGTGACTTTCATACTTCTGTGGACCTGACAGAAGTATATCTGCATGTTCCCATCTAACCTGCACACATGCAGATATTTTGAATACCAGGCCTTTCCCTTTGGTCTCTTCCTTGCAACCTGTTCATTCACGAAAATAATGGCAGCCTTGGCAGTTTATCTTCGCAGTCCCCCTATATGCCTCCAATCTATTTGGAGGATATTCTGATACAATCGTCTTCAAATGCCCATGCAGACACTGACCTATCCACCACTCTCCATGACTTGCGGGCTCATGGCTCTTCAGTCAATCTGGAGTAGAATCATTTAACCCCTATCTCCCGATTAAAACACTTGGGAGCTATTGACACACATATGAGTGAAGGCCTCTTGTCACAGGATAGGCAGGCCTGAATAGGCCTAATGATTTATCAAAGTCAGTCCCTCCACAGAGTACCCTTAGCCACCTTGTCTCAACTTCTGGGCAGAATGATTGCCGGTTTGGACGTCGTCCCATGGGCCAGACTCCAATGCAGGAAGTTGCAGTGGTTCATCCTACCATTCCAGAAGTCCAGCAGAAGTAATTCATCCACAAGATTGGAGGTGACCGGCTGTGGTGAGAAAATCCTTCCCCTGGTGGGTGTCGGTTGACATTAACAGAGGATGCGTATTCCGAGAGTCCTCTCGAGTTGACTATTACCACTGACTCCAGTCTATGTGGTTGGCTCTCTGCCAGTCTCTAGTGGCCCAGGGTCTCTGGACTCCTATGGACTTGCAAAACAACATAAATTGGCTCGAGCTCCCAGTAGCTCATCTCGCTCTGAGACATTTCAAGGACAGGGACTTGAGATATTTCTTACAGACAATGTGGCCACCAAGGCCCACATCAATCATCGGGGGGCACACGTTCCAAGGCGTTACTGGCAGATGCGGAACAAATGTGTCGTTGGGCAGAGAGACATTTCAAGTCCATAAGGACTCAACACATCTCGGGGGTTTCGAGTGTGCATGCAGACTGGTTGAGTCGGTCGACCGTGGATCATGCAGAGTAGCGCCTGCACCCAAGCCTGTTTCAGAAGTGGTCGGAATGTTTTAGCCATCCGGTCCTGGACCTGTTTGCCTCTCACCTAAACACACAGCTCCCCAGGTCTTATTCCAGGTTTCCTTGTCTGGAAGCAGAAGGAATCGACGCTCTCAGGTGTCCTTGGCCTCCAGGTCTGCTCTACGCTTTCCCTCCCTTGCCCCTAATCTCGGCGGTCATCCGGAAGATGTTGGCAGAGAGGGCGGATCTGCTCCTGGTGGCTCCGTATTGGCCCAGGAGGCCTTGGTTCACGGACCTGAAGGATCTATTATCGGCACCTCCATGGAAGATTCCAGCGGACAGAATCTCCCTCAGCCAGGGACCACTGACTCATCCAGATCCAAATTGGTTCCAGTTAAACGTTTGGAGATTGAGAGGAAATTCCTGAAAGAGGAGAATTTGCCACCCAGAGTCATTGACACAATCCAGGCTTCCAGGAGGCCTTCCACTTGTAGAATATATGAAGCAACCTGGCAATCCTTTTGCAGTTGGTGTTCCCACAAAGAATTGGACCCAGCCAGGGTGTTTGTGGTTCACATTCTAGACTTTCTCCAGGGAGGGCTGGATAAGGGTTTATCCCCAAATACCCTCCGTAAACAGGTAGCAACCATTTCACCTGTCCTATCATGGGAAAAGGGTAGATCTTATGAGCACCACCCTTGGGTGCATGGTTTTTTAAAGGGGGCTTCTGATCTAAGGCCTCCGGTGGCCCACAGATTTCCAAGATGGGATCTACATCAGGTGTTGAAGGCCATTACCAGGTCTCCCTTCGAACCTTTAAGGGATGCGTCTCTCAGAATGCTCACTTATAAAGTACTGTTCCTTGTCGCCATCACTTTCGCAAGGAGAATTTCTGAGCTAGCCATGTTATCAGTCAGAGATGACCTTTGTATTTTTCACTCTGACAGAGTGGTCCTAAGGTTAGATCTGGCTTTCATCCTGAAAGTTAATTCAGCTTTCCATAGATCGCAGGAATTAATTTTACCCAATTTGTGTCCTAGTCCTTCCCAGGACTTGTACCGTTCGTGGCACTCTTTAGACGTCACAAGAGCGCTGTGCTTGTATATCAAAAGGACTCCTCCCTTTAGGAAATCAGAGGCCTTGTTTGTGTCCTTCCAAGGCTTTAAGGTTTCCTCTTCTAACATTGGGAGGTGGCTTCGAGCTACTATCGCTAGGGCCTATGAATCCCGAGACTTACCAGTCCCCAGGGGCATAACGGCTCACTCAACTAGGAGTGCAGCAATGACTGCGGACTGGGCTTCTCGGCCCTCGGTCCAGGAAATTTGTAGAGCAGCAACTTGGACATCTCCTTCTGTATTTGTCCGACTTTATAGTTTAGACGCCTTCGCCTCGGCTGAGGCGGCGTTTGAACGGAGGGTCCTGCAGAGGGTTTCCGCAGAGGGATCTAAACCAGACCAGGCAGGGTCCCTCCCTTTGGACATCTAATCTTTGGTAAGTCCCAGCAGTGGATTCTCAGATCGGGATCCACAGGAGAAAGGGTGTTGGGCTTACCTGACACGCCTCTTCTCTGTGGTTCCAATCTGAGAGTCCACCCTTTCTTCCACCTGGTCTGATTCCGGTGTGTTTTTCTGTATCTTAATCCTGTGTTGTACTTAACTCCTCTTTAACTTCGCCAAAACTGGGGAATGGAGGACTATAGGACAGGAAGTAGGGATGTGGCCTCAGAATTCAGTTCAGTCAAGAACCAAAGATGGAAGCAAAACCCAGCACTGGACTCTCAGATCGGAACCACAGAGAAGAGGCATGTCAGGTAAGCCCAACACCCTTTCTCATCCAAGATTCCTGCCATTTCAACTCCCTCTATCACTTCTTCTTTGTAAGAATTAAGTCCAGTATGGCTGTCCCTCTAGTTCCCTCCTCTATCTTTTGGATAATAAAGTTGTCAGCTAGTTTGGTCAGGAACCTATTTGATTTCTTGCTTGGTGCAGAATTAGTCTTCCAATTGATGTCCGGGTAATTGAAGTCCCCCATTACTATTATAGTGTGTTTCCTACATAAATTTGTTAGTTGGTTAGCAAAAAGTACACCTATTTTTTTCTGCTTGGTTGGGTGGCCTGTAGTATACACCTATGGCAATGTCATTCTTTTTTTATTTTATATTGATTCCTATGCATTCTAGGAGATTTTTGTCTTTGGTTTCATGCATTACTATAGAAATCTAGTGGTCCTTTATACATAGTGCAACTCCACCTCTTCTTTTATGGGGTATGTTTTTTTTAACAGTTTGTATCCTTCTATCAGTATGCTCTAGTCATGGGTTTCATTCTACCAAGTTTCTGTAATTCCAACTATATCACATTTACAGTATTCATGTATTAATAGTGTATTAATAGTTCAAGTTTGTTCCCAAACTTTGTGCATTTGTATATAGGCACTTGAGATATTTATGTCTGACTCTGGGTATGCTTCCTATGTCTCCTATTTGGTATTTGAGTTTGTCTTCCTTCCCATGCCTTCTTTATTTGACTTGTTTTCTAGGGACTTTTGCTTGGAATTAGCTCCTAGAGAGTGGTTACCCTCTCCCCTCAGTTTTAGTTTAAAACCCTCCTGATAAGTTTAGCCACTCATTTTCCAAAACATTCTTCTCAGTCTTTATGAGGAGCAGCCCATTCCTTGCCAAAGCCCATTATGGAGGTAGTACAGACCATGGTTGAGAAATCTAAAGCTTTTGGTGTGACATCAATCCTTT
>JAOYMU010000077.1:51085226-51096098 GCA_025802295.1 Psammodynastes pulverulentus
GATAGAATTGCAAGAATTGGAAATAATTGATAGTAAGATTGATAAGAGGTATTAATACAAAATGACTTATACTAAAATTATTATAAAAGTGTATAAATATTGTCATATTTGTAATGAGATTTGGAACACCCTGGGTTCACTTTGTTCACACAATGAGACTATTTGTAAATAATTAAAATCAATAAAAAAAATTTAAATAAAAAAAAGATAATAAAGGAACTGAGGGGGCTTAATAGGTGTGGCATGCATTGTGTAGAAAGTATAAAATATAATGCTTGAATATTGGACTTTGCTCTCCTTGTACTCAATCCAATTGGGAAGGCTTGCCTTTGCAAACACATTTAAAATAAACCTTTTGAATTATAAACCAGACTTGTCTCCGCATTGTGGGAATAAATCCGGTTGTGTCCCACATCTCACACCTTGAAGAGCATTTGGAAGCTACAGCTGGTACAGAGTGCAGTGGCATGGGCAGTGCTGGGGTCCCAAGAGTGGCCAATGTAACATCACTGCTCTGCAAGCTGCACTGGCTGATGGTTTACTTCTGGGTGCAATTTAAGGTGTTGGTAATAACCTTTAAAGCCTTTTGTTTAAAGCCAGGTTACTTGAGGGACTGTCTCACTGGGATTGGCCCACACCAACCATGCCGGCAAAAGAGGCATATTGCAGGCCCCATTGTTAGGGTATTCTGGATGGTAGAGTCCAGGAGAAGAGCCTTTTTGCCATCACCCCTCTACTTTGGAACACCCTGCCTCCTGGAATGAGGTCTGCTCCAACTCTCGCAATCTTGTGCAAGAGCTCTGCCAATTGGCTTCGGGCTCCAAAAAAGGGGTTTCGCATTGGAGGTGATTGACAGATTAATATTGGGTCTTACCTGCTCATCCTATTCCCTCCCTCCCCATTTTTTATCTATTGTATTTTATATTTTTATATTTTGGAGTATTTTCTCATGTTAATTTTATCTTTTAATATTGTAAACTTCCCAGAGTTCCCCTGTAGTAAGATAGGCAGCCAATTAATTATTAAATAAATAGTAAGTGACAGATTGGAGGTTAGGGGTGTGGGCCACTTAATTTCTGCAGATATCCGAATCTTTGGAGAGGCACATAAGGTAAGTGCATGATGGGTGATGGGGATGAAAAGGAAGGCATGGGATTTGGTGGAGTGGGAAAGCAGATCCAAGGCCTGTGGAGACTCTGAGGGCAGGAAGTACAGCACAAGGTACCTCAGGAGGTTGAAGACTCTTGGAGACTTTGGTCTGGTAGGTTGGGCCTCTTCCACATCTGAGGCACCCCATGCTCCATTTAGCAATTCACATGGTCAATTAATGATTGCATCAGGGAAAGCAGAGAGATTTGTTAAATGAGGTGATCATGACTTGAGACCATAATGGTAGGCTCCATTACAGTCATAAGCCGAGGGTTACCTGTAATCTAGGCTGTGATCATCCTAAGAAGCTCACTTTGCATTATTATACTAAGTTCAGAATCATTCACAGGGTTTTTTTTAGTTCAAGAAGCATAAGTCTTCTCTTAGATTCCAATCGCTGAAAGCTTACTTGTTTTATTATTATATCACCCAGTAAGTTCTCATTCATTCATTCATTCATTCATTCATTCATTCATTCATTCATTCATTCTACATGAGTGTCCATCTCAAGCATATCACTCTGGTGACTAATAGAAAAAAAACCAAGATTAAAAAAATAACAGTTACAAATTGATATAAAAAAAACTAGCATAGGCAAGATAAAAGGTTAACCACACAACCTGGGCAACAACAAAGTCAAGGAATCAACAAATGATTATTATTGCTATAATAATTTTAGCATTAAAATAGTCTTCTGCAATAATTATAATTAGAGCAATAATTTTAATCACAAAAAAGGATTGCTGCAGTTAGCAATAACAATAGCCCTTAGACTTATATACTGCTTTACAGTGCTTTACAGCCCTCTCTGAGCTGTTTTACAGTATATTGCCCCCCAAAATCTGGGTCCTCATTTTACCAATCTTGGAAGGATGAAAAGCTGAGTCAACCTTGTTACAGATTAAATATGTATTTATTGACAGCTTTATCCAGTTCATATCTTTTTCCTTACTTTTACACTGCATATATCTATATCTCTCTATGCATTTACTCACCAAAGCTATTTCTTTATGAAATTTGGCTTCAAGACTGGAGATATTTTTAAATGTGTTCACATAGAAGCCCACACGCCTAAGTAGAAATGACAGGTAAAGATGAAAAGTTTGTAAAGAAAGAAAGAAAAAAATGAAAAACTGCTTATTGTATATGGACACAGCACATTTTATTCTTATTCAAGAATCCTGAAAATGTAAAACACATATAATTTACATGTATAACTTGAATGGGCAAACCTCTTTCTTTGCAAATTTCTAGCGTCATATTAAGCTTAAGTTAAACTTTTTTTGTAGATACATTTATTTCCATAGTGTAGATCCCTATTGCTTGGGCTTGCTCTACACACAATGGATGTCAGTGAAGCAATTATGGAAGCACAGGCTTTGCCCTTTTGTTTTCATTATTTTTGTTTGTTCCCTCATTGAGTTAGATGTATCCAACACTTAATGACAATAAAATTTAGTTTCTCAATAATCTCCACTTTGAATCATAGTTACTTAGTTCACTGTTCTAATAAAAAAATGATTGTTAGAACAGCCAATGATTTTTTCTAAGGGTACAAAGATGCCATTAAAAGATCATAGAGAAACAACAATTTATTTTTTTAAAAGCTTTAGGGAAATAAAAAGATGAAGCACATAACTTTCCAAACAATATACCTTGACCATAAAGATGGTAGTTCTTCTTGCAAATCAGTGTTAAATTCTTCAAATACCTTCTGTGCTTTCTGAAACTCTTCTTCTGCCTACAACAAAGTGAAATACCTAGCAAACTTTTTTGGGGAAAAAAGAAACAAAACAGTTCTGAACAATGCAACATATTATTCCTGGTGGGATTTCTTTGGGTTTGTACTCCTTTTAAGGACAAAATCAGTCAGTCTCAGAGCTTAATCCAGAGGTCAACTGTTTTTTCAGATACCAGGGAGCAGACAAAAAGAAAAGAGAAAATTAAAGAATCTGCCAATGTCATGACAGCATTAAATTTGATGAGATTTTTGTAAACCTATCCCTAAGATCTAATGAGATTCCAATTTCCTTGCTTTAATCTGAATTAATTTAAGACTTATTCATTATTGTATGAGATCAATAATTTTTAATTTTTCTTAAATTGCTGATAATTTTTATTATACTGGAATATATTGGTAGCCTTCTGAATGCAACTTAGAATATGAGTAGCATGTACTGGCTTGGTTATACATAGCTGAAATTGCTGAGTTTAAAGACAAACTTAAATTTTAGGGACACCATACAACCAAGCCTTTATAAAGAAAAAGTTATTGTTGTAAATGTCCTGATTCAGAATCACAACAAATGTGCAAGTGTGCATGTGTTAGTCACTTATCCTTCCTTTCTCCATTCCTGATCCCTTAAAATAAGTGGATGGCAATAAAGCTTTAATGAGAAAATGCCTATATGGGAACTTTTTAAAAGAAAGCTTACAGTCCTACTAAATGTGATTTTCTTTCTTTCTTTTTTGCAGCAGAAATCATAGCTGTAAAGGGAAACATTAAGCCTTCTCTTCCAGTGTACTACCATTCTTATAAAAGCTATTCTCTTCACAACTGTAACTATTTAAAACAGGTCAGATCAAAATACTTTGCTTCCTAAGCCTGCACAGCAAATGATGCTTTTACTTCCATTATCACAGTAAAGAGCATCCCAAGCCAATCATTTTGAACTCTGATACAGAAATCTTGAAACACATATCTATTCCAACAAGGCACTAAATACAACTTTAATTAATTAATCACTTAGTAGGAAAGTAGAGCAAAAATAAAATGACAATCTGCAAATTTCCTCTTTCCTGTAAGGGAGAATCATCTTCTGTAATCTTATTTGAAAACTGCAACAACAACAAAATCCCACAGATATCTAATTCACACCTATGCTAAGTTTTTCAGTCATTAATCTGTGCAGGTTTTATGAAGTCAGCAGTTACATTTGATTTAATATGTGATGATATTTTTATATTACTCCAAGTGCTTTATTAGCTTTTGCTAACATGTTGTTATTTGTAAGCATCAAATTATAACTGTCATTCTTTCCCAGAATTAAACAGAGTCCTATTAGCACTAGGATAGAAGATCACATAGGGGTTTCAGCAGTGTAGGCTGGGCTGAAAAGTTGAAAAACAAATCAGAAGTTTGTTAAGACTGAAGACAGTAACTTTTGTACTATGGCCAAGGAAATGGAGTAAAGCTCCTTTAAGGAAAAGACAATCTAATACATCCAGGAAGGACCTCCCACAAAATTATATCTGAATCTCAAGAACACAGGGAATTCATTTCCAGTGCAATATTGAGAAGAAAATGTTATTTTATTTGGAAATGCTAATCCCAGAGGCATGATCTAGATGTTATTTATGGACATCTTAATCATTGGTGTCTGTGATATACTATCAATGTACTGCAACTAGTGATGTTTAACATGATTGGCTCACACTAATCTTTTATTCAATATATGGTTTACTTGTGAAGGCTTTCAGTATCATCCAGGATTTGTCTCTTGGCCTTGACAAGCATCTAATAGTATCAATACTAAGATAACCAGCATCAATATTGCAATATTGACAGCCCAAGCAAATGACAAAACACAACTTAACAGCACTAAACAGAGATTAATGTCATTTACTCGCTGCATGTCTTATAAAGATTATAATATTGCTGTATCTCTTTCTCTCTCTCACCTTAGAAATTCTTCCTTCATCTTTTCTTTTTGAACTTTGCAAGGCTTCCAGATGATGTCTTGCACTATCATAATCTACCAGCTTCCTGCTCCGCTTTGCAATGCGATTCTGTAAATAATGATATCCAAGTCAAAAAGATCACAATATAATACAAGGTATCTGAAAAGAACTTTCTTGCTTTAAAAAGAGTTTCTTCCATCACTTAAAAACTAAGCCCATGTGGTCTATGTGAAGTTGAACCAAGGTGATTCAGATTCAAGTCTCTTTTTTTCATTCAGACACCTGAATTATCATTTTCTCTCTCCCTAATATGCCCGGAAAAGTTGTTGTTATGAAATTAAAATGATAAGAGGCCCACAAATAGAGTTTTTATTTTTTAATTTTTTTTTAAATCCAGGCATGGAGGTTGTATTTTTCAAAGTTAAAACTCTTGACTAAAGAAAACACATAGTTTCAAAAGCCGTGGACTTTGAACTTCTAAAATTCCATATATTTATTTAACATACAATTTAAAATTTGCTGCTTCAGACTTTACTGAAAACATATGAAATATTCTCCAAAGATTAAAAAAACCTCAACCACTAAAATATTTGGGACTTAATTTTCAGCAATGTGTATAAATCAATAAAAAGAATCAAAAGAATACTCCAGCTGTTAAAAATAATGATTTTATTGCAATTAACTCATTTGTGATAAGGATTAAAATAGGATTACACATAAAATATGCAAAAGAATAGAAACAATAGAATAATATAATATATTCAAAATTATACACTTAATTCTGAAATTAAATTCAAACAGAGCAGCAGAATGTTTTAGCAATGAAAGGTTTAGGTGTAATAATATGTGGGAATGATCTTGGCAGATAGGAGGAAGAGCCACAGACTAGGCAATGATCAGACAAGAGGCAGCGGAGCCCACAGAAGGAATGGAAGCATTGCAAATATTTCAAAATAGATCCTATCTAGTTTGGACTGTAAAGATTAGGGAGGAAAAGTGTATTTTCAGACTTGCAGCAATTTGTTAATGTAGTTTTGATAGATTGTACAGATGTACAGATAGAGCTAGAGTATGTTTCTTGTTTTGCTCTACCTCAAAGTGAAGACAACTTTGTATTTATGATTTTTAAAAAATGTTAAACAGAAAACTCATTGACCATTCTTTGTGGTTGAATCAGGTTGGTGAATATACTCATAAGCCAAATATAGTAATTGAAACAAAAGGTAAAAAAAAATGTACTATTTCAAATGTTAGGAGAATGTACAGCAGTACATGCCTTGATAAAGATATTTAGTTAACACACTAAAGATTTAGCAATCCTAGCACAAAACATATAGTAAATCCCTTTATCAGTTTTGTTCCATGAATGTTCATGACAATCTAGAAAGCTTCTATGAAAAATATTATTGGATAAACCAGAGGAATTGTATAGCCAGACCTCAAACGATTTATTTAGACTTAAAACAAGTCTTCTTCCATTCACAACCCAACCCCACCTCCAAAGAAATAAACGGTATATAAATCAGATTCTCGTATACCATAAAGAAACCCAGATGGTTTCAAGTTTGATTTGGCTCAAGAGATAAATGTGATAGACCTGGGACTGATACAAGGGATCCAGAACAGAGATGACATTCAGCAGGTTCTGACCAGTTCTGAAGAACCGATAGCGGAAATTTTGAGTAGTTTGGAGAACCAGTGGCAACCCTCCGCCAGGAGTGGGGTGAGAATGGAGATTTTACAGTATCCTTCCCCTGGAGTGGAGAGGGAATGGAGATTTTACAGTATCCTTCCCCTGCCATGCCCACCAAGTCACACCCACCAAACCACACCCACAGAATCAGTAGTAAAATTTTGAATCCCACCACTGGCCCAGAAATATTAGACTGCTGTGTGAGTGGGGCAGAATCTCTGCCATAATTTACCACTCTCTGGAGTTCTGAAAATTGAGTGAATATCAGGTGCATTGCCAGGCTTATTTAAGTATTTTGAAATTTAGTCACATCTTGTGCAAAGGCAAAACAAAACAATAAAGCCATTTGTCTTCATCCCATCTAGAATCTCCAGTCTTATCAACATTTAAGGTTGAGGGTAAATTTCTAAGGGAGTGCTTTTTAGCCAAATTGGTCAATAACCAATTCTCCTTGTCCGTTTTCTGGTAATTAAATATAAGCAGCTGGAAGAAAACTTTTATAGAGTATTATGATGCATTAATAGAGGCTGGCAAGTCTAAGGTTCAAATGATCTGCTTTCCAAATAGAATATTTTTGCTTTTTTTGCTAAGCATTTGACAGAAGACACATAATGGCATGATATACCTTTATGTCAGGAAACTGTCCCAAATATGTATCCAAAGTTAGTAGTGACCCATCTACGAGCTTTTGGTGAAAATCTTCCCAAAGCACATCACATTTCTGTAGAGAAAGATGAAATATGATGAAAATACAGATTTAAAATAAAAATTATTAACACCTACAAACCCAAGTAAACATTTTTATCAACCCAAAAGCCTAAAATTGAAAGAGAAACTCTGGTTATTTGAATTTCAATGACATTTATTTTCACATTAATGTACCTAATATCAAAACAGTGATGTTTTTCACTGTTTAGGACTGACCATATGTTTTTTCAACATTAGTTCAAGAGATTGGAAAGTAGGAAAAGTATTTGGATATTGCTTATAAACTTCCACACTAATTTTTGCCATGTGCAAAACCAAAAATTCATGGTTGCCTAGAATATATTATGTATAATTGAAAAAATTCTGCTTCATTTTCCTAAGGAGATGGAAGTTTATCTCCAAGGTCACTTGTTCAAGCATCAAGAGGCACACTGGAGAATATCTAAAAGCTAGAAAGTTTCATTAATTATTGTTGCATCAATTCTTTTTTTTAGTAAAAATAAGCCAAATTGTCACCTATGAAGTTCAAAATTAGAAATACATTGGGAATGGATGCTGAAAGTCAATGACATTTTACATTTGTCTAAACATTAGAACATACTGCCTCTAGTATATATCTTAATTGTGCATTAAATTGTCATCAACAACTAGTCAATGAAAAAGACATTTTGGCACTACCAATCCTTGGTAGTAAAATGATAGTTGATGCCTGTGAAAACCTGTTAGAAATCTGATACAAACCACATAGCAACTCAGTAACTCTATAAAGACATTCTTGATGTAGAAGAACTCAGCCCCAATTGAAATACAGAAGGAGGATTATGTTGCTGGCTTCAGTCTCTTTTTTTAAAGATTAATTTTATTAAAAATTAAAAAGTAAAAACTAATATAAACTAAAAACAAAGAAAAGAATAAAAAATAGAAGGTACAGAAAATAAAAATAGAAAAACAGAAAATAAAATAACATAGTAAAAAAAGAGCAATAACTTCTCTCTTCATCACAACAAATATAAACAATTTTAGTAATTTATCACTCTTAAAATACAACTAATGATCTCTTCTTTCTATATCTCAACTCTTATCTAGAAGCAAATTCTTAAAGTCTCCTTGTTTCAGTCCTAATCATCAAAAGTTTCAGTCCTGCATTAATAACAAACTATAGACCGATATTACTACTAAATGCTGATTACAAAACTTTTACCACATTAATTGCAGATAGACTAAAAGTAATATTAAATAATTTTATCCATGAAGATCAGAATGGCTTTCTCCCAAAGTGACAAATTAAATACAATTTGAGAACAATCCTAAACATCCTAGAATATTACGAAATGCACAGCGGCCAACAAATGGCCTTACTTTTTCTTGACACGCAAAAGGCCTTTGACAATGTGAAATAGACATTCGTAATACAGCAAATTGAATATATGGACTTTGGTCAGAATTTTTTGAATATAATAAAAGCAATATACAGTAAGCCGAAGGCCAGAATACTCATAAACAAAGAAGCGACAGAAAACTTCAAAAAGGGACTAGACAAGGTTGTCCCCTATCCCCGTTACTCTTTATTCTCTCATTAGAAGTTTTAACTAGGATAGTGAGAAAAGAGCCACAAGTCAAAGGTTTGGAGATGAAAAAGAAAATGTTTAAATTGCAAGCCTTCGTGGATGATTTGGTCTTTATTTTGGAAGAACTACACCAATCAGGACCAAAATTGATCGAGATATTGGAAGAATATGGATGAGTGGTGGGATTAAAGATCAATAGAAACAAAACAAAAATCTTAACAAAAAATAGGATGGAGGAACAGAGAATCAAGGTAGCAAAAAAGTTGAATATCCAGCAACAAAAAAAATCAAATATTTAGGTATTATTATTTCAACTAGACTTACTATTATCAAGGAAGATAACTATGACAAATTAACACTCAAAGTTAAAAAAGATCTGGAAAGATGGAGCAATCTTAGGCTCTCACTCACGGGAAGAATAGCAATTGTTAAAATGAAGGTACTACTGAAATTGTTATTTCTTTTTCAAAATAAACTTAAATCAGAAATTTTTTAGAGAATTGAATAGAATAACAGTGAAGTTTGTCTGGCAGGGAAAAAAACCTAGAATTCAATTTAAATTATTGCAAGAAGACATAGAAAGGGGAAGATTTGGCCTACTGAATTGGGAGATTTACTATCAGGCCGCAGCCCTTACTTGGATCAGGGAATGGATAACTCTAAAAAACAAAAGAATCTTAAAACTAGAAGGCCACGATCTCCAGCAAGGGTGGCATGCACATCTATGGCCAGATAAACCCAAAATATCACAATTCTTCCAAAGACACAAAATTAGACAAACACTACTCAAGACATGGACTAGAATTAGAAATCAAACCTACATAAGAGTCGCCAAACTGGATATCGGTATTGGAGGCAAGAACACACCCATATGTTCTAAAACAGGGAAGGCCTATTACTTATAAAGACGTGATGAATGAGGAAGGAGAGATAAAATCCAGAGAGGAATTAAAACAAATGAGGATCAATTTGGAATGGTGGGAATATTTACAGATATCATCGAGGTACGAAAAAGACAAAAAAGAGCAGGGGATCAACAGAGATGAAACAATATTAGATAAAATTCTTTTGGGGCCCGACGATAAACTAATAAAAAAGCTCTATAAATTCCTATTGGCATTTATACTCGAGGAGGAACAGGTCAAAAAAATGATATCATGGGCCAAAGATTTTGGTTATAGTATTTACTTAGACCAGTGGTAAACTCTCTGGGATCCAAACAAAAAAATCATGCTGGCAACAGCATATAAAGAGAACTTGCACAAAATGTTTTATTGATGACATCGCCCGCCTGCAAAACTAGCCAAAATATACAAAAATCAATCCTCCATATGCTGAAAGTGCCAGATAGAACGAGGTTATGTACAAAAACATAAGAATTTTGGCATAAGATCGAAGGATGGCTGGAAGAGATCTTGGGACTTAAAATTGAATACTGACCAGAATGTTTCTTATTAGGCATTTTAGTGACAAAGTATAAAAAAGACATATTTGATTATCTACACTATCACTGCAGCAAGATTGGCATTTGCTCAGAAATGGAAAGAGAAGGAAGTATCAAACGAAGACGAAATTATAAACAAAATACTCACATGTGCCAAAATGGATAGACTCTCTTTAGAGATGAAAGACAAAGATAAATCAGAATTCTACAAGATTTGGGTA
Organism: Psammodynastes pulverulentus; assembly: GCA_025802295.1. NCBI lineage: Eukaryota > Metazoa > Chordata > Lepidosauria > Squamata > Psammodynastidae > Psammodynastes > Psammodynastes pulverulentus. Next base: position 51,095,691 of record JAOYMU010000077.1, read on the forward strand.
ACAAATCTTGAGAGGGAGGAGCTAAGCAACAAACAATTGATTGGACTTTTATTAGAATAGTTAAAACAAACAAAAGGAAGCTAGAGAAGGCAATCAGAAAAGAATAAATATTTACAAATGTATAGAATATGTATGTATGTATGTATGTATGTATGTATGTATGTATGTATGTAATGTAATTGTATATATTGTTTAATTGTATATATAGATATATGAAAGGGAACATATTGTATGATTAACATAGTATCAGAAATTATGTTGAAGCCACTCCATCACGTTCACTGTTTTTACTGATATCCTTAATAAAAACTGATGATAATAATAATAATAATAATAATAATAATAATAATAATAATAATAATAATAATAATAATAATAATGGAAAATCGGAAATTGAAATCCAGTCAC
>JAOYMU010000077.1:51320064-51334218 GCA_025802295.1 Psammodynastes pulverulentus
CTATTGTGTTTGTACGCGTTTTTTTTACTGGAAAACTAATAAACTATTTTTTTTTAAAAATAAAATAAAATGGTCACAACGTTTTCCAGGCTCACATGCCTGGAAGTATCTTAGCAATATACAATAAAATTAATCTAAATAATTATTGTATGCTTGCATAGTGCTATTGTGAATCATTTCATAAGGAATGTTGGAAGTTAATATGGGCTCCTTCTTTTGGATTATATGAGGTATTATTTTTTATTATTATTTTACATCAAATGTTACATTATTTCTTTATTGATAGAGTCATATAGGACAAGAGACAGTTACAGTACAGTATAATACTAAAATGTTTCAATAGATTAATATCCTTACAAACCTGAGATACTAAAGCTGTGGTAAAAAAAAGTCTTTATTTTTTTTACACCATAAGATTTAAGAGTTAAGAGGGCTTTAAAAGAAATGAAATTAATACAGAAATATCAACGATCAACAGTTGTCTAAAACAATGTGTCAAAGTGTCTAGCAAGAAGCAATTTTAGTCAGTAAATCTAACACTAGTTACCAGTCAGAAAGACTCAATGTCAAATTAGAGCGCAAAGCATAAATCAGACAAATTACCTGTGCTCCTTCATTCTTGACAGATGGAAAACAATTACATTCACAAACTTAACACAGCCTACAGCTTGTGGGTTGGGCGGCCATTAATGCATAATTGCGTTTTTGTACATCTTTATTGTGAATTACTCTTGCAATGTACATATTATCTGTGCACTTTGGAGGGAAATATATAAGTTGGAATTGAATTCTAGACATCACATGTTTATAATAAGATTCAATGGGAAGTTGGACATCAAAAAGTGCAACCAAAGTGAAAAGTTAATTGCTCTTGCCAATATTTGCATAAAAGCATTGGTCCACAGATCATTAGATAAAGTTACTGGACGTTTTGCCTGTTTTATTTATGAGTCAAAATGAAGCAATTTTGCTTCTACACAAATATAGTGTTCAAACAATATATATTTTCAAGAGTTCAGTTCATTGCATTTTGCAATTTTTCAAGACAACACGACTAATGTGAGAAACTTTCAATATTAGGCATGTTGATATATCCATTCCATGATTTTTTTGACAGGTATCTCTTCTGTTAAATGAAGGTCAAGCTAAAAGTAAATTTGAAGCTTTTTCTCACTATAAGCAAACAAAATGAAAAAAACCCCTATATTTAAAATGTAAGATTATTCTGTTGTCACAAAATATATCTCACCTCCTGAATAAAAGGAGATAAAGCATAAACTGCATTTGTTGAATCTGACTTCAGTGTTTTTATTTCTTAAAAGCTTTTATGTAGCATGAACTTCAAAAAGTAAACACAAGGCAGTGTAAATAAAAAGTAAATAAATATTTTTGTTAAATTTTCATAATTCCACAATCCTACAAATAAAGCCATCAGCAGCCTGAGTTAAGATGACAGTTAGCAACGTTTCTATGACAACCTAGTTGAATAATACAGGTCTTGACTTGCATCAAAGCTTAAGATTTAAACAGAATGACATTTACTTCATACCGATAAATTCATTGTGCGCACACACATAATCATATATACCCACACAAAAATACACAAATATTCACAAACACACACTCATATATCTAAATATAAGCATACACTGAGACACACACTTTGCTATTTTTTTACTAAATATGCAGCGGTTTTAATTGACCACAAATGCACTATACATTTCTAATGTATTTTCAAACTCTTTCAAAAAAGGAACGTTGTACTCACCTGAACGTTCTTCTGGGAAATGATGATTGGACGATCCATCATGCATGGGACATACCAAAGCGGAACGTCCTCGAGGGCGGGATGACGCCTGGTCTGGTCGTCAATCTCTCAGAACCCTCTCAAGTACCCTCCTCCCAAAGGCCGCTTCAGCTGAAGCAAAGGAATCAATCTTATAATGTTTAATGAAGGGTGAAGGAGTGGCCCAGGTAGACGCCCTACAGACCTCCTCTATGGGTACTTGAGTGGCCCAAGCTGCAGAAGTGGCCGCGCTACGAGTGGAGTGGGCAGTGACAAAATTCAGAGCAGGTAAGGATTGGGACCCGTATGCTCTGCTAATACAGGCCTTGATCAACCTCCCTACCGTGGAAGAGGAAACCCTATTTCCCATAGAAGCAGGGAAATAGGAAACAAACAGGGCCTCCGATCACCTGAACTGTGCAGTTTGATTAATATAAATATGGAGAGCCCTTCGGACATCCAAGAGATGCCACTGTTTCTCCCTTGGATGGGTAGGGGCTGGACAGAAATCTGGAAGTATCACCTCCTGGCCCGGTGGAACAGGGAATTCACCTTAGGGACAAAGGTAGGGTCCAATCGAAGCACCACCCTGTCAGAGTGGAAAATACACAGATCCTTATGGACAGACAGGGCCGCCAGTGCAGAGATGCGACGTGCCGAGGTAACAGCAACGAGAAACGCCACCTTAAAGGAGAGCAAACGCAAGGAAGTCGAGCGCAAGGGCTCGAAAAGCGGTTTGGTGAGCGAGTGGAGAACCTTAGTCAAATCCCAGGACGGGTACCTATGAACATGGGAGGTCGAATGTTGGTAGCCCCTTTAAAGAAGCTACGTATTAAAGGGTGAGACGACAGGAATCTAGTCTTCCTTAGTCCCCACACTGAGGCTAAGGCTGCCACCTGCCTCCTCAAGGTATTAGCTGAAAGCCCCTTAACTAAGCCCGCCTGAAGAAACTCCAAGATCTGGGGGACTGACACCTGTACCGGATCTAACGCCTCTGTCTGGCACCAGGAGGCAAAAGTCCGCCAAGTGGAGTCATAAATCCTAGTCGTTGACGGGCGCCTGGCCACCTGCATAGTGTGGATGACCCCCTCAGAACATCTGGACTTGGCTAAAAACACCCGCTCAATCTCCAGGCGGTTAACTGGAACCGGTCCGGATGGAGCAGGGCCCCTTGACTGAGAAAGAGTCTGTCCAAGGGCAGACGCCAAGGGCGGGCCAACAACTTGACCAGGTCTGCGAGCGAGGGCCTCCTCGGTCAGTACGGAGCCAGGAACAGCAAGTCCGCCTGTTCCTGTAGCAGCTTCTGAATCACAGCGGGAATGAGCGGAAGAGGGGGAAATGCATACAGGCCGCGTGGCCACGGCGAACGAAGAGCATCGGTTCCCTCCGTTCCCGTCGCCGCAAACCTGCTGAAAAACCTCGGGAGTTGGGTGTTTTGAGGTGAGGTGAACAAGTCTATGAGGGGCCATCCAAATCTCTGGGATGGTTCCTGAAACGGACAGATTGAGACGCCACTCGCCGTTGTCGATCATCATCCGGCCGAGCCAGTCCGCCTTCACGTTGAACGTGCCCGATATGTGGTCCGCCCTGATCGACAGGAGGTTCGCCTCCGCCCACAGGCCCAGTTGTTGAGCCTCGAGAAACAACCCCTGGGATCGGGTGTCCCCTTGGTGATTGATATGTGCCTTCGTGGCCACGTTGTCTGTCATGATCAATACGTGGCGACCCACAATGTGAGACCGGAAGTGCAAAAGAGCCAGATGGACCACTCTGAGCTCCAGCCAATTGATATTGTGATCGAGGTCTGCCGGAGACCAACATTCCTGGGCGACCTAATCGAGAAGGTGAGCACCCCACCCGAAGAGACTGGCATCTGAGGTGATCACCACCCGGTTGGGTTCCCTGAAAAGACACCCCTTGGACATGGCTGGAGAAACCCACACAGACCCTCAGGGTCCAGGTGCTTGTGCCCCGGCGCTGAAAAGGCAGCAGGAACCATTGGAGGGGACGAGCGTGGAGCCTGGCCCAGGGCACAATCGACAGACAGGAGATCATCTTCCCCAACAAGCACGATAGAGTGTCCAGGGAAGCCGCCTTGTCCTTTCGGATGGATCTTACCATGTCTCTGATGCTCTCGCTGCGCTCCCAGGAGAGGAACACTCTCCCCTGCTCGGTGTCTATTATCGCCCCCAGATGTTGAATGCGGGTTGCCGGCCAGAGATGACTCTTGGCGAAGTTCACCGAGAAGCCGTTGTCCTGTAGGAACTGAATCACAAGCCGCAATTCCTCCCGCGCTTTGGGAAGGGAAGCACACTGGATTAACACATTGTCCAAGTAGGCCTGCAACCTGATTGGGATGGCCAGAAGGTGAGCAATCAGCGCAGCCATCAACTTTGTGAAAACCCTCGGGGCCGAGGCAAGCCCGAACGGGAGAGCCCTGTATTGGAAGTGCTTTCCTAGATAACAAAAGCAAAGGAACCTCCTGTGACAGGGATGAATTAGGACATGTAGGTAGGCCTCTGTGAGATCTAAGAAGGAGAGGAGGTCACCCGCACGGATTCCCTCCAGGATGGTACGGAGGGAATGCATTTTGAAGCGTCGGTACAGCACATGAGAGTTTAAATTTTTCAGGTCCAGGATAGGTCTCCAATCGCCCGAGCACTTTGGGACCACAAATAGAATCGAATAAAATCCCTGTCCTCGTTGCTCCCAGGGCACCTGCTCTATTGCCTGAATCTTGAGCAGGTGCCGAACGGCAAAGTCCAGAATCTGCTTTTTTTCTGAGCATCTGGACATGGGGCAACGAAGAAACCGGCTTGGAGGAGTGAAGAGAAATTCCAATGATAGCCGAATCTTATGGTTCGCAGAACCCACACATCCGACGTAATGCTTTCCCAGCGGTCTGCGAATAGGGCCAAGTGCCCCCCGATGAGAGGATCCCTCAATGAGTCAGCGGGATCTGCGGTAGGGACAGCCTCCTTTTCTACGAAAGGGCCGCTGGGAAGGAAACTGTTGCTTAGACCTCTCCGAAGGGAAAGGTCTATCCCAGGAAAGATCATACCCCCTAAAGGGAGAGCGTTGACCCCGGAATATGAGGGACTAGATGCCCCTGGGTGAGGGTATTGCCGTCGGGGAAACGGGGTCAGACGACGGTCCGGTCTCCCGGACCCCGAAGGCAAGGACTTCCTGCCATCCTTCCCCTCCACCAGGATGGGGTCAAGGGCCTCCGCAAAGAGGCAAGAACCTTGATAGGGAGCTGAGGCCAGCCTTCACTTGGCCTTCATGTCTACCTGCCAATGGCGTAGCCACATAAGGCGCCTGGAGGTGACAGAGAACGCCATTGCCCTAGAGGCAAACTTTAAGGTGTTCAGAGTCACGTCCGCCAAAAACTCCACCACAGCCACCAGTTTATTAAGGTCCTGGTGCAAGCGGGAATCAGCGGGATCGACTGACTGCTGTAACTGTCTAAGCCAGCAGAGGGAGGATCTATTGAAAAAGGAGGCCGAAGCCCCGCTCGGATGGCCCAGGCTGAAGCCTGATGCGCCCTCCTAAAGGTCATCTCGCCCTTCCTATCCTCAGCCCTTAAACCATCCGCCACCTCTACCGAGAGGGGAGATGTGGATTCTAGGGCTACAATCGGGGGATCTACCACTGGAACCTCAATTGCAGTAGCAAGCAATGGTCCAATATTATAGAACCGCTTATCCGAACTGCCTGGGGCAAAGGAAGCGCCTGGATGAGCCCATTGTCTCTGTGCCACATCTGCAAATAATTTAGGTGCCGGCACTACCTCCTGGTCCGGGACAGGTTCAGAAAAGAGGCCATCCCCTACTTCCTGGGGAGCCTTCACTGCCTTAGCCTCAGGGTCCCCTGAAATCTGGGCAATTCTCTTGGCCTTGGCCAACAAGGGCCGAAAAAGGCTTGGCTTAAAGAGCCCCACAAAAGCTGGGGCCTCGGGCATCACCTGCTCCTCATCTGACAAATCTTGATCTCCAAACTCATATTCCCTGGATTGGGAGTGGGGGAGAGGGGACTCACCCCGGGAAGAGGCCCTGGAAGAGGATGAGGTCCAGTAATCCTGAGGGTAATTATAATCCTCCCTTCTACGATGGGGATATGACAGGGATCCACCCTCCTGCCCCCTGGAAAGGGCCCTTTGCTGCAATCCTGCAGCAATCCCCCTAGAAATTGCCTCTGAAATGATGTCTTCAATATTACTAGGCAATTCAGGTGCAGCCAAGGGAGCAACTTCTGCTGAGCCAGTGGAAGGGCAATAAACCTCCCCCTCCTGCTCTGGGAGATCTGTGGGAGAGACTTGATCCCCTTCACCTGAAGCAGGACATATTAATGATGCAGAACAACCCACTTCTGGGGACAGTTGCATCTGATAATCCTCTTCCAGCAAGGAACTTGAGGAGGAATGCAAATAGAAAGAGGGGAAGTCAAGGAAACCTGCTTTTTGGAGCCCATTCTGGCTAATGAAACCCCTTCCGATTGCTTGTTTGCTCTAGAAAATTGCCTTTCTAAGGCCTTGTGGCACCTTTTGGCATCTTTATCCTCAGCCGAGGACATTGCTCGAGTTTTAGTGCCTTTGGCCTTTTCCCTGATTTTCTTTGCCGCTTTAAAGGAGGCCTTAGATCCTGCCTCCCTGTTCTCTTGCAAGGCTGCTACGGCCACTGCACTAGTTTCGGCTCTCACAGGGAGATTCGCCTCACTCGTAATTGGTATCAAGCTCAATAGAATCCAGAAATAACTTTGCCAGCATTCTCTGCCTCCCAAGCTTACAAAAACTCACAAAGTTCCAACAGAGCCGTTTCACACCAAAAGAAACCGCCATTTGAAATGGCCACTCGAAGATCCGATCCTTATCTCAATTTGCGATCAAAATGTTGGGTGCCGAAGCGCGCTCTTCCAGCAGCCCGTTATAACTCACCATTAAGCAGCGACGTCTGGGGAGCTCACAAAGTAATCACAAGGCATTTAGCCATAAGCGAGGGTGTTCTGAGACGCTGAATAGCTGCTGAGTTGAGCGGATACAAAGCGCGTGTCATCGGAATAAAAACCCTAGCGCTGGCTCCCTGCTGGGCTATTAGGAGCCAAGGAAAGGTTCCGATTTCCAAAAAACCTCAGTCAGCCCAGCCTGGAATGGAGCCTCAATCAGGAGAGAAACGCTGGCCAGAAAACTCCAAGCAACTAGATCGTTCTTCAGAGAGTAACCCTTAACAGGTCCTGTCAGCAAAACCGAGTTAAAAAACTGGCAAGAAGCCCCAAGCGGCCGTTGGAGTGGGCAGGGCTAATGATTTAGTAACCTGGTCGAGAGGCAGAAGACAAGAGTAACGCCCATGCATGATGGATCGTCCAATCATGTTTTCAGAGAATAAACATTTTACTGTTATATACTCAGTTGTAAGTATAAATAACTCACTATCAAAATGATTTTGTCCTTAAACTATTGACCCAGTCTTTTACTGTTCAAAGAGAAACATTTCATAGTGCTATATCAAGCAAAACTAAAGTAGTTATTTTGTAAAATTATTTGTTGTTTTTTACTTTGCATTTCAAACATATATATGATTATCTCTGATATAACACAACATTTTCCATATTTTAGGCTGCACAGTTCTTTGGATCATGGATATTATAGCTAATAACAGTCACGTTCAATGTTCAGAAACAGTTTAGAAGTAAGAGTAATAAAATAAAAAATAAACAAGAGAAGTCTGCTATAAGCAGTGGCGTCCTATGTTAAGAAGTCTTATTTTGCGCGTATAGCTAAATGCACTATAACAGAATTGAAGCCAGATCTATTTTATTTAGTGGCTCCTTACTATTTGCATTTCAACACACAGCAAAATTACTTAACAAGAAGTTCTTAACTATCCATAGACCTCTCCTGTTTAAAAAAAACCCTATACTACTGTTAAACCAGTTAACTAACAAGATCAGAAGACCAATAGGCCTATGTTACTCATTTAAGGGACATGGTGGCCCAGTGGCTAAGACGCTGAGTTGTCGATTGAAAGGTCAGCAGTTCAGGGGTTCGAGTCCCTAGTGCTGCATAATGGGGTGAGCTCCCATTATTCATCTCAGCTTCTGCCAACCTAGCAGTTTGAAAGCACGTAAAAAATGCAAGTAGAAAAATAGGGACAACCTTTGGTGGGAAGGTAACAGCGTTCTGTGCACCTTTGGCGTTTAGTCATGCCAGCCACATGACCATGGAGACGTCTTCAGACGGCACTGGCTCTTTGGCTTTGCAACGGAGATGAGCACCATCCCCTAGAGTTGGAAACAACTAGCACATATGTGCAAGGGGAACCTTTACCTTTACCTTACTCATTTAAGACTTGACTCTCAGAACCATATTAGTCCCAGGATTTTTACTTATAGGAAGATTGGAAAATCCTTGCTCCTTGCGTTGGACTTACCTGACATGCCTTTTGTCTGTGAGGAGGTTCTGAGAGACCACTTCTGGGATTAGCTTCCGTCTTCAGTTCTTTTGACTGAGCTGAATTCTGAGGACACGCCCCCACTTCCTGTCTTTTTGTCCTCCATTCCCCAGTTTTGGTGAAGTTAAAGAGAAGTTAAGGACAACACGTTAAAAATACACAGACCACCCAAGAATCAGACCAGGTGGAAAGGGTGGGTGTGGCCTCTCGGAACCTCCTCACAGAGTAAAGGCGTGTCAGGTAAGTCCTATGCCCTTTCTGCTGTGAGTTCAGTTCTGAGAGTCTACTCCTGGGACATACCAAAGAAAATTTGTCCTATGGGAGGGACCCCGCCGGGTCTGGATTAGATCCCTCTGAATGGACCTTCTGCAGGACCCATCGCCCAAACGGAGCCTCAGCAGAGGCAAAGGCATCCAATCTATAATGTCAGATAAAAACTGATGGAGAAGTCCAAATCGCCGCTCTACAAATTTCCTGGACCGAGGCCTGAGTAGCCTAGGCCGCAATAGTTGCCTCACTCCTAGTGGAATGAGCAGTTATGCCCTTAGGGACAGGTAATGAAAGGGATTCATAAGTCCTAGCAATGGTTGCACGAAGCCACCTCCCAATAGTAGATGAGGGAACTTTTAGACCTATAGAAGATGGTTGGAAGGAAACAAATAAAACTTCTGACTTTCTAAAGGGAGCGATCCTTTTAATATATATGCGAAGAGCTCTCCTGACATCTAAGGTATGCCAAGAGCACTCCAAATCCTGGGAACAGTTGGGACAGAAGTTGGTCAACACTAACTCCTGAGATCTATGGAAGGTTGAATTAACTTTCGGAATGAAGGCAAGGTCTAAACGTAAAACCACCTATCAGAGTTAAATATACAAAGGTCTTCCCTAACTGACAAGACCGCTAGCTCAGATATCCTTCTAGCAGAAGTAATAGTGACAAGTAGCACTACTTTATAAGTGAGCATCTTAATGGTGGAAACTCTGAGAGGTTCAAAGGGAGACCTGGTAATAGCCTGTAACACGTGATGCAGATCCCACGTGAGAAATCTGTGGATCACAGGAGGCCTTAAGTTAGTGGCTCCTTTTAGAAAGCTATGCACCCAGGGATGATGAACATAGGATTTACCCTTTCCCCATGAGAGGACAGAGGAAATCGCTGCCACCTGTCTTTGCAGCATATTGAGGGATAACCCTTTGTCCAACCTTTCCTGGAGGAAGTCCAGAATGAGAACAACAGACACTCTAGATGGGTCCAGATCTTTCTGGGTACACCAATGGCAAAAGGACTGCCAAGTGGCTTAGTAGATTCTACAGGTGGACGGTCTCCTGGAAGCCTGAATTGTGTCAATGACCTTAAGAGGATAGATTTTCCTCCCTCAGGAATTTCCGCTCAATCGCCAAACAGTTAAGTGGAACTACTGTGGATCTGGATGTACCAATGGTCCCTGGCTGAGGGAGACTCTGTCTGCTGGAATCCTCCATGGAGGCACCATCGAGAGGGCTATCAGGTCCGTGAACCAAGGCCCAGTATGAAGCCACAAGGAGCAGTTCCGCCTTCTCTGCCAACATCTTTCAGATGACCACAGGAATTAGAGGTAACAGCGGGAAAATGTAGAGCAGACCCCGAGGCCAAGGACATCTGAGAGCGTCGTTCCCCTCCGCTCTCGGGCAAGGAAACCTGGAATAAAATCTGGGAAGCTGGGTGTTTAGGGGAGAAGCAAATACGTCCAGGACTGATTGGCTGAAGCAATCCAACAGCTCCTGAAACAGACTCGCATGCAGGCGCCACTCTGCATGGTCCATGGTTGTCCGACTCAACCAGTCCGCCTGCACGTTGGACCACCCCCGAGATATGTTCTGCTCTTATGGACTTGAGATGTCTCTCCACCCAATGACAGTCATTCCACCTCTGTCATTAACACTTTGGAATGTGTGCCACCCTGTTGTTGATGTGGTCCTTGGTGGCCACATTGTCTGTAAGGAATAGGATATCTCGGCCCAAGACTTTCTCCTTGAAATGTCTCAGTGTGAGATGAGCTGCCCTGAGCTCGAGCCAGTTTATGTTGTTTCGCAAGTCCACAGGAGTCCATAGACCCTGGGCCACTCGTGACTGGCAGAGATCCCCACAACCGTATAGACTGGCGTCCGTGGTAATAGTCACTTGAGAGGGGTCCCGAAAAACACATCCTCTGGTAATACCAACTGACACCCACCAGTGGAAGGACCCTCTCACCAGAGCAGGTACCTCCACTCTGGTGGATGAATTGCTTCTGCCAGACCTCTGGAATAGTAGGGGGAACCACTGTGCATAGGTTTGATGGGAACATGCAGATACGCTTCCGTCAGGTCCATAGAAGTAAGACAGTCACCCTCTCTGATTCCCTGTAGAATGGATCTCAGGGAGTGCATTTTAAATCTTCTGTAGACAATAAAACGGTTAAGGCCCTTCAAGTCCAAAACGGCTCTCTACCCATCAGAGGCCTTAGGAATGACAAAAAGGCGGGAATAAAATCCCTGACCCTGTTGGTCTTGGGGAACAGCCTGAATGGTGCAAATGTCCAAGAGGTGTTGGATAGCAGTCTCCATAAGTGCTTGTCTTTCTGTGTTTCTAGAGACAGGACAGCTGAGAAATCTCTTTGGGGGAACAGAATTAAACTCTAGTGATAGACCAAATCTAATAGATTCCCTGACCCAGGAATCAGAAGCTGTGGAATCCCATTGATCAGCAAAAAAGGACAACCTACCCCCAATGGGAAGGTTGAAAATGCCCTTATTTGTATCGGCGAAAGGAGTTTCTATCCACTCCACAAAAGGAACATCTAGACCTGGGGCCTTTCCTATTGCCATAATGGAAATTTGCTCTGTCAGGTTGAAATCCCTGACCTTGACCCAAAGATCTGCGAAAAAACTGGGAGTTAACTCCCGAAAAGGGAGGGACGAAAGGAATGGCGTTTGAAGGAGAAACCACGCCTATACTCAAAACGTCTCAAAAAGGAGGGGAGAACCTTCTTTTTATCCCTGTTTTCTACCAGGATAGGATTCAGTGCCTCGCCAAACAATTCCTTCTCATTGAAGGGAACAGAAGCCAATCTCAACTTCTGCTTAGTGTCTGCTTTCCAATGAGCTAGCCAGAGCAGACAATGGGCTAAAACCTGTGAAGATATAGATCTAGCTGCAAATTTTGCTGCATTTAAAGTGGCGTCTGCAGTAAATTGAGTGGCAGCCATTAGTTTGTTAACGTCCTGAAGGGCCCTGACATTAGATGCCAGAATTCGCTCCTGTAGCTGGCAAAGCCAGCACAGGGAGGTTCTGGCAAAGAAGGATGCAGTAGAAGCCGCTTTAATGCCCCATGCATCGGCCTGATGCCACTTACGGGGTGCCAACTCCAATCTTTTCTCGTCTGGTTTAAGCGTATCCTCAGAGTCCTTGAGGGCTGATGAGGATGTGGTTAAAGCTACCACCGGATCGTCAACCACAGGGGTTTGGATAAGACTGGCCAATTCCAGAGCTAAATTGTAAAATTTTCGCTCATATCCTGAAGGGCTGGCATAAGACCCAGTGGAAGCCCATTGCCTTCTAATCATATCAACAAACAGTTTAGGCACTGGGACGACCTCCGTCTCAGAGACGGGTTCAGAAAATAACAAGTCATCCTCCTCAGAGTGAGCAACTGAGGCTGTGGGAATATCAGTGCCCTTATCCAAACGGGCTGTAACCCTGGCCTTGTGCAACAAGGACTTAAAAAGGTGTGGAGGAAATAACCCCGTAAAAACAGGTTGATCAGGAGCCAGGCCTTCGTCCTCTGACATATTCTAATCTAGATGCCCCTCCCCGTCTTCCGATTTACGAGACTTGCTGTGACTGGAAGACGATGAAGACTGAGGATCATGAAAATCAGTGAAGTCATCTGGCCCTGTGAAACTTGGGTAAAAAGGATGGATCCAGCCACAGTACCACCTTGTTTGAATGGAATACACACAGGTCCTCCCTTACAGAGGGCCGCCAGATCTGAAATTCATCTGGCCGAAGTAATACCCACGAGGAAGGCTACCTTGCATGTGAAAATGCAGGCTGGCTGCCCGTAATGGTTCAAAAGGTGCCAAGGAGAGTGCCTGCAGGACCTTGGATAGGTCCCAGGTGGGATATCTTGTGTACCACCAGAGGTTTTAAATTGGTTGCTTCTTTAATGAAGCTGTGCATAATAGGATGAGTGAGGGACTCTTAAATCCCCACATGACAACACCAACGACAGAGCTGCCACCTGCCTGCCTATGGTGTTAGGGGATAGTCCCTTGTTCAGCCCGTCCTGCAGGAATTTCAGGATCTGGGCCACTGATACAGATATGGGATCAATGTTGCCTTTGGAGCACCAGCTACAAAAGGTCTTTCAAGTTGACTTTGTTAGTTGATGGCCTTCTGGAGGCCTGGATTGTTCGGATTACCCGGGTAGATAACCTGCCCTGCCTCAGGACTCTCTGTTCAAATGCCAGATGGTCAGTTATAGCCATTTTGGTTCTGGATGGACTAGGGCCCCCTGACTGAGGGATATCTTGTTCTGGAATCTTTCAGGATCTGGATACTGACAGGCTGACCAGATCTGCGAACCACGGCCATCTGGGCTAGTTGGCTAGCTGTCTTCTTCCTCCAACACCTTCCTGATTATACCTGGAATCAAGGGAAGAGGGGGAAAGGCATATAGGGGCCCTCAAGCCACAGAATGTGTAGTGCATTGGTCCCTTCCATCACCGGTATTGCAAACCTGGAGTAAAATCTTGGCAGCTGGCTGTTTAACGAGGTAGCAAACAGGTTGAGGACGGGAGTCCCAAACTGTTCTGACACTTCCCTAAACAGTTCTGGGTGCAGGGACCACTCCGACTGGTTGAATGTAGTCCTGCTGAGCCAGTCTGCCTGTACGTTCGTTGTCCCTGAGATGTGTTCTGCTCTGATGGAAAGAAAATGCTTCTCTGCCAGAGACCCAATTGTTTTGCCTCTGGCATGAGAGTTCTGGAGTATGTGCCCCCTTGACAGTTGATGTGGGCCTTGGTGGCTACACTGTCCGTCAGAATGAGATCTTGCCCTGGGATCATCTGAAGGCCAAGTGGGCTGCCCTGAGTTCTAGACAGTTGATGTTTTTTGCCAGGTCTTCCTGTGACCACTGCTCCTGTGTTATCTGTGATTGGAAGTGGGCATCCCAACCAAAGAGACTGTCATCTGTGGTGATGGTCAGGCGGCTGGACTCTTTGAAGGCACATTCCTTGGCCATGGGTTGGGACATCCACCACTGGAAGGACTGGAGTATCTTGTGTGGAACCCGAACCCTGGGAGTTGAATTGCTCTTGCCAACCCTTTAGTAGGGTAGGAGAAACCACAGTAAGGTCCTGGCATGCAGGCATGCCCAGGGAGCGATTGTGATGCAAGATACCATCTTGCCCAGGAGCTGTGAGAGAAAAACTAGTGGGACTGACCGGGTCGCATGGATCCGATTTGCCAATGCTTTTATGCTGCCCTGACGCTCCTGGGACAGGTAGACTTTACATAGTGAGGTGTATTTATCACCCTAGATGCGTTAAATGGGTAGTAGGAGCCAGGTGGCTCTTTTTTAAAAAAATTGAAACAGTTTTACAATTTTTTTTTAAATTTTAACCTCTCCTCCCTCACCTCACCCCCTCTTCCCATAACCAATACAGGGTAGGAAAGAGAAATAGATTAAACAAAGTATAAACTAGTCTGGACATTTATAATACCAACAATCTTGATTCTTCAATTTCCAGATTATACTTTTAACTTCATATATAAAAGGATAAAAAAGAAAAAAACATTCTTCAGATAACTCTATTCTTATCCGACCCCTATCTGTAAATTCTTATTCTTATATTTATTTTGTATGTATTCTATCCATTTAATCCAATCTCTTAGGTATCT
>JAOYMU010000077.1:51459205-51470306 GCA_025802295.1 Psammodynastes pulverulentus
ACTCTCTCTCTCTCTTCTCTCTCCACCACGATCCTCCGAAAGGAAGTCACGACCATGTGACAGGCAGGAAATGGCCGTGGGTCCTGTTCGTGAACCGAAGCGGAGTTCGTGAACCGGAGTATATTTTTATGAACTTTTCTGTTCGTGAACCGAGTTGTTCGGGAACAGAAGCGTTCGTGAACCGAGGTATCACTGTACATTAAAAACCCATAGGCAACCACTAACCAATGTGCAAATGGGCAGATGAAACATGCTAACCAACCTACTTGCACATTGGTCACCTGTTCTGTGTATAAGAACCATTTAGGCATGAACTTAATAATAAATAGTTGGGAAATTGCATGTGATGGTTATTTGCCCACCCAGGTTGATTTAATGGCAAAACCAATGATAGATGTTAAGAAACTTAAAATTACTCCACCCCTCTCATTCTTCTGAGAAGATTCAATATATTCTGATAATCAAGAAATGTCTAAACATGACATACATATATTGCTACACTGTGTGTGTTTGTGTGTGTGTATAGGCTTGATGGAATTATAATATCTAAACAAAATTGATTACAAATCTTTAGTAAGTATCCATTGCAAGTTTTTTCTTCTTTTTTAAGAATGTGAATGTACTCATTTTATTTATATATACATGTTCCATATATGTGGGATTAGGGACTTTTGAAGCCTAATAACCCCAAAACATAATGCATGAATTTCTTCTTGCTTTATTATCTGTGATAAAATGAAATATTTCTGTTTTATTTTTTTAAATATTGATGTGAAATGTTCTGGAAATGTTATTTATACTGAGTAGTTTTTTCTTCTGATATGATTAATGTTATAGAAGTGAATCTTTTGAACAAGAGTTCTAGGACATTTCTATATTATCAGTTTTTTTAATTGCACTGTTCGACCATAGTGCTTGCAGTTCGCTCCCTCTTACCACATTACATTAAAGAGTGAAGTGTAAAAAAACATTCAGAAGAAGTGCATATCACAATTAAAGCTGGGTTGGCTATGTAGCTTTCACTGAAGTTTTTCTCCAAAGCATCCAGAATCTTTCACATGCTAGTTGAGCTTTAATAGGGTGGGGAGTAATGGAAAACTCATTGGATCTGTAATAGCTCTTCACTTGACTGCAGCTAGCAATAACAGCAGGAGCAGCAAGAGATAAGAGAGAGAGAGAGAGAGAGAGAGAGAGAGAGAGCATAAGACAGAATACGCACATCAAAGCTACCACTTTTTCCCCCCTCTCCCCCGCCCCATCCTAGGATCCAATGATAACTGGAAAAGTCAGTAAGCTCTTGTCAGTGCAGAGTGAAATGAATGCAGAGTTGAGAGGTGAGGAGGACAAGGCAGCTGCTTCAGACAACGAGCTGGATAAGTCCCTGCTTGAGCCTGTGGAATCAAATGACAACGAGGACACTCCCAGCAAGCTCTTCGGTAAGTCTGCCTAGGTATTTTGTGTTTGGGGGCTGTAGTTGTCTCTGCCTTGTTGCCAGAAGAGGAGAGAAAGCAGATAAAGCTTTCATATTTGGAAGAACCAACTTCTGGGGAAAGGAGAGTGGCACAAGCTTTCTCTGTCCTGCCTGAGAGTATGTGCCTGCTAACTGATCAGAATTTGGCCTGAGGAATAGCATGTCCTCCTTGATTTTAGTTGAAATTCACAAATTGCATGCATTTGTGTTCTCCACACAAATGGTTTGTTATGTACTATCTTTTGCTTTGAGATACAGATATAACTATTTTTTTAGAATTGACTATTGTCATGTATTGATTTTGTTAAGAAATTGGTAACCAACTGAAATGTACAAATATGTAACCAAAGGGTCATGTTTTCTTTGTATTACGCCATGAAAATGACCTGTCAGGAAGTTGTGGGTATAGTAAACTTTTCTTAAGTATTTCCAAGAGGTTTTTCTCCTTTTTATAGGAGTCGCTTTTAAACAGGAATAGAGATAATGCTTCTTTCTTAGATATTATTATAATATTCTAGAAAGGTGGTTTGGATGATTTGGGGTAATCTAAGAAATCAATCTTACGTATTTTTAATGAGGAAGGAAATCAAGAATACTTTTTATGGCTTCTTAGAAGGTATTTTCATTTCAGCTGAAAATGATTCCTGTTTCTGAGGTTACATGAATATAAGCATTTTATGCTTTAAACAGCTAGACAAATAGCTTATGATATAATAGCTTTTCAGCAATATTGTTTTGATCTCTAAATTAAAATAAGAAGGGTAGCAGTCGAGCCCGGGTATCTGTCATTCAAACCAATGACAATCTGTAAGACAACTCAAGCAACTGTAATCTCTAATCAGAAAAGGGAATAAAGCATGTTCGGGGGTGTGCTTGAGTGATAGATGTTGATACATGTCTGAGCTGGAGCAATGCTATATAGTCCAATGTGACATTTCAATTCTATTGCTTCTCAGAGAGTTCTTTTTAATGATTACCATGAACAAATTTCAAGAAAAACATGCTAAAGTGTGTATAGTTTGCAACTTATAAAAGTGTCAGATTTGAGGGAGAAATATACCTTTAGACAATAATCACAATTATATTGTTTCTTTATCTCCAAGAAAACTGCAGATACAATGTCTGTAATTTTGTGAGAGCATGAAACTACCAAGTAATTTTTGCAAGAAAAAAGTCCATGCAATATTTATAAGAATATATGCCGTAATGTATTTTTCAGAAAGACAGATAGGCACAAGAATCAGGTAATTATAACAAGAAAATTACATCATTGTAGCTGAAATATATAATTCTTTGTATAAGCTATCATTTCCTGTTTTTGTACAAAAAGAGGTTTTAAAAAATAATTTTCTTACATAGGAATGTCCAATTACCAAACATTTTAATGCAGATAATACATTTTGATTCTTCTAAAGATTGCAAAGTAATATTTCAAATGTATAAACATGTATAAACATAAATATTTATAAATATGTAATTTTTTTAAAAATGTTCATATGTTTGGAAGGGAAGAGATAAATAAAAGTATTTTTCTGCTTCAGAATACATTTATTCATACTTTTCTTCCCAAAAGAAAAATGTTTTCTTGATTATCATTTGGCTGCTACTAATTTTAATAACTGTTTTTTAAAATTATTTAAAGTATTCCTAGAATTAGGTAAATTTATGATCTAAAGATAAAAGAATGTATTTTTAATGAAAATGTTATATTTAGTATTAAGAACTGCAAGGCCTTACAACATATTTATACATGATTTTATTAGCTAGCATGTCCTTAACAATATAATCCAATACATGTCA
The DNA here is from genome assembly GCA_025802295.1 of Psammodynastes pulverulentus. Taxonomy (NCBI): domain Eukaryota; kingdom Metazoa; phylum Chordata; class Lepidosauria; order Squamata; family Psammodynastidae; genus Psammodynastes; species Psammodynastes pulverulentus. Next base: position 51,462,477 of record JAOYMU010000077.1, read on the forward strand.
GCAATAAGCCACATTGACTTAAGGAATAACTCCGATCAAATGTCATTCTCAGGTAAAGCTTAATTGTCTACAGTTTCTATCAAATGGAAATAATATATTAATTTTGGCTGGAGAGTGCCTTATTTGACCCAATGATGAAACAATCTAGTATTCTAGACATGTACTCAAAAATGTCATGAAGGGCATTGGGATGATTTTGATAAACATGTCTAGAAAGGACTTTTAATGGGGACTCATTCCATTGATTTCATGGAAAGGGCCTATTTACTCCTGTGAATTTCAGTATGAGGTCGTAGCCCATTTATACCTATTGAATATTTCACAGAAGTTAGGCTTTAAGGAGAGAAGTTATAAAGAAACAAGGGACAGTTATAGAAGGGAAAAAATTGTTGGAAACATATATGCAATGCAAGTTATATTTTGTGTGTTTAATTAAACATATTCTCATTTATTTTTTTATTCTCTAAAGTAACAGTTTCCTTCTCTGAAAGTAGCTCTATTATTTACGAATTTAATACAGTTCTGTATTAAATATGTGAACATTTTGTTAATTGCTTTTTAAATGTTTGATAGCTTCTTTTTTGTATTAAAATACTTCGTAATTTTGTTATCAATCATTTTTGTTATTAAATTGAGGTCTAAATGTTAATCAGTCTTGATAGGAAATATAAAGAAATGGAGTTATGACTGAGGCTATCAACATCCAATAAAAAATATCTACTGTTAGAATATCTCACTTTTTCCCACAGATATAATGTCAGATAGTTTCATGGACAGAACATAAGTAAAGTCCTTGGTTTTTTCCAGTAGCACTAATTCTAATTTTAGAGGACAGAAATTTAGGAATAAAATTCTCTGCAGTGATTCTCTGAATTGAATTAGATTTCTGCACTGAAACAACATTTTTTCCCGAATCACTGGATTGAATTGACATCTCCAAGCTGATTTGATTTGGACTGTTTAGATATCATTTCATATGTGTATATTATACTTAAAGCATCTTAATTGGCAACATTATTTGTCCTCAGAGTTTCCTCCTCCACCACCTCTTCCTTTGAGGGACCTTTGGAAGCATTCTTGCACAGTTTTATTAAGCCACCAAAATGTTTATTTTACCACCAATTCTAGTGGACTCTTGAGCCTCAGGAATATCTAGTGTCTGAGTTTATTCAGCTTTGAAATATGTGAGGAACTTTGCTAGATATCCTTAATTAAAGTATAATGGTTTTAAGCTATTTATATTTTCTATATTTTAGTGTCCTGCTCACATATACCATATTACATTTTCAAAGTTCCTTCCTTCATATTTAAATAACAAAACTTTGTGTGCTTACTAATTTCCATTTGAAATTGAAAAATGGAACAATAAGTATGGCTTCTAAGGGATTTTTATGTTCTCTAATGCATTATATCAGCTGTTCAATTTTTCTTACAGTGTTTACTAAAGTAATATTTATTTATTTTATTCTAATACTAGCAGAAAAGTTTTATCCAATTTACAACCACTTCAGAAGTTTGCTATAAAATGAATTTATGGAATTTATGGATTTGCTCATATCTGGAAAGAGAGAACAAGTTTCATTGCAATGGCATGGTTCCAATTTATGACACTGATCCAAACTGTAATAATCCCTTAGACTGAATTTGGTGGACAGAGAAAACATATGATTTAAAATTAAGTTAATTAAGAATTATTAATTCTTTAGACATTTACATACTAGAATGTTTTATATGAAAATAATCAGGCTTCAAGATGTGTAGCTCTTCTTTTAATCTTTGCAGGTAGGTTGCATAGTTACATGCTAAATTAAAGTTACCACCAAATTAAGAGGATTGGAATTTTAGGGATGTCATTTGGTGTCAGAAACAGCTCATTTTTGTTCCTCCTATTCCTATAATGTCTAGCAAACTGTTCCTTTTATATTACAAGTCTTTTCTCTTTGTATTGATAATATTGATTAGAGACGGATGGCAAAGGAATTTATTCATAGTTTAAGACTGATTCACTTAATTCATACTTTTTTTTAAACATTACCTTGCAAATTGTACATATTAGAGAGTTAGATATTGCATGGCAATTCTTTTTATAAACATGTAAAACTCAAACAACTTAATGACTTATTTAATAAATGTATGATTCAAGTGGATTTTATAAATGTATGCTCTAGATATAATGCAGTGAGAGCATATTTCTGTACCATATCTATTTACAATGAAATAACATTAGTTTGTTTTAATCTTTAAAAATCTTTAATTTTTAATCTGTTTCCAAAATTAAAATTATTTCATTGTAACAGAAGCAGAAATAGTTATGGTAAATATGTTTGCTGTGGCTCACTTGGACCTATGTGGAGAATGTATTTTTCAAGTCTTAGTTGCAAGTGTATTATCTCTTATTGTACATTCTAAGAAACCTTTGTCACCCTGTGAGAAAACAGAATTCCCATGTAAAATAAAATAAAAAAGGAAAGGAAAAAATTATGCTGAAAGCTGGCCAAGAGCTTGGTGGAAGCTGACTAGGTACATGCTGAGAAAGAAAGCTCCAAATGGTTTCAAATCAGTATTTAATCTTGTCCAACCTTGGAGATACAGCATATTTCTTTATTTCTATGACTTTTAATGAAGGAGAAATAATTAATAAAAAAAATATGAAACTAGGGAAAGAGGCAAAAAATATCCTTGAAGTTATTTTTTCTCATTTCTGAGTTGTTAAAAGGCTCTGAAGTAGCCATTATATTTCTCAGAGCAGTAGAGGTCTCAACAATAACAAATAAATTTGCTGAGTTAAAATGAAGGGGGGGAAAAACCCTAACAAACTGATCAACCAATCCACTCTTTATTTTTAGAAATAGAACATGAACTAACAAAATGATTCCATGTAAATATAGAATTAAATCCCTTCAGATTTATTTTGATCTAAAGAAATTAGGCAAGAGGTGCCTCTTGTAGGATGTTTTAGTTCTTCTGCCGATCAGCAGCTTACATTAGGTGAATGGTACTGAAAGAACCTCTAAAGTATATTCAGTGTAAATTACCTTTGCCTGAAGGAGCTATAAGTTTCACCCTGCATAACAAATATCAGCTGTGGGAAATGAATTTGGTTTAGAAAATGACACAGTGAGGAAAAAATAAATATTTCACAATTTCATAAATGCAGAGCCTCCCGAATAAATGAAGTAACAATGAATCAAATCAGGCAATATGACCATGAATCTCTTAATATCTCGTTTAGATTGTAATCATGTAACTGAACAGGAGAATCATGCATACAACTGTTGTCCTTATTTATTTCACTAGAAGAATCTAAAACAGAAAATTAACTTCCACTAAAATAAATGGGAATTAATATAGACTATATATAAATTATAGACTATAATTTTTAAATGTTACTTTCTTTCACTGGACATATGACTAAATGTTATAAATACAGCCAGAACATGCATAGATTTGGGGGGCAAATGATATTTTATAATGTTAAAATACTTGTCATTGTATAAATAGTATTTTCACTCTGGAAGTGAGGAATTAGTTAGTTTTCAATTAGTTTGTTTTCAATGGTTTTATTTTTTTAAAACAATCAGTATCGGTATGTAGTTTTCTTTGGCAATATTGTATTTTATTTAATAATAAATAAATGAAAAATTAATTACATTATTATTTTACTGGCCTTATGGTGGTTGTGATGTAAGTAAATCATCATCAACAAAAAAAACAGTCCAATTGTTTTTAGTTAAACTAAGCAATTGTTTTAGTGTTATCAAAATTAGTTTGATAGAATCATAAATAGATATGGAGATATGAGGATCCAAGATTAAATGGACACTTTCTTTTTAAAATAAAACTAATCAGAAGCAACATTTGTGTAGGGTTGCTCTGAGAAAGAAAACTCAGTTTATAATTACTTTTGTATGTCCCATGTGTGAAATAAAGTTTCTTGCATTTCCTGATGTGTACTTGTTATTTTGAGTGAAATGCTGTAGCTTTTGATGTCTAAATCTTTATATATATATATAATTATCTAATAAATGCAGTATCTGAATATGAGTGTTTGGCTTTTAGTGTGAAAATATTGCAGGATATAAGCCACTAAAATGTACAGTAAAACAAACTTTAAAAAGAACGCTTGCTAGAAGACTGCACATTAATTTAGCAATAAAAAAATCAGCACCCCCAAAAATACAGAATATATAATTATCCACAAATATATAAAATGTTCTTTAACTGTCTGAGAATTACTGGTAAACTGCTGCTTGCTACTTTGAAGAACAACTTCGATAAAAACTTGCAAGCAATCTCCTAGTCTGTACATAGCTTTTCTGAGCTCAAGCATTTAGCATATTTGCTTTGATTAAAAGAAATATATGAAAACATTATGAAATATATATATCTTTATTTATATCTCTTTATTGTAAGGTGACATCTGCTTTTGCTCCTATCAAATGCAAGTCTGTGAGATTTCAGAGAGCAATTATGTGCTCTTATATCTCACTGAATATCCACATAATGTCAATGAGTGTATCCGAGTGGAAAATTACAGCCTCAATATTTTGTTTATATTGTTGGTATAAATCAGACACTAATTTCTGTCTTTTTTTGTATGCCAAGCCACATTAATGTCTAAACACATATTCTAGGTTCTTAAGAGAAAGCAGAACAGATAAACAATAAATAAAATTTTATGTTAAACAATTATCAGAATTATTATAGTTTCTAACTCTCAGATATAAATTTACAGTCATCTTCAAAAACATAGCAGTGTGGGAGACTGACCTAAATAAATAGTTTGTGAAGACCATTTTTAGAAAAAAACTTGTATTGAAAGATAGTTTGGTACTTAGATTACATCTTTTGATATCAACCTTTCTTACATTTATAATATTAAATGAAATATTTAAAAATTATTTTGAGAAATAATAAATACTATTAATTTCTTCATCAATTTCTTTATAAAGTAGAGGAAGTTTCAAGAGTTTTTGACCTATACTTAGAACAATGAAAGAGATTTAGTTGGACTACTTTTCCTTCAAAAATATTGTAGGAGGAAAAAAAATGTAGCCACCACACACAAAGACATACACAAGAACTCTGGATTGAATGAACTTGTATGACATGCAGGTGCTGAAAAAGTTAATTCTGCTGCTTTCACTGAAGAAAAGCATTTCATTTCATTTCTAAATTGGTAATATATTCATTTCAGAAAATACAGTTGCAAAACTATATTCAACATACGTTTTGAGTAAGTGGAAGAAAGCTACTATTCCCAAATTTCCATTAAAATGCATAAATAAATGGAATATTTTCTGTTGTTTGTGTTAATAGCATTGCTTATTTGTATCATATGCATAATGACATTATTACACAAATGTCATAGCTTGTCACAAAGTATTTTCCCATTGCATGTTCAGTCCATTGTAGTAAATTTTGCTAAACTGAGGGTTTCTGATAAAATTCAATCAAATTGAGCCATTTAAATCCATTGTTTTTTGGGGCAAATACATACATTGGTTTGAAGCCAGAGAAGAAAGTGTTCACAATTAAGATGATTCATGCACGCATATGTGTAAATGTTTATTGGATGGCCTTTTCCAGTAATGAAAACGGTTCTTGATTTGTTCTACTAGATCTGGAACTGCAGATATGGTTCAGTTCAGAATTTGATAGTATCAGCTTTGGCACTTATCTCTTTCAAGAATGAAAAGTGTGTGTGTCATTTTGCTGTGCTACTGCACATATGATGTTTGCTGCCCAAAACAGCGATGTTAATCCTATAATCAACAGATGGAGAGTTGTTTGGACCAACAAATTGCTGTGGATGTGTATGCTGGATCAGGTTTTACTAAATTAATATTCTAATTAATGAAATTAGATCTTGCAGTTAATGCAACTAGACCATCTATAACAAATTAATCTACTATCAAAGTCATAAAATGTTCAGTGTGTTAGATTTTGTTATGCATTATATATATATACAATTAACCAAACAATTACAAATTTCAGGGAAAAGTGAAACTTCATGTTTTATTTGCTTTCTTTTAAAACATATTTTTAAGCTAAGTTACTCTTTTTGAATAACTCAGTTAAATATGAGAAAAGTCATATACTGACTACGCATTGTCTAACAAATCTTGCTGTAAATGTTTTAAACTTTAAAAATGAATGAATCTTTTTCATTAACTGAGATCATATCAAACCAAATGTAAGATTTTTTCCCCTCCTATTTTAGTGGATTAATTAAGGTCATCTTTTAAATTTACCTTTTGTTAAGAGAGGACAGATATTTACTTTCAATTTATCTAATCCTTCAAAATTGCAGCATACATTGAACATTTTCTTAGTTTTAGCAAATAGAACACAATTTTTGACTTTTTTAAAAAATGGAAAAATGGTAGTATATTCAAAATTAATAATGCATCAAATGTTAAAAGAATGTGGCTGTGAAGGAGTAGAGACTGTGATTTTTACTCAGACTTTTCCTGGCAATACAGAGATCAGACAAAGGACTTTATTTTATATCACTTGATATCTTCTTTCATCTAACGTTTTTATTCTTTCCTGTACAACTCTGTTTTTTTTTTCATTTGTAGGTTTTGTTCTTTTCTGATACTGTTGTCATTTTAGTATTTAAAATCTTTTTTATGCAAAGTTTCCTATTAAAAGCATTTAGGAATACTTGGAGGTCCTTTTATTTAAAAAATCACTTAAATACCTTCTTTCTGGATTAGGTCTTGAAGTTGAACTAGGCTCCTGATGATTTTGTGAAAAAGATGGGGGTTTACTATTGCCTTTTGGGATTTTGTTTTCACTTCCCACTCTATTTACAGTCAGCATTCGCTTAGAGATCTGCCATCCAGACCAGTCCAATTAGTTAGGATTGACTGTACAAGGCCAGGCTGGATCAGTCAGGTCCTACAATCTACAGAAACAAGCATTTTCTAATAGAAGCATGCTAATAGAAAACTAGCATTCCCAAGCAATTCCTCACCTCTTTTTTTTTTTTAAGATTTATTGCTTTCAAGGAACTTAGGTGTAAAAATTTGTCTTAACATATGCATAATTCCTCTGAAATAATTGAGACCTATTTAAGAAACTATCTGAGAAGAATTCTAAGGCTGCTTTACAGGGATCATAATGTCATCAGTTTAATATGTAAATGTAAGCCTGAGATAAATAAAAGATTAAGGCAAACTGCCTATCTTTCTCTCCCCCTCCCCATCATGCTACATGTATTTAAAACTGAATGTTATGTTTGTCAACTTGCTAAATCTGTTCCAGATCTGAATAATAATTTTAAGTAGGAATGACAACAGAAATGACAGTTGAGTAATGAAATTTCTGCAAACAACCAAACTCAGCTCAAGTATTCCCCTGTTCAACCCTAAGTTACATATATTATATTCTATTCAAATACCATTTGCATTATTTTATTTTAATTATTATAATAGTAATATAATTATGTAAATTATGCAAAAGTAGTATTAATAGTAATAAGCATTTTTGGGTGCAATCTCAAAACAACTGGAACTCCACTTGAATACCTTTGCATTGGCAAATACACCATCAGTTGCAAAAGGCAGCTTTACTCAAAATAACAATTTGGTTTCAGAAAAAAAATCTATCCTGTAATCTTCAACTCCTACACTGTAAAAACATAAGGACTACACAACTCGATCAAGGTAAAGCAATAGATGCAATTTACATAGACTTCTGTAAAGCCTTTGATTCAGTGGTACATGACAAACCACTTCTTTGTGAACTGCGCAACCGCAAGATGGCGGGTTACCCCTGAGCTCGGCAGGCTTATGGAGCTCATAGGCGAATTTTAATATGCTG
>JAOYMU010000077.1:51642898-51653321 GCA_025802295.1 Psammodynastes pulverulentus
AGAAAGCTGCCCGAGAACTCTACCTTGGCTCTGCCGACTCAGGCCAGCTTCTTTGCCCGAAGCCGGCCTTTCGCGACAACGGTAAAAGAAAAACGGACGCTTCAAAGGAAGCGCCTTCGAAGGGCTACGTTGCCGCCGGAAGTCCGAAAAGTTTGTATTTTCTCTGCTGCAGCTTCTTGCTTCCTTCTCGGGCTCACACACAAAGCAAACATGAGAAGGTGAGTAGGAGCCAGGTTGAATGCTGCAGCAGATAAAATACAATCTTTTCTCCTTCCCTTCACAGTGGAGCTGCTCCCTTTATGGTCCTCCTGGCCCCTCCCTCCCAAGTATCGAAGTACCTTAAAGGGACAGACTGCTTTGGCTACCTTCTGAACGGCTAGGGATGGTGGAGGTTGGGGGCATGCTCCGGGGATGGTGGGGGTGAGTGCCGAGCGGGCAGGTAGGCGACCCAGTTGGGGGCATGGCCAGCCAAAGGTTGCTACCGGTTCGGCGACCCACACTAAATTTCCCCTAACGGATCACGTGATTAGGTGGCTGAATACCTCCACTGACCTGAATCACATAGAAGAGCCACAATTAGCTTTGGAATTAAATTTCTATTGTTAGGTCTTAATTTGGATTTGTGGAGTGTAGGTTTTATGACTATTTAAGCATGTTTAAGCATATTGTTATGCTTAATGCCCCTTACCATCTTCCATGGGAGGAAAGGCATACAAATATGCTGCTTCGGAAATACTCTATTTATGGAGAAAATCAGATTGGTTTGTTATGATCGAGACTGTTCAACTTATTATCTTTATAGTTACATACATGAATTCTATTCTATAATATAGAAGTGTTAAAGAATTCTAGCATTGGTTTCCATGGTAGCAAATTGTTGTGATCCACTAAAGCAGCCTCTGTTCTGCCACAGACTAGCAGCAATGAATGTAGTCTGCTAGTCCTGGTCGTTACCTGCTCAAAAGTGTTGGCAAAAACTGTATATTTGAAAAAGCAGTGTTCAAAATAGAACACTTATTTAGGAAAATTATGTACAAAAATTGTATATTGGAAATGTTTCTAAAAAGCATGCATTAAAGGAATTATATCTTTTAAAAAGTTTACATTGTTACAAGTGAAACTTGGATGTAAGAAAAAGTTACATACAAAAAAACTGAACTATGCAATGGATTTTCCATCAGTTTTTTTTATCTTAAAAAGGTATGGAGATGTGTGTGTGTGTGTATGTGTGTGTGTGTGTAGGTACAGTATATACCCTTTAATAGTTTGCTGCTAATGGTTTGCTGCTATCAGAAAAGCCCCAAGGAAAGAACTCCCCAATCCTGTCTTCTTTGGGATTTAACTGAAATGTGACAAAACCAGGGAGATTGCAGGCTACTGAAAAGATACTTGTTTGTGTCCCACCTTTATTATTTTTATAAATAACTCAAGATGGCAAACATATCTAATACACCTTCCTCTCCTATTTTCCCCACAATAACAACCCTCTAAAGTGGGTTGGGCTAAGAGAGGATAACTGGTCCAAGGAAACCAAGTTAGTTTTCATAGCTAAGGCAGGACTTGAACCCAGGATGTCCTGCTTTTTAGCATGGTGTCCTAACCACTAAACCAAACAGGCTCTATGCATTATATGTTCTATCCTATTCCTATTCTATTCATTATATTAGGCAGGAAATTCACAGATACTTCTTGAACCATCTCTTTACTAGGGAAAATACTCAATCCTCTATCCATGAGAAATTTTCTTTTCCTGTGAAAGGCTATCAATATTGGATTTATGCTTTAAATAAAAACTGATAAAGGCAAAAATGTTAGAGTCTTCTGCACAGCATTAGTGAATAATTTGTGTTACTATGTCCTCACAAAAGCAGATCACTTACATGAAACTTAATGCACCATAGTTGAAAGGTTGGGAATGGGAAACAGAAAACTACAACAAATATTCTCAGCAAACCATTAAGTGATTGAAGGGAAAGGGATGCATCAAATGATTTTTTTTATATATACCAGAATCGGTAGAAAATATTTCTGAGCATCATCAAAAAACATCCATTTTCTGCGGTTTTTAAAAATCATCACAGGAGAATTGAGCAGCAATTAAGCTTTCACTCTGCCCCTAAAGGCACATCAGAGTTCTCCTCTAAAGGAAAAACAGAATTAGTTCCTCGGTTGAACTTTTATTCCCAGATATTGTTCTGGTGCAAGAGAATCAGTGCAATAAGACCATAGCAAAATTTTCCTACTATTATATTAATCTATTTTAGAAAGTAAGCTGTAATTGTGTGTTTTCCATTAAAAAAAATGGTTTAATTTTTTTATGCAACTATAATTCAGGATACTGGAATTTTGGCTTCACACTCCACATAGGTAGTTGTCACTGTTAAGTTTCGAGTGAAGAATGAAGGCGAAGCTAGAGTGATCTTCAATAAAATTTGTTTATTTGGTCTGTGCTATAACAACTCAACTCTCTGGCTGACAGCGCTCCTTTTATAGGAAGCTGTTAGCCAGTCAACCAATTAAATTTAACTATTTTTCCCACTTTAACAGGGGACCGGAGTGAGAACTTCAACTACTAATTTCAATACGTAACACCCCTCCCCACCAAGTTGGAACATTATGTATTTAAATTTATGCTTTTAACATGCATAGTCTTTAAGTAGGTTGGGCAGTGATGCGTTCATTCTGACCTGTGCGGCTCTGACCTCATACCAGCTGCCCTGGCATCTGGACCAGGCAGACTGGTTGATGCTGCTTCATGAACCACTTGCGGCAGCAATGGAGACTCAGTTGCCAGTGTTTCCAAGAGGGCCTAGTTCAGCAGGTATTTGCATCATGCTATAGTCCCTTTTTGGTCCCGTTTCAATTTGCAACTGAGTCATAGTGTCTTTAGCCAGGTTTGTTTCTGGAAGCATCCATTCTGGCTGGCAGTGGATGGAGGTTCCAAGGCAGCCATGAAGTTGGTCGATGTGGCGGTGCCACACCCTGCCATCCTCAAGCTCTAACTGGTAGGAACATGGTCCTGTTATATCTATTACCCAGGCAGGAATCCAGAGGGAACCTGGATTCCTTGTGAGCATACATCAGGTCCCCCAGGGAGAATGACTGGAGCTGGCTAGTCGAGTCTGCAGGGGCCTCTGAGGCATGGTCTGGATGTAGTCGGTCCAAGTCAGTCCATAGGCGGTGACCCATTAGAAGTTCAGCCGGGTTCCAGTTGGTCATGGAGCTTGGGGTAATGTGCTGAACTAGAAGGTACTTTGCTATTCATGTCTGCCAGTCCCCCAGGCCCATTCGTGCCAGCGCCTCTTTTGCTGATCACACCATTCTCTCTGCCTGCCCATTGCTAGCAGGATGGAATGGTGCAATTAGAGCATGATGAATACTATGACCTGCCAAGACAGCTCAAATTGGCTTGATGTGAGCTGTGGCCCATTGTCTGACACTAGGACATTTGGTAGTCCATGGCAAACAGTCTTTGAAGGCCTTGGTCATGGCATCTGAGGTGGTTGATGTCATTAGCACAACTTCAAGCCATTTTGAATATGCATCTACAACCACCATGAACACCTATCCCTGAAAGAGCCCCACAAAATCAATATGCACCCTTGGCCAAGATGCCTTGGGTGCTTTCCACTTGCATGCTGTAGTGGATGAGGGTGCTGGTTTTGACTCTGTGCAAGGCAGACAAGAGGCAACCCGTTCAGCAATGGCCTTGCATAGGTTGGGCCACCAAACATAACTATGTGTGAGTGCCTTGATTCATATGATGCCTGGGTGGCCTACATGCAGGGCTTCCAAAACTGGCCACTGCAGCTTCTGAGATACTATCACTCTATTTCCCCAAAGTAGGCAACCCCGTTGAGTGGACAGCTCGTTGCTGGGCGTGGAAAGGCAGGAATTCTGTGCTAACTAGCCCTTTTGGCCACCCCTTCCACACCCAGGTGATCACTTGGACAATGACCTGATCTTTGGTGGAGTGTTTGGCAATCTCTGCCACCATAATGGGGCCAGACGGCAGGTCCTCAATTAGGAGGATGGAGGCTGCTGGGGCCGGATCTTCTACAATGGTTGGGAGCAGTCAAAGGCTGAGGGTGTTGGCATGGCTAAGAGTCTTACCTGTAGCTGTATGCAGCGAAGAATACCATCCAGCGCAGCATGTGAGGGGGCAAAACCTTACTTGGTGGTCCCCGGCAAGCAAGCCCAGTAGGGGCTTATGATCAGTTACAAGGTCAAACAGCTGGCTGTAGAGGTATTCATGGAAGCATTTGACCCCTACGACCATAGCCAAGGCTTCCTTGTCCAGGTGATTGTAGTTTTGTTTAGCTGATGACAAGATTCACAAAAAGAATGTGATTGGAGCCTCCTTCCCATTTGGGAAATGTGGCTTAGAACAGCTCCAATACCAAATGGAGAGGCGTCGCAGGTGAGAACCAAGGGAAGATACTTGTTGTATTGCACCAGAATACTGTTAAAAGATAATAGGTCCTTGACAGCAGAGCATGCAGCAGTTTCTTTTCAGCCTCAGGACCAAGACATCTTTTTGTCCAATAAGTGATGAAGAGGCTCCGCTACAGAAGCTTTGTGCAGCAAGAAGACACTGTAGAAATTAAGGAGTCCCAAGAATGCCTGGAGTTCAGTTTTGTCCTTGGGTGTAGGAGATTCCTGGATGGCTTGGAGCTTTGCCTTTGTAGGGTGAAACCCAGAGGCATCGATAAGGTAGCTGAGGTACACTACCTGGGGGACAGTGATCTTGCATTGCTCCTTCTTCATTTTAAGATCCACTTCCTGGAACCTGGCAAGGACTGCTCACAGATGGTCAAGGAGTTCTGCATCATCGGTTGCTGGCACTAAGACATCATCAAAGTATGGGACAACACCTGGAATGCCTTGCAATAGATACTCCATTAGGCTCTGGAAGAGTCCTTGTGCCACGCTCACCCCAAACTGCAGCTTGTGACATGTAAAGGCTCCTTGATGCATCAGCATGGCTTGGATGAGCAGAGAAATGGTAAAGGAGTTAGAGGTTATAAAGATCCTACCAAATGAATGGGTAGACCATAATCCAATTAGGCTTATATGGAGGGGTCAAAATAAAATAAGCAGAAGATGGATATTGAATATGCAAATTCTAAAAGAAAAGGAATTTACCCAAAGGATGAAAAAAGAATTGGAATTCTTCTTTAAATAAAACACAAAACAACACAGGTCTTTACAAACTTTATGGGATATGATGAAAGCCTACATTCGGGGGATATCTATAGCCTATATGGCAAAAAGGAATAAAGAGAAAACGGAAAAATATGATAGAATATGAGAGGAAATTAAAGAATTAGAAACCCAATTGGAAAAGAAACTACAAGATATTCAAATTAAGGGAAATGATCATGGCTAAATATAAACTACAACTATTGGATCAAGAAGAATATGAAAAAAATAAATTTGGCAGAACAAAATAATTTCAAAAATGTGAATAAACCAGGGAGGTGGTTGGCATATAAACAAAGGAAGGAAAGAGAAAAAAAGGACAATACAAAAACTTCAGGATGATAATGGGACCTTGCAACATAATAATGAGGAGGGAAAAAGAATTTCCCAAAATTCCTTTGAAAATTTGTACAAATGAGAGGAAAGAGAGTTGGAGGAAATTAGGCAATATTTGGAAGGCAAAGACATGACCCCGATAGGAGAAGAAGAGAGAGAAAACTTGAACAGAGAGATAACTCTAACAGAATTGAGAGAGGCAATTCAAAAACAGGAAAATAATAAAACTCCGGGACCAGATGGGTTACCGGGGGAGATATATAAAAATGCAGGGGAATTGCTAGAACCAATAATGTTGGAAGTTATAATGATGCATTACAGGAAGCTAGGTTGCTCAATTCCTGGAGAGAGGCAAACATCTGTCTGATTCCAAAAGAGGATACAGACTGTACACAAATTAAAAATTACAGGCCAATCTCACTGCTAAATGTCGATTACAAAATATTCACAAACATCATAGCAGGAAGAATGAAAAAAAAAAGTTAAACAAGATTATCCACTCAGATCAAAATGGCTTTCTTCTGATGAGACAGATAAAAAATAACACAAGGATATATGGGAATATTATGAAGTGCAACCAGGGAAACCAATTGCTTTGGTCTTCCTGGATGCAAAGAAGGCTTTTGATAAAATCAACTGGCAATTTTTGATACAACAGATTAAACAATTGGATTTCGGTGAGAAATTTGGAAAAATGATACAGGTAATATACTCAAGACAAAGAGCTAGGGTGATAATAAACGGAGATGTTACAAGGACATTTAAAATAGAGAAAGGAGTCAGACACGAGTGTCCACTGTCACCTCTACTTTTTATTCTAACTTTAGAAATATTATTGAATAGAATTAGAAAAAACAATCAAATAAAAAGGACTAGAATTAAGAAAGAGAAATATAAAATCCAGGCATTTACCGATGATTCGGTTTTCTTTATAGAAGAGCCATTGGAGGTAGGAACTATTCTAGTGCAGGAAATTGAAAAATATGATGAGGTGGTGGGTCTTAAAATTAACAAAGAAAAAATGAAAATGTTAACTAAGAATTTAACAAAAAAGCAGGAAAAGGAATTAGGAGAAGTTACAGGTCTACAATTAATGAAGAAGGTTAAATATTTAGGAATACACATGATAGTGAGATGTTCCTCGATAAAGGAGGACAATTATGGGAAGTTATTACAGCAAACAAAGATGGATCTGGAAAAGTGGGGGAAAATACAGCTATCTTTAATGGGAAGAATCGCCACCATAAAAATGAATGTCCTACCAAAATGGCTCTATCTATTTCAAACAATTCCAATAAAATTAGAAAAGAATTTTTTCTCCGAATTGAATAAAATAATAATGAAATTTGTGTGGGCAGGAAAGAAGGCCCAAATAAAATTATCGGCTCTACAAGACAGTAGAAACAGAGGTGGCTTTGGACTCCAGGACTGGGAACTCTGTTATAGGGCAGCGGTTTTAGCATGGATTAGAGAGTGGATCAATTTAAGTAATAAAAGAATTTTAACTCTTGAGGGTCACAATTTGCAGGTGGGATTTCATGCCTTCATGTGGGATAGAAAAACTAAGAAACATTCCTACTTTTACAATCATAAAATTAGAGACTCGTTAATATGGACTTGGGAAAAAAATAGAAATAAATATTACATGAAACTACCAGGATGGTTATCCACAATGGAGGCAATGATCCACCCCAACACATTAGAATTAGGTAAAATGATAAGATATAGGGAGGTATTAGATGAAAAGGGGAAATTAAGAACTATCCAAGAATTTAAAAATCAAGACATATATATATAGACTGGTGGCCTTATCTCCACATACAGGCAAGGTATGAAAAAGATATAAAAGAAGCTGGTATTGAGGTAGACCCACAGCAATTAGATAAAATCCTGTTAAGCGGTGATACAAAATTTATAACATTTGACCTAGAGGAAGAAATTGTAAAGGGCCTCATGATAGCATGGGCAAGGAACTGTGGACACAGCATACAATTAGAGGATTGGGGAATGATCTGGAACAAGAATTACACATTAACTAAGTCAGTGGCATTCAAAGAAAACCAATATAAAATGTTTTATCAGTACACCAGCAAGATTGGCCAAAATGTATCCAAATGCAACACTGAATTGTTGGAAATGTAAAGGAAATCAGGGCACCTTCTTTCATATGTGATGGTCATGTCCCACAGCAAAGAAATATTGCGTTACTGTAAGGAACTGGCTACAATAAATAATAAAAATTCAAATAGAATGGAAACCGGAAATGTTTTTATTAGGAATAATAATGAGGAATTATGACTGAAAAAGTAAATACTTGATCCTACATATAACTACTGCAGCAAGAATGGCATATGCTTACTACTGGAGGAGAGATACCACACCACTGGTGGAAATTATAATTCAAAAAATCATAGAATACACTGAAATGGATAAACTGACTGTAAGTTTAAACAATAAAATAGAGTCAATATATTATATAGTTTGGGATAGATGGCATGAATGGTTAATAATAGAAACAATAGATAAATAGAAAAGGAATATTAGAACAATAAAAACAAAATGATAGAAGAAAAGAAAATAACTAGATATGTATAGAGGTATGAATGTTAAGGTTAAGGTTGGGTATATAAAGATCTATAGGTAAAAGAATGTAACAACTTGTGTATTGTATAATATGTAGAAAGAAGTATTCAAGTAACAACGGGAAACCAATTTGTATAAACATTACTACAGTTCTGTTTTGGATGTAAAGAAAGATGCTAAAAGTGGAAAAAAACTCAATAAAAGTATTATTTAAAAAAAAGATTGTCTGAGCTTCAGCTGTGGCATCATCAACTGGAAGTTGTTGATATGCTTGCAAAAGGTCTAATTTAGCAAAGACCTTCCCCTCACCCAGAGAGTGCAGTAGATGTTGGGCTATGGACACCAGGCATGCATTTTGCTGTTGCACTTTATTTAAAGTACATTTATAGTCTGCACAGATGTGGACAGAACTGTCCAGTTTCACAGGAATCACAATTGGGATTTCCCATTTGACATGGTCAACTGGCTCCAGGATTCTTTGCTTTATGAGCTTGTCAAGTTGCTCACCCACTTTTGAGTACAAAGCAAATGGCACTTTTTGTGGTTTCATTTGTATTGGAGCAGCCTAGGGGTCAAGATTAAAGGAGATGGGGGCATACCGGTATACTTGCCTAGGTCTCCATTAAAAACGTTAGCAAACTCTGAGATTAAGGTCTCAATGTCATAGTCACAGATGGAGTTGATTCCATTGTTTCCTAGACCTAGGGAGGAGAACCAGTCCAGTCCAACAGGCTTGGTAGGGAGCCATCCACCACAAGCAGTCGCAGTGGGCCCAAAAAGTTCTTGAATGATGTTCAAAAGGTGTTACTTCTGATGATAGGAATGCTGTCCCCTTGGTAGTCTTGGAGGTGAATGTGGTGAGCATCCAGTTGCCTTTTTGAAATTTTTGGCACCAATCTCTTTAGCATGCTCCAGGAAACAATGGTCATTGAAGATCCTGTGTCCATCTCCATGCGACAAGGGGAACCCTCAATCCTGATGGTGACATGGACCTTTTCACAATAGGAGAGGCTGCCTTGCCCGATGACTGTTTCTGTCCTGCAGGTGCCCTTGGAGACAGTGAAGAAGTCCTCTCCATGACTCTGTTGTCTTTGCTGTGTTCTTTTGGGGTAGGGCTGGCTTGAGGTGGTAGCTGTCAGTTGAGTGGCACAACAGACTCTGGCCAAATGTTCCTTCTTCTCACACCTTTGGCAGATAGCATTTCTGAACTTACATGCCATTCGTGGGTGATTTCTGCCACAGCCAACACATGTGGTTTTCCTTTTTTTGGTGGCCATATTTTTGCCCTTGGAGGATTTGAGTCGATAGACATCATTGTCCTCATCAGTTGAATTCCTGTAGTCAGCATCTTCATTGTACATAGTGACCGGTTTCTGCAATGCTGGTGGGCTGTTTGATTTTTGAATTTCCGTGATTGATTGATTAGACATTTCGATTGCTTGTGCCTTGTTGAGCACCATCTTCAGGGTGAGGTCTGTTTTTGCAAGTAGACGTTGCTGTAATTTTATGTCCCTCACTCCACAAATCACTCTGTCCAAAAGAACATCATCTAAGTCTCTGAACTCGCAATAGAGTGCTGCCTTTCGAAGGGCTACAATATATTTGTTGATTGATTCACCCTCAGTTTGAGTCCTATGATGGAAAGCATGTTGACGAGCAATTCGTGATGGTTTGGGTGCATAGTGAATCCATAGCTTGCTCTGCAGTGTGTCCCACGGCACCGATTGAAAGGCCAGAGAGGCAAGGAGAGCCCTGGCCATCTCAAAGATGTCTGGACTGCAGAAGCTTAAGAACAATGCTATTTTCCTGTTGTTCATAATCGCCACAACGTCTTTGGCTTTGAGAAAACAGCCAAAGTGAGCGAGGTATGAGTCCCATGTCTAAGAGGCTGGGTTGTATGGAGTAAAAGGCATTCATGTAGCGGTCATTTTCTAACCGATCTGTGTGAGCCCCAGATAATCTGAGCTGATGTGTCTATGGTCGATGAAGTTGCAGCAAACCCTGGATTGTATTTAGCGACTCAGCTCTTTTTAGCCTCGGTCTCCATTCGATCCCACCTTCGTTGCCAGTGTTAAGTTTTGAGTGAAGAATGGAGGCGAAAGTAGAGTGATCTTCAATATAATTTGTTTATTTTGTCTGTGCTATAACAATTCAACTCTCTGGCTGAAAGCACTCCTTTTGTAGGAAGCTGTCAGCCAGTCAACCAATCCGATTTATTTATTTATTTTATTTATAATTGGATTTATATCCCGCCCCCTCTCCCGAAGGACTCGGGGCGGGTAACAACACAGTAAAAACATTT
>JAOYMU010000077.1:51817503-51828846 GCA_025802295.1 Psammodynastes pulverulentus
GGATTTCAGATTCCTTGGTGGGTAGCTCTGGCATGGGGTTGAATTCTAGTCCTGAAGCTACCTGGAATGGGGTGAATCCCGTGCTACTGTGTACCGAGTTATTGTATGCTATCTCTGCAAAAGGTAAGTCCAGTTGCTCTGTTGCTAGTTAATGAAACATCTTAAATATTGTTCTAATACACCATTGGATCTCTCTGTCCCGTCATTTGTCTGAGGGTGATTCAAAGAGGATAACCCCAGGGCAGAAACTAATAGGTTTAAGAAAGCCCGCCAAAATGTGGAAGTGAATTGTACACCCCTGTCTGAGATAATTTGTTGGGGAGCTCCATGGAGGCGGTAAATGTGTACCAAAAACATTTTAGCCAATGCTTTGGCTGTTGGAATCTTCTGGCAGGGTATAAAATAGACTTTTTTTGAAAAAAGGCCCGTTACAACCCAAATGACTGTGTTTCCTGAGCTCTCAGGCAGCTCCACTATAAAATCCATTGAAATCTCTCTCCAGGGTGCTGAAGATTCTGCCACCATCTGTAGCAGTCCTGGGGACATTCCTTGTCTCCTCTTTGCAGCTGTGCAGGTGGGACAGCTGACCACACGTAGCTCTCAATGTCTTTTTTAAGGGATGGCCATCAGAATTGCCTTTTGATGAAGTGCAGAGTTTTTACAAAACCAAAATGCCCAGCTATTTTGGAGTCATGGCATCTTTTTATGAGGTCCATTCTCTGACTGGCAGGGATGTAAAGTTTGTTCTCTACCCAAGCCAGGCCATCTTTAAGTACGCAGATATTTTCATGAGCTAGGAGCCAGTCATTCTTAAGTAGCACCTCCTTAAATTTGGAAGCCGTCAGCAAGTGGTTCTTTCTTCCCTTGTGCTTGTGTGATTACTTTGGCTGCTAGTTGGGTTGGTTGGAGCATGAGTTTTACAATTTCAATCTTTTTGCTGTTGTATTGGGGTTTCCTTGACAGAGCATCTGCCAAGCAGTATTTTTCCCCTGGGAGATATTTGAGAGTGAAATTGAAGCATTTGAAGTATCGTGCCCAATGGACTTGTTTGGGGGAGAGTTTCCGTGGGGTTTTCAATGCTTCTAGGTTTTATGATCAGTCCAAACCTCGAAAGGAATTTTTTTTGCTTCTAGGAAATATCTGCAGGTGAGGAGAGCCCATCGCACAGCATATGCCTCTTTCTTCCATATGGCCCATCTTTGCTTGGTTTCTGTCAATTTCTTGGAAGTGTAAGCACATGGTTGCAATTGTCAGTGTTCATTCTTTTGCTCCTACTGCTATGTCACTAGTCTCTGCTTGTATGATAAATGGTTGTTCTGGGTCTGGGTATTTCAAGATTGGTTCTGCTGAGAATAGTTGTTTAAGTTTTTCACATGTTGCTTGGCATTCCATTATCCAATCAAGGGGTTGCCTTGGCTTAGGTTTCCCCCCTCCACTTTCATTTTCAACAAGCTTGTAATGGGGATGGCGATGTTTGCAAATGCTGGGATGAATTGACGGTAAAAATTTGCAAAACCAGGAAACTTTACAGTTGTCTGCGAGTTTGGGGCAGCTCCCAATCAATGACTGCTTTTACTTTCTATCCCCTCGTGGGATATTCTGTATCCCAGGTAGTCAATTTTTTCTTGATGGAACTCGCATTTAGAGTTTTGCATATAGTTTGGCATTTTGGAGTTTCGTGAGAACTGTTCAAACTAGTTTTATATGCTCTTCTTTTGTTTCAGTGTATATTAAAATGTCATCGAGATAAACAAGAACCCCTTTGTATAAATAATCATGGAGCACTTCATTAATTAGTTGCATAAATACGGCAGGGGCTCCTTGTAAACCAAAAGGGAGTACTTTAAACTGGTAGCATCCCAGTGGTGTGTTAAAAGCAGTCTTTCACTCATCCCCTTTTTTAATCCTGATGCGGTAGTATGCCTCTCGTAAATCTAACTTTGAGAAAATTTTCCCTTTCAAGAAGGGACAATGAGGGAGAGTGGGTACACATTTTCTGTGCTGATAGTGTTCAGGTTTCGAAAATCAACGCACAAATGTAAGGTGCCATCTTTCTTCTCACTGAATAACACTGGGGCTGCTATTTTTGGTTGGGTAGGTTTGATAAAACCCCTTTTTAGATTTTTATCGATAAATGCTCTGAGTTCATTTAGTTCTCTAGGGGACATGCAGTACGTTTTTGTTCTGGAAGTTTAGCTACCAGCAGGATCTCAATGGCACAGTCTGTGGCACGATGAGGTGGGAGTTCATCAGATGCCTCCTCACTAAATACTTCGGCCAAATCTTGGTATTCTCTGGGAATGTTAATGGGTTCAGAGGACTGGCTGGCCATGGATGTTTCTCTATTCCTTTTCCCTTCCTTGCCCCACTCTGGGATGTTCACAAATGTTACATGCTTCTGGAAATGTATGGTTCCTCTTTTACAGTTTATTTTTTTATTCCATTTCCGTAGCCATGTGAGTCCTATGGGGGATCCCATGGGGATCTTCTCCAAGCTCTGCTGGTGCGGTACTGGTTTCGGATCATGTCGATCTCTGTCTCCTCTGCCATCAGGTACCATTCCTGCAGGCAGTTGGGGGCCCCACGGGCCAGGCAGGCAGTGTACAGGTCATCTTTGAATCCATCTTTGAACCAGCAGACTAGAATATCCTCTGGCCAGTCAACTCAGCCAGCTAGGTCACGGAATTCCTCGGTGTATTCAGCTACAGGGCAACGGCCCTGCTTTACGACTCTAATGCAGTCATGGGCTTTGTGATCAGCGAGGGGGTCTTCGAACTGGTGGTGTAGGGCTGTCCTGAATCGATCAAGATTCTGCAGTTCTGGAGCAAACTTTACCCCCAAGGGGGGATCTTGCTCTGCAGCTGTTGGTCTCTGGGTTGGCCAGGGTTAATCCCTGCTCTGCATTGGTGGGGGGGTTGGGTACCTGATCTGGCTGCTGGTCCACCAGCTCGGTCAGTTATTTGATCAGTCTCGGTTGGGTCAGGGGTGTTGGCTCGATTTCCCTTGTCTGCTGATATGTTCACTCTCCTTTGTTGGTGACCTGGTTCATCCTGGACATTGAGCTCTTCCAGGGCCTCCCTCAAGAGGCAGGTTATGTACCATTTCAATCAATTATCTGCCAGCAGTTCCTCGATTAGCTCTTCCTGATCGGACAGGGCTTCCATTTTCCACCTGGGTTTGTGGCTACCATGGGTGAGGGTCACTCCTCTGGCTCCTCCATACCAGCTGTCCCTTTTCCCTACTCTGATAGACTATTGGGGCTTCATGGAATTTTCAAAGACAGCTTCATTGTCTTCAATGGGACATGCTAACCTGGTGTCGGGCTGGGTAGTTGTTGAGGTTTCTTTCCAGCATTCAGCTTCTCCTTTATCACTGTTTTGTTCGGACATTGTTGCAGGGTCCCCTCAGTAGAGTGAATTTTTTTTTCTCTTCGGGTTGACCGCTATTGCAGAGCTTGCTTTCTGTAAGGACCAACCCCTCCATCCCTTCAACGGTAGGTACGAACTCTTGAAACTTTGGTGCCTCAAAAGGATTTCCTTTATTGAATAGGAGAATAGGCAGGTTAAACAGTTCAAAGCAAGATCTGAAGGTCCTTCAGGGCATGCAATCCAGATAAAGGAAATTTGAGACCCTTCCCAACAGTCCAATGTGGATTCTACCACTCAAGAGGGGAGAAGATGTTAATTTACCACCCCGCTTCTAAGAGGTAGAAACGTTTCCTAGGACTGTCATCCGTCCTTGCAATAAAGCAGGCCCTTTCCCACCCTTTGTAACTTCCCAAGAGGTGTGAACTCTCCAGACATGGTTGCCAGGCAGTGGTTATAAATCTTATGGAAGATTATGGAAAATCAAAGTAAGAAATAGGATATTCAAGTTACATACAGAGTAAAAGAATTAAATGTATCAAATCCACCTCCCTTCTTCCATCGAAGAATGGCAGATCCACAAATCTGACACTATCAAAAAAAGTACAGTAAAAACCAGATTAGGAATACAAGTTAAAATAGCCTTGGAGTCCTAGTGGACAATCACTTAATTATGAGCTAGCAATGTGCTGCAGCTGCCAAAAAAAGCCAATGTAATAATTGGCTGCATTAATAAGGATAAAATCAAGATCATGTGAAATGTTAATACCACTTTATAATTCCTTGGTAAAACCACATTTGGAATACTGTATCCAGTTTTAGTCGCTACAATGCAAAAAAGATGCTGAGACTCTAGAACCGCGATTCTCAACCTGGGGGTCGCGACCCCTTTGGGGGTCGATCGGCCCTTTCCCAGGGGTCGCCAGGCAGAGACCCCTTTATACTTTATACTTTTTTTTTCAACCGAAGCGATCGACTTCGGAGCAAAACTCCGAAGAGAGAGAGATGAAAGGCGGGGCGACGTCTACGTCATTGCCTCCCTCCGCTGCCCGCCTCCCAGTCCTCCTGCGCTTGGCTTGGCTTTCTCGCCCAATCACGGGGCGGTATGCAAACGAGCCGAGCGTTTTGCCCGCTCGCAAGCAAAACAATGAGCGCAGAGTGGAGCTCGGAGCGGCGGCGGACTTTGCGTGCGAGGCGCTCTTTGTGGCACGCTCAAGCGGCGGGGGGGGCGGTCTTAAACCTCTCCAGTATTTAACAGTAGTAAAATTACAGGTAGGACGTAACAACAAAAATAATTTAATGATTGGGGGTCACCACAAGATGAGGAACTGTATTAAGGGGTCAAGGCATTCGAAAGGTTGAGAACCACTGCCCTAGGGGATGAGATATTCATCATACCTATTTGTACATCATTTAAAACCAGGGCTTTTTTTCTGCTGGAACTCGGCGGAACGGCGTTCTGGGACCTTTTCAGAGTCCGTGTCACGTGGTTCGTCTCCACCAATCGTGCTCTATCATTTCTGGGATTTTTAGCGCGACAATGGGGGGTGCGTTCCGCCACCTTTCTTCAGAGAAAAAAAGCCCTGTTTAAAACCCTCTTCAAATTAATTCATAGATATCCACTGCCATTTTTTACAACCTCATTAGAACATGCTCTTCAATTTTATCAAGCATTTGATCCATGTTTGATCAAACATGGTTGAAAGATCCCAAAGGTGCTTTTTCAAAAGGCAACTGGACTTTTTGGAAAACACTTTTTGGATATCTGTGATCTGGATGACTGAGAATCTGCATAGATGTGGTTGAAAGATATTCAAAAATTTTTACTAAGGATTTCTGTTCCAATTCCTTTATCCTCTTGCTCTAGTGTCCAATCTTTAAGACTTCCTTATCATAAAAGAAAATAAAAGCAATCTCCATTTTCCCATGATAAAATATCTTCTAAATAATTCAGATCTGTAATTCCAAATTCTTTTGATCTTAATCTGTTATTGATTTTTCCATATCCACATTAAGTATCTTTTTGCCGCATAGTCCAAAAAAATCTTGTAAAACTTTTAAAATCAAATTTATACCATCATTGTTAAGGAGGTGGAAACTCACCAGATGAAAACAGCAAAACTTGCCTGTCTAAAGAGTCTCTCCAATATCCACCCCCCAAATCTAATTCTTTCATGTTTTCTCAGGTTAAGCTCATGTGTTACTGAAGTTTTCTCCAAAGGCATCCACATGCTCCTCTACATACAATTATAAGTAATAGTTTGTCAAAATAATAAAATGGAGGGAACATTATCAATTGGCATTTATATAATAGAGTTAATTTCTAAACCTGCCTGCCTGCCTGTTGACTATCCATCCATCATCTATTTATCTATTTATCTAATCTATCTATCATCTATCTATTATCTATCTATCTTGACAATGCCTTGCACAAGGACACATGCAAATGGACTCAGTTGGCTTATTCACACAAGTAGGCTAGGCATCCATTTGGAGCAATAGCCCTAAAAAGATATATGAAACCAGATATCTATTCTTTCTCTGCTTTAATCAGTATCAGTGGGAGGCAGTTGAAAAATGCTTCCCCCAGTCTAAACAACTACACTGTTTCTTCCTATTGTTTCCCCACTCTCTCCCAAGTTAAAAACAGAATAGACAGTAAAAGTTTCTCCTGTGAGTTACCAAGATGCTCCCAGACCATTTTGCACAATCATTGTCAGGTTAAATTAGAGAGTACAGACTCTATGAGTGTAAAAAAAATCAATACTTGATGGAAGATTGCTCCCTGGAAAATCTGTTTTTATT
This sequence comes from Psammodynastes pulverulentus, assembly GCA_025802295.1. Taxonomy (NCBI): domain Eukaryota; kingdom Metazoa; phylum Chordata; class Lepidosauria; order Squamata; family Psammodynastidae; genus Psammodynastes; species Psammodynastes pulverulentus. The sequence goes on from JAOYMU010000077.1 coordinate 51,823,674, forward strand.
CCAGGATTAATTCGCAAGCAAAGGCTTTTGCAAAATGACATGCCATTAGTCAGAAAATGAACACATTCTATTCTTGAAATTGGATGGAAATATGTCTGGTGATTGACCCATTCATTCTTTTGCTCCCTGGATAGAAAAAGTAGATGTGGTAACTAAAAATTAGGCTTGTACACTGAATCCATTTCCCAAGCAGTAATTAATACATATTAAAAATAACTGCAATGTAAAGTGCAAGTATTCTCTAGGCCATTGTCATAAAACAACTGAAGGTGCACTCAGTCAAGATAAATGCATTTGTCTGGAAGGCCTGACTCTCTTGTGTTTTCTGAATCTCAGAAAAAAACATTCAGAAAAAAAATCTTAAAACTAAAGAGGGAGGCGTATGCAGAGGCAGGAGGAAAAATAAAAGAGGGCTTTCAATATTAATGATATAAAGTAAGGCTATACCTGCCGGCCTATACTTTGGCTTACAAATCTGTGAGTGTGAATGTGCATGTATATCCTTCCAAAATGCTTTTAAGGAGAAAACGCAAGTATTTCAGCTTTTCTAAACGATGGCACAATTGTTGCAGCATTTTAAGGATGGACCATCAACATAAATGATATATGTACTGGATTTGTTTTCATCTGAACTGTCTTTGCACCCATGTTTTTCAAGTAAGGTGCTGATATCTTTGGACAAATGGGGACATTTTTATTTCTATCTTCATATATTCTATGAATCTCTCCACCATGTTGTGTAGCTACCCCATACGTTGTTGATTTTTTTTCTCCAATTTCACAAAAAAGGACAGGGTCAAAGAATTTATCCATGGCATGATGTCTCTAGTCAATACTTCTCTGTTTGTTCTGTCAATGCCATCAAAATATTGCTTAATAATTTAGAAGCAACATGTCATTTTCTTTCCAGTAGCAAATTAGGCACTTACTAAATAATTGAAAAAAATACTTCATTCTAGGGATGTCTTGAAGAATGTGCTATTCTTAGCTGGTGTTTTTATTTTTAAAAAATGCTTGGATCTTTCATTTTCATTTTCATTTTCATTTTTATTTTATTTTTTTGATCAAGCAGGACACAGGACATTTCATACTCAGAATTCTTATTTTAAATAACTTTTCTCCATTTGTAATACAAAATTTATTACCCTGGTAATATTTCTGCTTGTTCACTATAATAGCTAAATTAGGTTTTAAAAATATGCAAAATGAAAAATTGTAACATAATAGTTATATCTATTAAATTGTCTATTTAGATGAGAAAGCATGGATTGGGCTCTCAGATGCTCCAGAAATCGAGATATATCTTTATTTTATTTATTTATTTATTTTGTCAAGCATGCATTGACATATCCAAATACTAATTATTTCTCCAAACTCATAAAATGTAACTCACTTTTCTGAACATTTTATATGATTCTAATCACATTATTCACATTGTCTGATAACTTACTTCATTTGTAATGAAAATCAGAAAGAGAGCAAAATGATTATGGAAAGTTAATTAAATATATTTCTTATACTGTCCAAAGTTTTATTCAATTTTTATACTTATTTTCAGCTGTTCCCTGTCCCCCATTCCATAGAAGAAACTTTGCTGCCTTAAATGTTATATTCAATATAAAAATATTTGACTTCATTTTGGATTATTATGGTTAATCCCGGTCTTGGGATTTGTGGGTTTGATGATATTAGTGTAAGCAAATTAAATTTTCCTTTACCTTTCATTTTGAGTGCAACATGGGCTGGGGTTATGTTTCTATTACCAAGTGATAGTTGGATATATTGTGCCTTACTGTGTTCTGATGATAGTTTCATTCCTACTGTTTCAGGGTTTTTTAGATTTTCTATTCCTGTTCAGTAATATGGTACATAGATTGGTTAGACCAGATGGGAGAGTCATATGGATTCCTTCAAAAATGTTTGAATAACATCTAGGCATAAAATGCACATCTAGACAGAAATCATCCATCCACATGACATTTTTTACAGCAGGTCTATTTTACCTTGTCTCTCTACCTGCTTCTTGGCCAGAGCTGGTTATCAGCTGTTTGAGGGGAAACAGGATCAGAAAAGAGATATAAAGATGCTTTTATGACCCAATTTTAAAATATTTCACCTAAAAGGATTGGTGAAATATTGGTGCACAGATTCTTTTTATAGTACAACAGGAACCGTTCCTTTTGCTTGTGAAAGCAAATCCTAAGAATACCTAGGAAATCCCAGGAAATCAATGTTTGCAAAAACAGTCCAAGAACAGATTCCTCAGAAGATTCCTCATCTTCCTGCTTAAAGATGTTAAGGAACAGTACATTCAGAAGCAGGACAGACATATAAAGGCCCAGTTTAACAAACCTGAATGACCAATAGAGAAAGCATCTGGATTCTGGAATGATCAAAAAGCACTTGGTATTTTGTTAAAAGAGGCTCTTTAGTGATTCAATAAAAGTGTAATTGCAGACACATAAAAGATCAAAATGTAGATAAGGAGAAGTGACTCAAAAGGAAGAGAAGAATTTAAGGGCACGGAGAAAGAATTTAAAAAAACACTGCCAAAAAAGCACAATTGCTTTGGGAAATTATTTAATTCCTAACTCCATATATGCAGCAATCATAACTGCTAGATCCTGAGATCTTCTTGGACAGATGAGGCAGAGTCAGGTCGTTGGTGACAACAGCTTTATTAATAACATAGTAACTCAACTGGAGAGCCAGCCTAACAGCTCCACTATTTATAGGGGCTGTCAGTGGCTCTCAACCAATAGAAACTGTCAATTTTCCCGCTGGTTTTTTAAATGGGCTAAACCATTTGAATACATAACACCCCTCCCCCCCCTTGGTTTAGTCTAACAGACATAATCACGTAAGTACGCAGGGCATATTTTAGCTCTACTTGATTTGCGTGGCTCATTTGTTGAGGAGGCATTGTCCGGAGAGGGAGTGTTTGTTTCTTTTCCCTTTCCATTGGTCAGAATCTTCTGGAAACTCCCCATGGGACCTTACTACTTTCAGGTAAGACATCTGGTTGTTCCTTTTTCCCCTCTTGTGTGTGTGTTTCAAAGTCCCTTGGTGTTAGACCGGGACGCATTCTGGTCAGTGTGGTTTCCTTTTGAGTAGGTTGGTCAGTGTTAGTGGGGTTTCCTAGCCTCCCCTAAGTTGGTCTATGTGTCTTTTCCACTCCTTTCTATGCGCCGCTTCAACCTTATATGATTGCAGGCTTGTTATTCCCGTGATCTTAGCTGGAACCCAGATGGGGCCTTCGGCATAGTTTCTAGCATATACGTTGTCTCCCATTTGGAATGACCTGATCTTACTGGTGGCATCAATTGGTTTTTCTGAGCAATAATGGGGGTGCAGTCTGTCTATCTGGGACCTTAGCCTATGACCCATTAATAGTTCTGTGGGGCTTCTTTTGGTGGTCGCATTGGGTGTGATGTGCTGTGTTAGGAGGAATTGATCAATTTTGGTTTGCCAGTCGTCCCTTTCCATTCTACCCAGTGCCTCTTTTGTGGACCGGACCATCCTTTCAGCCTGTCCATTTCCCACTGGGTGAAAGAAGGTAACTAATGCGTGTCTGATTCCTTGTTATGCAAGGAATGTCTCGAATTGAAGGGCCGTGAACTGAGGCCCGTTGTCTGACACCAGGATGTCTGGGAGGCCGTGGGTGGCGAATATACGCTGGGAGACTCTAATGACTGCCTCTGCAGTGGTGGAATTCATTAGTATTACTTCCAGCCACTTAGAATAGGCGTCCACTAATATTAGAACATTTGGCCCTGCATTGGTCCTGTGAAATCGAAATGGATGAATGACCATGGGACCCTGGGGGTCTCCCACTCTGTGGGTGTAGCTTCCTTGGGGGTTGTCTATTTGCTTGGCACGCTTGGCACTTCCCTATCCATTCAGCGATTGCCCCATCCATTTTAGGCCACCAGAAGTAACTTCTGACCAGGGTCTTCATTTTAACTATCCCGGGGTGGCTCTGGTGAAGGCGTTTGAGGACTTGCTCCCTTAGTGGGGGGGGGGGGGTATTACAATTCTATCCCCCCATAACAAACAATCCTTAATTACAGTTAGTTTGTTTTGTCTTACATAGTAAGGTTGCCACGGTTTGTCCACTGGTCCGTGCGGCCAGCCCTTCCAAGTCCAGTTCAAAACTCGTGCTATGACGTGGTCTTTCGCTGATTGGGTGGCTATGTCGGCGTCCGTCTCTGGAAAAATGGTGACATCCTCCAGCCTCAGCAACACAGTTTCAGGAACAGGGTGAGCTCCAGAGTCGGGCAGAGGACATCGACTGAGTCCAGCCGCATTGCTCAAGTCCTGACCAGGTCGGTAGTGCAGGCGGTAGGCATATTCAGCGAGGAATAGAGTCCAACGTGTCACATGGAGTGATAGGATGACCAGGGTGGGCCGGTCACCTGCCAGGAGGCCCAGGAGTGGTTTGTAGTTGATGAAGATGTCAAAATCATGTCCGTAGACATGTTCATGGAATCCTTTGACTCCAGCCACCACAGCTAAGGCTTCTTGGTCAAGTTGGCTATAATTTCTCTCAGCAGCTGATAGGGTTCTGGAGTAGTAGGCAATGAGGGCCTCGCTCCTGCTGGGTAGACGGTGACTTAAAATGGCCCCTACCCCAAATGGGGAGGCATTGCAAACCAGTAAGAGGGGTAGAGCTTCAGAGTATTGAGCCAAGACGCTGTCAGATGAGAGTAGTTTTTTCACTTGGGCAAAAGCAGAAGCTTCTGTTGGACCCCATGTCCAGATGGCATTTTTACTCAGAAGGCGGTGGAGTGGCTCGGCAACCGTGGCTTTTTGTGGTAGAAAAATGCTGTAGAGATTTAGGAGGCCTAGGAAAGCTTGCAATTCTTTCTGATTTTTCAGGATGAGGGCCTCCCTGATGGCCCTAACCTTTTCTGGAGTTGGGTGAATGCCTGACTTGTCAATTAGGTAACCCAAGAATTCAACCTGTTCAGTGGCCAGCTGACATTTATCTTTCTTTTTTTATTGAAAGTTTTACATTTTACATTTTTCCCCCACTCCTCCCATCTCCTTCCCAGATCAAATACAGGGTATAATATAACAATCAGAATCTAACTTAGTCTAAACATTTATAAAACTCAACATTTCTTAATTCTTCAGTTCCTCTAAAACTTGTTTCTAATATTTACTTTAATTA
>JAOYMU010000077.1:51932178-51944416 GCA_025802295.1 Psammodynastes pulverulentus
GTCTGTCTGTCTGTCTGTCTGTCTGTCTCTCTCTCTCTCTCTCTCTCTCTCTCTCTCACACACACACACACACACACACACACTTGATGAAAACGGTAAAGGGCGAGAAACCAAGTAAGGAGATTGACCCTCCCCTGCCTCCAGCTCAGCGCCTGCTCAAAATGGCACCCTGAGGCCTGGCCTCTGCGTGGGTGACCCCCACATGGCCAATGTGAGAAATGGACTCCCTCACAGCAGCTTCTCTCTGGGCCTCACCTGCCTCAGAAGTCAGGGATCCTGCAGGCATCCTAGCCATGTAAATGATGCCCAAATCCCCACAACTTGAGTGAGCTGTGCAGCTGCTCCACCCGCCTGCCCGGCCACTACACCTGGGTCTGCCAGGCATCATCTGCCCCAAACCAAGTGGGGAGGCTTTGGGACAGTGCCCACTGCCCTGCCAAAGGCGAAGCGGAAACAGGCGGGGGCTGTGCAGGGCTCCTCCTAACCCTAACCCAGCCCCAGCGCTCGTCAGGGTCAGCCCATACACGAGGTGTGGCTACGGGGTTGAGTTTGGCATTTACATTCCTGCCTTTTGCAAACTTGTGGCTGCATGCAAGGAAAGCAGTAGAAACAGCAGAAATCTTTCTTTCTCTCCTCCAAACTATGCCAGAAATGAGTCTCCGTGAGACTCATGGCGCCGGCGCAGCCTCTTGGAGCAGGACCCTGCAAGGCTTGTTGTGGCATTGCACATGTGAACGGCAGCACCGCCATGAGCTTCATCACACCAGCACAGCCAGTGTCTTCATGTGAAGTTCAACGTACCGGTGCAGCCGTGAGCGGCAGAACGCCAGATGCGCCAGTGTAATGAAGCTCGTGGCGGTGCATCTGTTCACATGTGCAATGCTACAACAAGCCTTGCAGGGTCCTGCTCCAAGAGGCTGCCCTGGCGCCATGAGTCTCATGAAGACTCATTTCTGGTGGAGTTTGCAGGCCCAGGTACGGTGGGCAGGCAGGCGAGTGGAGCAGCTGTGTGGCTCTCTCGAGTTGCGAGGATTTGGGTGGCATTTACGTGGCTGGGATGCTTGCAGGATCCCTGGCTTCCGAGGCAGGCGGGGGCCAGAGAGGAAGAGCTGAAGCAATCCATATCTCACATTGGCCATGCGGGGGTCACCCATGCAGAGGCCAGGCATCAGGGCACCAACCTGAGCAGGCGCCAAGCTGGAGGTGGGAGAGGGTCAGTCTGCTTACCCAGTTGCCTGCTCCCTGCTGTTTTCATCAAGTGTGTGTGTGTGTGTGTGAGAGAGAGAGAGACAGAGACAGAAAGAGAAACAGTGGAAAGGAAACACTTTCAAACAGCATTACCTGCAATTTTTGTTACTCCCCTCTGTCATGTCTCTCTGTGTCTCTCTTTCTCACACACGCAGACATTTGATCGCTTGAAAGGGACAGGCAGCGCTTTGCTTCTATTGTAAGCACGCGCTTCCCACAATTGCCTATCCTTTTCTGAAGCAGCAGCCAGGTAGAATGGGGTGGCAATGTAGATTGTAGCAGGAGCCTAAGCAACACCTGAAGGCAAACTGGTTGTTACTTGCTCCATAGCTACAAGGTGAGCTGCAAAACAGAGGGCCCTCGACTGCAAGGTTGCCTAGCGCTGTTGGCAGTGCGCTGGAAATATCTCCAAGCGCCCCAAAAGACAAAATTTTCATCCCTTGCTCATCAGCTGATCAGCGGGCTGCGGTTAAGGTGCCCAGCAGCCTTGAGGTGATCAGGGAAGGGAAAGGCTGCGGTTAATGGGCTCAGCAGCCTTGAGGTGACCAGGGAATGGAAAGGCTGCCTCCTGTGCTGGCCACGCCCACCCCCTTCACTAGGGCTTATTTTTGGGGTAGGATGTATATTTAGGCCCACCCAAAAAATCAGGCTTGGCCTTATTTTTTGAATAGGTTGTATTTTCAGGGAAACACGGTATATAACAGTTTGAGAAACTAGCTAAAAAGTGGCATGTAGTAGGTGTCAAAATTTTTGATAATTGCAGCATTAAGTTATAAAAATAAATGGATTATTAATGTTACAACATTACAGTAAAATGTTTTTAAATATTAAAATGATTTGTTATTGCTTTTTAATGCTTTATTATTCTCATTTTTGACTGCATGTTTGCAATATCTAAATCTTGAGAACACAGCTTTTTATGGAGGAAGAGTAAAACTTAGGGTTTGAATTTTATGTATGAGGACTGTACTGCAAGGGTCCAAGGCAAAAAGGCCTCTTAAAATTGAGTTAAATATAAATACTATTCAGTTGTACTTCAAACAAAATTTACTGTTTCCACTAGAGGGCAGATCAAGCTTGCAGATTTTGGTCTCGCTCGCCTGTACAGCTCTGAAGAGAGGTATGTTTAATATTAATTTAAAACTATTTGTCTCTGTTTTGGAAGCATTTTGAAAATATATCATGAAAAACTTTTAAATGTAATAAAAGATGCTGAATTGTGGTTATTCTTGTTGTTTTAATGTTTTCTAATCAAATTAAATTTTAAATAATTTTTTATTTTGGTTTGTACGAGGTTAGCTTCAAACTTATACTTAAGGTAGCTAATTTAAATCAATGGCTTTAAATTAGCTAACACTATAGTTCTTTTTTAACAGGAATATATTTTTTTTGTAATATGAAAAGGAAGCAAGAGCAACATGAGGTGTTATTTCAAAGTAGTTTCTTTATTGCTGCTTGCCTATAGACATAAATTTTGTCTGACTGAAGTACTTATAACTCATTAAATGTATCCTGTAAACTATTAGCTTAGATGTGCTTTCACATATTTCCTTCATAAATAAAAAATAAATACCAAAGATGTCATGCCTTTTAGCTGGAAATGAGTCCCTCCTTCCTGTGACTGGACTGTGTTCCACAACAGTCATACCTTTATTTATTCAACAATATCTAAAGTGTATTACACAATTTTGTTTAATTTATTGTAATGGTTTGCACAATAATTTTAAAAGATACACTTTTTTGGTAATAGTACTTCAGATCAGTGATGGGCTCCAAATAATTTTAACAACCGGTTTGTCCTAAAGACAGGTCATGTGACTGAGTGGGTGGAGCCAACTTGATGTCATTCATGGCAAGGTGGGGCAGTATAGGTGGGGCAAAGCAGCAGTGGCTGAAGCCTTAGACTCATGATGGCGAACCTATGGCATATGTGCCACAGGTGGCACACAGAGTCCTCTCGGCGGGCATGCAAGCCCTCGCCCAGTCACGCATGTGCGCATGGCCCCCCGGCGGTCAGCTGATTTTTAGCCCATTTCCAGCTTCCGGAGGGCCTCTGGAGCCCTCCCAGAAGGCGAAAAACAGGCCTCCTGGAAGTCAGGAAACAGGCCCATTTCTGGCTTTCAGAGGGCCTTGGGAGCCTGGGGGAGGCCGTTTTCGCCCTCCCCTGGGCTCCAGAGGCACTCCAGAAACAGGTCCGTTTCTGGACTTCCAGTACTTTCAGGAGTCCTGTTTTTCAACCTCCGTAGACTCCAGAGGCTTCCCTTGAGCCTCTGAGAGGGCAAAAATGGCCTCCCCCAGGCTCTGGAGGTCCTCTGAAGGGGACAGGGGGTCACAGCACATGCACGGGGGTAGCATGGAGGGAGTGCACGGGGGTTGCACATGCATTGCATTGTGGGTGCTGACATGTGTGCACTTTTCAGCACACTACAAGAAAAAGGTTCGCCATCACTGCCTTAGACTTACCTTTGTGCAGCAACAGAACGGTGATTCTCTGATGCCTCTTCCTAGGTCTCGTTGTTTGACAGTCAGGGTTTTTAAAAAGGTTTTTGCAGCAGGAAACAGCAGATGGCTACTTCCACCCTTTGTTGGTTCAGCTGGGCACATGACCCTGCCCCAAGACACTGTCCTGCAGCTGCCACTGGTCCTTTTCAGAATGAGAAGCCTGCAGCCGCCACTTTTTTCAGCGCAAGAAACTGCAGCTGCTCCTTTTTTTCAGCACAAGAAGACTGCAGCCACTCCTTTTTTTCAGCGCAAAAAGACTGCAGCCGCCGCTTTTTGCTGGCACGAAGGGCCTGCAGCAGCTGCCTCTTTGCCAGTCGGAACTGAGCTGGGAGCGGTGGCTAGAGGCTTCTCGACCTAGCAAAGACCGGCAGCTGCAGGCTTCTAGTGTCGGCAAAGAGGTGGCATCTGCAGGCTTCTTGTGCTGGCAAAGAGGTGGCAGCTGCAGGATTCTCGTGCCACTTTTTGCCGGTGCAAAGGGCCTGCAGCAGCCACCTCTTTGCTGGCTAGAACCAAGCCGGGAGCAGCGGCGGCAGGCTTCTCATGCTGGCAAAGAGGTGGCAGCTGCAGGCTTCTTGGTGGGGATGGGGACACGGTAAGGCTCAGCTGCCTTTCGGGCCCTACTTTTAGCTGTTGTCTGCTCGATCTCTGCTCTGCCTCAGGTCCCGCATCCAGCCTGCAACATAGTTGGTGGATGGGCGAATGGGCGGTCCTCGGGAGAGGCATTTTCTCCCAAGTCTTGCACCCAGAAGGCCCTGTGGAAGCCGAGGCTGGGACCGAAAGGTGGCTGAGCCTCTCCGTGTGTCTCCCTTCCCACCGAGGCGGTCCTTCGGCTGAGTGCAGCAAGCCCAGAATAGATCTTCCTTCGAGTGCAGCAAGCCCAGAATAGATCTTCCTTCCCCACCATCAACCTTACCTTCTAGCACATGGGGCTCGCACTGTTCTCATAGTGACAGCTTCTCATGCTGGCAAAGAAATGGCAGCATGGCATGTAGGCGAAGTCCCCGGAGAAGGCCACAGCCAGGGACTGGCATGTTCCCCGACCCAAGGTGAAGGGCGAGTGGGCGACATGCAGGCATGTTCCCTGACCCAAGGTGAAGGGCAAATGGGTGGTATGCAGGCAGAAGGATGGTGAGAGCCAAGCCCGAAAGGCAGCCTCGCCTCACTGTGTCATCCTGAGGTGGCCCTTTGGCCGAGTGCCTTACCTTTGCGGGCAGCTGTGGTGAGCAAAGCGGGTGAGCATGGCCCATGTGGTCTGGGAGGATGAGCGAGTGAAGGAGTCAGGGAATAGCTGGGCACGGGCGTGACTCTAGCACCAGCCATGGCGGGTGAGGTGAGATAGGGTGGGGTGGAGCTGGGTGGGTGGAGGCAGCCAGTGGTGGGATTTGCCGGTTCGCCGAAGTGCACAGAATCTTAACAACTTGTACACCCGAACCAGTGTGAACCAGCAGCAACCCACCTCTGCCTCAGATGCAGTATAAAAATTCTAAATACAGCCAGAAACATAAATTATTGTAAAATCTTTGATTCTTACAGCATATAAACGGACATAATTTGTTGGTAACACCAGTACGTTAACTAGTTGTCATGAAGATGCAGGTAGTCCCTGTTTAGTGTCTCTTGGACTATGATCTTTCAAAGATGTGACAATGATGAAAAAGTAATTTTGTGACCAATACCTGCATTAATGACCAATGCAGTATCTCTCTTAATTATGTGTTTTCTATTACAACCAGTTAGTACCTGTTGCCCTGTGTTTTTCCTTTACTCCACTCTCGCAGAGTGGTGAGATTACCTAAAGAAGCTATCTTTTCCTCAGCTGCTTTTCTCAGCAGTGCAGCTTCATCCCTAAAAGATGCTAATAGCAAGTTAACAAGCTCAACTTTGTGACCTTATTTAGATGGTTAGAACTAACCAATTTCATACCAAGGAGGGGGTTTTTTTGCTCCTAAGGCAAACAGTCTGCACCAAAACCTTCATTTTTGTGTATATTCATCATAGTTTGCTTGTTTACAATCCCTTCATCTCTAATAAATGTAACTAATAAACATTAAACCTCTTCTTGCTAATTATGCCAGTGTCAGTGTGAGAATTCCAAAGGGCAGGGGAGTGCTGTAAGATTTGTTTTACTCTGCTTCCTCATAAGTCCAGTTCTGGAAACCTCCCTGTTGTTTGGATTCATTCAGCTGTTTGGGGTCATATTCTTCTGATTCTCTAAAGAAAAGAAAAGCTCAAAATTGTAAGCACAATAGTGATTATATTATTTTTCACTTAGTGATTGATTTACTTAACAAGGAAGTTGTGAGTTCCAATTGCAGTTTTTAAATGAGGATTGCCTATAGTAAAAATCTTTCTATATTGCACCACTGTACTAAGTGTACAATACATTTTATTGTGTGATGGAATATTTTTCTATACATGATAATATAAAGCTATTTAGGGTGCAGGCTTATACGTAAGATACCATGTGCTAAGACTGAAACAGTGACAAACCTTTGAAGAATAGGGACTGATTATAATATAGTTGTAGCTTCCTTTGTGTTCCCTAAAGTATGCTGTTGATCTCAGTGGTGTCAGACAATCCTACAGTCATTGTTGAAGTAAGACATGACTAACAAGTTGACTGATTTTGTACATAGCATAGGATTCCATATTGGTTTTTGCTTTGGGCAGCAAAAATTGATACAGATCCGACCTTATGGTATAGTTTGAAAGGAAACCTGAGAATAACAATGACATCCAATGATATTCTAAAACATCATTTTCGGAATCAGAAAACCAATTTTGAGATCAGAATTACTCTTCCATGGAAACTGATTAAGAAAATAATGCCAAAATTAGCAGTCACAGACCAACCAATTATTTTGTATAAAAATGTAATTGTATTTGAAGAACATAACTTTTCTTTTTTTAATTCTTTTTTTAAATTGAGCTTTTAACTTTGTAATGTCACCCAGAGCCACTGAGAATGTGTTGGCCATATAAATTTTCTTAAATTAGTCAAATAAATAAAAAGGTGAAATGGTGACTACTGAAGTAATCTATGCCCTATGGTAATAACTTAACTTAGAGTCTGGCTGAAGGCAATAATTACAAATACCTTGGCATTCTTCAAGTTGACAGTATTAAGCACACTGAAGTCATGAAGGTCAGAAGTGAATATAACGATGAGAATGTGGAAGATCTTAACCTCATAGGAGGAAATAGTATCAGGGTGATTAACATCTGGGCAATTCCAGTATATATGCTGATGAAATAGTGTACTACTGTAGATTCAAACAACAACAAACCTGGAAAATGATGACAATGAATCATTCGCTTGACAGACTCAGTTTTCCAAGAAAAATAGGTTAGCATGGAATGTTGCAAGTATACCAGATAGATGAAGAAAAGAAAAGGGTATTGGAAGAATATCTGAAGGATAGTGAAGCACTAAAGCTAGTATACTAGGAAAGCTTGCTAAGTCCAACTGGCCTAAAGGAAAAAACTAAATGAATAGAAAATAGACATGGCAAGGCAAAGTATTTTATAGTCAGTATAGAAAAAAAATAGGCGTAGCAGATAATAACACATGGCAATGGCTAAGAACAAGAAAAATGAAAAAAGAGATGGATTAATTCTGGCTGCACAAAATGAAACCTTAAGAACAAATGTATACAAAGCCAGAATTGAATAGACAACCACAGATAGCAAATGAAGCCTCTGCACAGAAGTGAACAATGAACTATCTAGTTTCCTGCTGTAATAGGATCACACAGACTGATTACAAACGGACAGAACAATTACTTAGAAGAAAGACAAAAAAAATTGGATAGTGGATATGGCAATATTTGGAGATAGTAGAACAGAAGAGAAAGAACCGGGGTGGGGGGCACAAAGTACAAAGACCTGTAAATAGAAGTAGAATGATATTGCAAAAGAAAGCAAAGGTAGTACCAATAATAATAGGTGACCTGACTCTAATTCCAAAATAAGTGAAGCATTACTTGACATTAGCCTGATAAAATCACCATTGGTCAGTTGCAAAAGGCAGATTTATGTGGAACAACTTTGACAGTACCTTTAACACTATAAAACATCAACACCTGCCCATCCCAGATCCTTAGGATTCAATAGGTGGATAAAAATACCAATTTCAGTATAAACATCTGTCTGACTGTGCCACGAATCATAATACATTCATGTCAAACTGTCAATTCATGTCAAATTGTTGAAGAAAAGTGTGCATTAGCTGAATATGCAAAGTTAGTCATGAAGCATTGATAACAAGTTAAAAATTGGAACTTTTGATGTGCACAGAAAACAAAAATGAACATCAAAATAATTTAATGAAATGATTAACAAAATTCTGTTGAGCAAAATAATTACCTATAATGTAGATTACATTACATCTACAAAAGATCACAGGGAAAGTAGATAAAGATAAACCTTGGCAATGACTTAGAACTGGACGATTTAAAAAGAAACTGAGGGCATTGAATATGGTTGCTCAAAAACAAGTTTTTCAAATTAATGCTGTCAAGGCCAGATTTGAAAAATTATCAAATGACTCAAGATACAAATCATGCAGTAGGGAATAGATGCAATAGAACATATATCCAGCTCACAGGATCTGTGATTATAGTTATAATAACTGACATAAGATAGTTGCCAAAATTATTTACTGGAAATCTGTAAAAACTATCATGCCAGTAATGAAAAATTGAAAGACTACCGCTCCCTTGCCACAATTTTGAACAGAAAAAACATACCTTTCCGCTGGCTAACCCCAGAAGGCATACTGCCAACGTGGCAAGGTAAGAAAGTGAAGGTAGACACTCCGGATAAAGCACAAAGACTGTATGAACAAATAACGGGTCTGGAAAAAGAGGAGAGTAGAAGTCAAGAAGTGGGAGGTGTGGAGACACGGGCACAGAGGGAGGCAAGAAACAATAGATAACTGATTACGTATAGGATTAATTATAGGATAAAAAATAGTTAGGAAAAAGAAAGATGACACAGAGACTGAGGATCTTGTCGCTTAATATCAATGGGCTAAACTCTCCCCCAAAAAGGAAACAAACTATTAAGAAACTGCGAAGCCAGGAGATGGATGTGGTGTGCCTACAAGAGGTACACATTAAAAAAGCAGAGGAAGAACTGTTAAAAGGTAAAGGATTGGGGCATGTTTACATGGCATTGGCGGACAAGAAAAAAAGAGGAGTGGTAATTTTTGTGAAGGAAGAATTAGAGTTCAAATTTATATATGAAGGATTGAAAGGAAGATTACTAATTGTGGAACTAAGGATGGAATATAAGAGCATTTTATTGGTGGCCGTCTATGCTCCCAAAAAACCCAGAAAGAATTTTATAAGAGAGCGCACGAAAAGGTCGTTGAATTAGGAGAAGGGAATATATGCATGATGGGTGACTTCAATGGGATAGTTAATAAAAATCTGGACTATAGGAGTGCTCGAAATAATATTAAAAAGAAAAACACCCTACCGAAAACTTTTTTTGATTTAGTGGAAGAATTAAACTTAGTAGATATTTGGCGAACGCTTAATAGGAATGAACAAAAATATACATTCTATTCTAGTCCACATAATTCCTGGTCAAGGATAGACATGATCTGGATTACTGCAGAATTAAGTTTAGGTGTAGATAAAGTAGAGATTGGCCCAAATATATGGGCGGACCATAACCCAATAATAATCTCTTGGAAGGAGGAAAAAAAGGTTCCCGGAAGATGGCTATTGAACTCACAAGTAATAAAAGAGAAAGTACAGGGACCGTATGAAGAAAGAAATGAATTGGTTTCTCCAAATTAATAATAACCAACAACATCTATACAAAATTTATGGGATACCATAAAGGCATACATAAAGGGGGTATCAATAGCATATCAAGCAAAAAAAAAAAAAAAGGAGAAGCATAAAAAGTATAAAGATCTTCAAGAGGAAGTAAGACAAGTAGAAACACAATTGCAGAGCAAACCGGGGGAAGAAATACTTAAAAATAGAATGATAATAATTAAACACAAACTGAATATCCTTGACCAGGAAAAATATGCGAGGGACATATTATTTGCCAAACAAAACTATTTTGAGTTCGCCAATAAACTGAGTAGATAGCTAGGGTACAAATTAAAAAAGGAAAAGGAAAAAAGGACAATTAGACAATTACAAGATGGTGAGGAGATCTTACGTTATAAAGTGGGGGGAAAGAAAAAGATAGTGCAAGCCTTCTTCGAAGAATTATACAATCAGGAAACAATAGCAAAGGAGAAAATAGTGGACTATTTGAATGAGGAAGAGGGATCAAATATCAGAGGAAAACAAGGAGTTATTGATCAAAGAGATAACGATGGAAGAGTTAAAAGAGGCAATAAGGAGGCAGAAAGCGAATAAGATCCCAGGTACAGATGTTCTCCCAGGAGAAATTTATAAAACCTTCGGAGAATTGCTAGATGGTGTTTTGTTAGGAATATGCAATGGAGTTTTAATGGAAGCAAAGCTGCCAGATTCATGGAGGAAAGCATACATCTCACTGATCTCTAAAGAGGGCGCAGATGATACTATAATTAGGAATTACAGGCCAATATCCCTGCTAAATGCTGACTATAAAATATTTATGAGTACTATGGCAAACATTAGTTAGTGTTAAATAGTATTATCCATCCAGACCAAAACGGGTTTCTTCCAACTAGGCACATAAGAAATAATGTACGGACAATGATAAACATTATGGAATATTATGAAATGCATTCAGAGAAACAAATAGCCTTAGTATTTTTAGACGCACAGAAAGCGTTCGATAAAGTTAATTGGGACTTCATGATCCCAAAAATTTTAAAAATGGGTTTTGGGGAGAAATTTGAAAATATGGTTGGATCAATATACTCTAAACAAAAAGGCAAGATTGATTATTAATAGAGAATTAATGGATTTTTTTGAAATAAAAAAGGGAGTACGATAGGGATGTCCTCTGTCCCCTCTGCTCTTTATCCTAACTTTGGAAACCCTATTGCAGAAAATTAGGAATAATCAGGACATAAAAGGAACAAGAATTAAACAGGAAGAGTATAAACTCCAAGCCTTTGCGGACGATTTGTTTTTTTTTTATGGAAGATCCCTTGGTGATGGGACCAAAATTAATAAGAGAAATAGAAAAACTTGGAGAAGTAGCAGACTTGGAAATAAATAAAGATAAAACTAAAATATTAGTGAAAAATTTAATAAAAAACCAAAAGGAGGAATTAGAGGAAGGATGGGTTTGCAAAGTGTAAAGAAAAGACCTCCTCCCTAAAAGAGGGAAATTATATACCACTGTTACAACAGATAAAAAAGGACTTAGAAAGGTGGAATAAGATGCAAATATCATGGATGGGTAGAATAGCCGCAGTCAAGATGAGCATTCTACCGAAAATACTATTTCTTTTCCGAACTCTCCCAGTGAATTTAGGGAGGAGCTTTTTTGCCAAATTGACCAAAACTACAACAAAATTTATGTGGGCAGGGAAAAAAGCCAGAATTAATTTAAAATCGTTACAAGATGATAAGAGCAGAGGAGGACTGGGGCTCCCAGTTTGGGAAACCTATTATAAGGCGGCAAGTTTGGTCTGGTTGAGAGAATGGATAAACCTAAGGGATAAAAGAACACTAATTTTAGAAGGCCATGAATTACAAATGGGATGGCATGCAGCGTTGTGGAATACCAAGCCGGGGATGAGTACACATTTTCAAAGACATACAATGAGAGATTCATTGATTAAAACATGGACAGAGATTAGGAAGAAGCATTACAGAGAAATCACAGGCTGGTACTCCACAATGGAAGCAATGATCCATCCAAATACTTTAGAATTAGGAAGAATGGCCAGATACTGTCAAATATTAGACCCCCAAGGACGATTAAAGCAGAGGCCAGAATTAAGGGAACAAGGAATAAACAGATTGGTGGCCATATCTCCAACTGCAGTCGAGACTAAAGAAAGACAAAGAAGAATTCGGAATCAATTTAAAGTCGACACAATTGGATCAAATATTGATAGGGGTAGAAGAGAAATTGATAACAAGATTTTATAGATATTTATTAGAATTCGATATGGCAGAGGAGATAGTGAAGGGCCCGATGATTGCATGGAGTAGAAATGTCGGACATAATATTCAAATGGAAGTGTGGGAAAATTTGTGGAATAAAAATTTTAAATTAATGAAATTGGTTTCATATAGGGAAAACCAATATAAAATGTTTTATAGGTGGCATTTAGCACCAGAGAGATTGGCAAAAATGTATCCAAAAGTGAAACCAAATTGTTGGAGATGTAAGCAATTATAAGGTTCCTATTTCCATGTATGGTGGCTTTGCCCCAAAATTAAAAAAAATTGGTTGAAAATTCACAGCTGACTTGAAGAAATTATAGACACCAAGGTAGAGATGAATCCAGAGATATTCCTATTGGAGATAATCCCAAAAAGCTACAAAAGGGAAATTAAATACCTTATTATTC
>JAOYMU010000077.1:52031958-52042947 GCA_025802295.1 Psammodynastes pulverulentus
CACCGGACTGGAACCGTCGAAAAATCAGCTGGGAGGTGCGCGCATGCGCAGTGCAGGCAACTTTGGCGACCGCTCGCATGCCAGCAGAAATGGCTCTGCGTGCCACCTGTGGCACGTGTGCCATAGGTTTGCCATCACTGCTATAGGGGTTTCTTCCCCTGATGTTGCTGCCCTGTCTGGCAATATTGAGGATATCATTTCTGAGGCTATTGCTAGAGGGATTGCAGCAGGCTTGCAACAAAGAGTGCAAGCCTTCAGGGGAGAAGAGGGTGGTGGCTTGCCTCATCCACAGCAAAGACGGGAGGATTACTATAGAGACCAGTGGGCTTCCACATCTTCCAGAGCTTCCTCCCAAGGTGCACCTTTCAAGTCCCAGCCTCACTCCAGGGATTATGAGTTTGGGGACCATGATTTGTCAGATGAAGAAGGGGCTACTCCAGAAGCTCCAGCCTTCATGGGGCTATTTAAACCAAATCTCTTCAGGCCCTTACTCCTGAAGGCCAAAAGAGTGGCACAAATTTCGGGGGACCCTGGTTCTGATTTGGCTCTTCCTTCCCAAGAAGTAGGTGATGGCCTTTTCTCTGAACCGGCCTGGAACAGGAGATAATACCTTCCCCTAAATTATTTTTAGATGTTGCACAACGTCAATGGTCTCACCTGGTGCTTTCTTTGTCCCTGGTAGCACTGACAAACGCTTTTATAATATTGGCCCACCTCTTTCTAGCGTCATGGAGGTTCCCTCAGTGGATCCTCCTCTAGTGGCCTTGGCCTCCACGTCCCCCCTTTTAACGGATGCAGCCGATGGGTTAAAGGTGGAGGACAGGAAGGCTGAGATGACCTTTAGGAAGATGCACCAGGCCACTGCCTGGGCTATTCGAGCAGCAGCGTCAGCTTCCTTCTTTAACAGGCCATCTCTCCGTTGGCTTAAGCAATGCAGCAATCAGTAGATCCTGGCGACTCCCGTCTGCATCAGGACCTCAATAAGCCGGTGGCTGCAGCTGAATTCTCAGCTGACACGACCCTAAACGCGATCAAGTTCGCTTCTAAGGCAATGGCGTTCTCTGTCACCTCGAGACGCCTTATGTGGCTACGCCATTGGCAAGCTGACATGAAGGCCAAGTGGAGGTTGGCATCAGCCCCTTATCAGGGCACTCACATTTTTGGGGATGCTCTTGCCCCCATCCTGGTAGAGGGGAAGGATGGCAGGAAGTACTTGCCGGTGGGGCCTAGGAGACCGGACTGTCGCCCGGCGCCTTTCCCCCATCGGCAATTCTTCCGCCGAGCTCTTCTGTTCCTTCGTATAACCGGACCCAACGCTCCCCTTTCAGAGGGTATGACCGTCCCTGGGATAGGTCATCCCTTTCGGATAGAGCGAGGCAACAATTCCCTCCCCAACGGCCCTTTCGTAGGGCAGGAGGTCATCCGTACCGCAGATCCCCCTGATTCATTGAGGGATCCTCCCATCAGAGGGCGATTGGCCCTCTTTGCAGACCGATGGGAGAGCATTATATCGGACTCATGGGTTCTGCGAACCATAAAATTCGGCCTGTCATTGGAATTCCTCTCCACCCCTCCGAATCACTTCCTTCATTACCCAGTGTCCAGGAATCCTTCCAAAAGACAACTTCTGGACATGGCCATTTGCCACCTGCTCGCAATTCGGGATATAGAGCAGGTTCCTCAGGAGCAACAAGGGCAGGGATTTTATTCGATCTTATTCATAGTCCCGAAGCATTTGGGAGGGTGGAGACCTATCCTGGACCTAAAGGGTCTAAACTTTCACGTGCGATACCGACGTTTCAAAATGCATTCCCTCCGTTCCATCCTGGAGGGAATACGAGTGGGTGACCTCCTCTCCTGCCTAGATTTGACAGAAGCCTACCTGCATGTGCCCATCCATCCCTGTCACAGGAAGTTCCTTCGTTTTTGTTATCTAGGAAGACACTTCCAGTACAGGGCTCTTCCCTTCGGGTTGTCATCAGCCCCGAGGACTTTCACCAAACTGATGGCTGCCCTGATCACACACCTGCATTCCATCCTGGTCAGGGTGCAAGCCTATTTAGAAGACATTTTAATCCAGTCCTCCTCTCTCGATCAAGCATGGGAGGACTTGCGACTTGTGATTCAGTTCGTACAGGACAGCAGCTTCTCACTGAACCTCGATAAGAGCCATCTCCTGCCATCGACTCACATCCAACACCTAGGGGCAGTAATCAACACCACGCTAGGGAGAGTGTTCCTCTCCCAAGATCGCCGTGACAGCATCAGAGACATGGTAAGGTCAAATGGACAAATCGGCTCCCTTGGACTTCCTCTCATGCCTATTGGGGAAAATGATTTCTTGCCTGGCTATTGTTCCCTGGGCCAGGCTTCACGCTCGCCCCCTCCAATGGTTCCTCCTGCCCTTTCAACGGCAAGGCAGTGCCAACTCAAACGAGAGGGTTCAAATTCCTGTGGAGATCTTCAATCCCTGCGATGGTGGGCATCCCCGGCCATGTCCAAGGGTTGTTTACTCAAGGAGCCCAACTTACTGGTGATCACCTCCGATGCCAGCCTCTTCGGGTGGGGTGCTCACCTACACGACCAAGTCACGCAGGGACGCTGGTCTCCAGCAGATCTCAAATACAATATCAATTGGCTGGAGCTCAGGGCGGTACACCTGACCCTGTTACATTTTCTTCCCCTCATTGCGGGTCAACACATACTGATTCTAATGGACAATGTAGCCACAAAGGCTCATATAAACTGCCAAGGGAGCACTCGCTCTCAGGGACTGTACCTCAAATCACAACAACGGGGGTTATGGGTGGAGGCGAACCTGCTGTCAATTTGGGCAGACCACATATCCGGCTTGTCCAACATGAAGGCAGACTGGCTCAGCCAGATGACCATCAACAACTACGAGTGGTGTCTCAATCCGACTCTATTTCAGGAGTTGGTCCAGCGGTTTGGATTTTAATTACAATTAAAATACCAATTCAACTAAATTCACCCTAATTCCATATTTAAAAACCCCCATCTAAAATCCCCTTGGTCACCCCAGGCTGGCCTGCCAGAAGAGCCAGGTCTTTAGCTCCCGACAAAATGATGTTAGGTCTGGGAGCACCCGCAGCATTTGAGGCAGTTCGTTCCAGAGGGTTGGCGCCCCCACAGAGAAGGCCCTATTCCTTGGGGTCACCAAACAGCACATGGAGGCCGTTTGGACCCTCATCAGCCCCTCCCTGTGGGAGCGTACTGGTCGGTGGGAGGCCATTGGCAGAACGTGGTTTTGTAGATACATAATAGACTCCAGAAAATAGTGTAGCAACATTTATTTGACTGGATATAATCATATCACTATAGTCGTATCCCAAAGTATTATCTATAATTATTTTGATAATTCTTAGACTTTGGGCCACAAAAGATAAGGGCAAAAGGATTTTTTCTTTTATTGGGATTGATGACAACAGACTACTCAGATATCACCGTTCATAAATCCCTTGTATGGAAAAGACTCTTAACTGCCATTTCGGCTAACTACCCAATGTTCAGTGCATGCTATTCTGAAGCTCTTAAAGGTAGTTTGTTTAATAGCTATGACACAAAATGTAACTACATTATGCACAATGTTAGGCTAATTGCTGAAAAGAGAAAAGTAAGATAAAATATCTAATTATCTTGGTATATGTTCTATTAAAAGAAAGATGAAGGATTGATGGCTACCTTCATAATACTGCGTGAGCAGTACAACAAAACATTTTGGGTAGTTTTGAATATGAATCACAGGGAAAGGGCTTCTGGATAAAGGAATTTTGGCTAACTCGCAACAGATAAAAACATGCCAGGTTCTAAAAATGCTTGCTGCTGTTTAGAGAACATCAGCATGGTTAAATATCTAGTTGAGAACCATTTGGTATAAGGATCAGGCACAGAAGAGACTGTCTATAGAAATTGCTTGAGTTCTCCCCCCCCCCCCCCCATTCATATCAGAGAGATTGGAGAAAAAGTTTAAAAGAGAGTAAGCACACAATAGAGAATTCCCTAATTCTAGTTTACATAGGACTATTGGGGCTGCTTGCATCAGCATATTGTTTTTGAAGTTTCTTCCCCATTCTGTACCACTATCTTGTCTCCAATGAATATAAATACAAAGATTTTCCTTTTTGCTAATTATCCCAGTGCCAGGGTGTCAAAGGATATGGCAGTAGGGAGGGGGAACACAATTGGGGTCATGTGATTTCCCACTTAGTGAGTAGTTTGCTAAAGTAGTGCTGCTGATCCCAATTCTGGTTGCTAAATGAAAGCTACCAGTATAACCTTTTCCTCAAACTGTTTCAATTCTTTTTTTTTTTCATTTGTTACAATGGGCATGAAAAAAAAAGGAATATTTTTATGAGTTCTGTGGTGCTAATTATTTCATGAATCTATATGATTTTGTCCAAAAGCCAGTAGCATTGAGGACCATCCTTACATATTTGTTGCTTTCTTTTATTTCCTAAAATGTTTTATTTATACTTTTTTATGCTTTTTACCAACTGTTGTATTTTTCAGTAATCAACCAATATTCTGTTGAAGGCTGAGATTTGTGGGGTAATAAATGCAGTTATGACTTAATAATACTAAGTTGACTGAACACACACGCACACACGCACACACAAACAAAAACAGATGTTTATGTCTGTAAAATATTAGAATTTGACATTTGTGCTATTTCAAATCTTTGCAGGTTGCCTGCCTTACTTATATAGCAAGCAATTTTCTAAACTGCAAAACAGAATCCAAACGATGGGGCACTGCTCATGCAAGTATTGTACCCTATCAGGTGAGTTAATGGCTTGTTTAAAGTTAAATCTGTTTTCCTCATTTTGTCTTTATGTTACACTTTGGAATCAGTTTTTTTGTCTAAAAATTGTCCCTTATCTACCTATTGTAGATTGTGCATATGCACGCATTGTAATAGGTTATTAAGAAGAACATGAATTTGAATGACTGAAATGGTTAGCTGTAGTGAGATGAAGTTTATGATCTTTGATATTTTTATGCCTGTATAAAACCACCATATTTTACATTTTATTTAAGTAGTAATTTCCATTCTATAGATTTAACAAATAGAAAAGGTAGACGTATTCCTTTTTATTAATTACTTTATAATATAAAATACAAAAGCAAATAATAGGAAAAGTAAGGTAGGGAAAAGGGAAGAGAAAAGTATAGAGAAAAAGAAAGAAAAAACATTGACGTCCGACTCCCTTTGGTGCAGTAGAATGAGAAGTAACATTGAACCCCAAACTTTTTACTTTTATTTAATAGTATAAATTAGCCATTTCTATAACAACAAATCTATTTAATCAGTAAAACCCAAAATCAGAGTTTCATATTTTTCTACCTCAAGCATAAAGTCCAGAAGCAGTTTCCAAGTAAAAACAAAAGTACTTGTGTTCTTTTTCTTTTATCAAGTTTGGAAAACATCAGCTTGGCCTGCCCTTGAAACAATTTGACCTCTGATTGTGACATATAAACAATTAGAAGTATTTGAGATTCATGATGTAAATGCTTAAAAGAAAGACTTACCTGACATTTATTAAGTTAGCAGATTTAAATTCCTGTGAAGGTAGCAGCATTTAGCATCTTGGCTTATTTTAAGAACTTAAACAGGATTATATCTGAATAATATTTGAATGGGGAATATTAGGAAATCCCAAGGATGTAAACTTAAAAACCATTTCTGTAAGGAGACAGTGGTAAATCACTTTAGTATCATTGTGGGAAAAAATCATGAATGTATCTATATAGTCACCAGAAGTTGAACTTGTAGCCTCAGAATGATAATGTTACATTTTAAGATTAATTCTAAATACAAAATCTGTTGATATAAAATTGAAACAGAACATAATAGTCTGAAAAGTTTTGAGTTTTCCTGCACTCTTCATCAGATGTAATTATTAAAAAGGAAGGACATGGAAAGAGGAGGCAAAATTTTAAAAATCAGGAAAAATATAAATGTTACGTTTGTAAATACCTATGCCCTCTTCATTTTCAGAACTGTGGAAATAGAAATAAGGAACAACCATTTTTCTTTGTCTCTTTAACTTGATTAAATATACCAAAAACATTAATTCTCCATCAGGAAACAAATTCCGGTCTAAAATACTGGCATTTAAATGTATTTTTTGACCTAAGAGAGCATAATTGAAATCTAATGAATGAGTGTGTTCTGATTTGCACCTTAATTCAGGACGTACAGATTGAGTCAGTATGCACTAGAATTTGCAAAGGTAAACATCATTATTTCAATAGATAATTTATTCAAGATTGAATGAATTTGTGACCAAAGTACAAGCAAGTCTGATGTCTTCGGAGTACAGTCCCAATATACTTGAGCTATAATTCCCAAAGATATGATTGATTATCTTTTTGCTTCCTGAAATATGATTCAATGAGAATCATCTCTTTTACAGTCATTTATTTGCAACATTTTTCAGTGGTTCAGCATGGCTTAAAATAAATCTATAAAATAAAATTATTTAAGTCACATCTCATCACAATTCTTTCTAAAAGAAAATTAAACTGCTGTTTTTGCCAGGAATTATAATAAAAATTGGCAAGATATGTATTCAGAAAAGTTTGAAATATCCATTATGAAAGATAAGGATTTTGGATAAGGATACTTCAAGTATGTCTAAATATTATTAAATCACAGAGGACTGAGAAACATTTGGGAATTTTTTAAAAACAGATGTTGGGAGTTGTAATAAAATCAATATTTACAACATCTGTACATGACAGTACTCAAAAGTGTTGTATAAGAAAACTAACTAATATCGGGACTTCCGGTGATGTCACTGAGACAGAAAGAGGGACTGGGACGAGCTCCGTTCCTTGTACCCCCTAATTGCTTCTCCTACGGCCCCCAACGGGGGTTTGCTAACCCCGGAGAGGTTGGCAAACAATCGCCGAAGCTCGGAGGGTGGTGTGGCAACTGGCAACTGTCCACCAGCACGGAGTTCGGCAGCGGCCGTGAGAAGCTTTGCCGCCAGTAATGGCAACACGTAGCCTTGGCAGTGCACCGTGAAGCCAAAAAGGAGAAATCAACAACCTGCAGATAAGAAGTTTCGGAGATAGATGCCTCTTGTGACCCAGCTGTTTCAATTAAATTGTTCGGGGATGGATTAAGGGATCGCGATATCCGGGAAACCTGTCGGAGGTTCGGAACAGATAAACCCCAGAGCGGCCATTAGAAGTTTGCCGAGGAGATTTAACTTGGAGGCGGTGAACGGAGCAGGCTATAAGAAGACCGTAAAGCCCTTTGATCTTGTTGGAATTTTGACTCCTTTGGCTGTTGGAGCAGAGCGGAGATTGGCGTTTTGAATCACTTTCTTTTCTTCCTATTTTCTACTACTGAACGGATGCTGGGAAACCTTCCCTTTCGGAGACTACGTGAAGAAGGTAGACAAACTTATTCTGCTGAGGGAGACATTTTGTGGTGGGCGGATTGACGACTAGATCCGGAGAGTTACACACAAGTGGCTTATTGTCTAAACTGAACTTTAATCTTTTACACATTGGGTCTTCGAGAAGGATAAGTACTATAAATAAGAGATTTGATTGACTTGGGATCGTGAGAAGAAAAACATTCTCTCTCTCTCCCCTCCCTCTCTCTCCTCATTTTTGTCTTAGTAATTAGAACTAAATGAATTGCAAGAATTTCTGATTAAATCCCACTCTGAAACCAATTGATTTTAGGAGAAGATACCTATTAGATCTGTTTGTTTTTCCAGAATTATATATATTTAATGAATTGTTAACTATTTAGATAATTCTCCCCTCCCCCTAAACTACAGTTTAAAAGTCTGTCAGGTATAAATATTCACACTCATATCTATAAGTAGAGTCAGCCTTTTAACTTAGTATATATTTTGTTTTTCCCTCTTATAGAATAATAAAAACAGGTTTTGGATAAACGGGTGCACTAAATGCAAAGGTGGGATAGAGTTCAATCTATCCTTACTGAGCAGAGAAAAACCTTAAAAGATATGGCATCTGGTTCATCTTCTGGAAAAGGGGGGAAAAAAATTTGCCTACCTCGTTGATCCCTACGACACCATCTTCCACACTAACACAAAAATCTATTGATGGGATGTTGGTGATGGATAAACCAGTTGCCCCAACTCCCACTCCAAACATGCAAGCCGCTTTGACGGCAATTCAGGAAGCCATGGCTAAGATGCAGGAGGTCATGTGCCAAAACCACCTTGACTTAAAAGCAGATAATTTTGCTATGAAGTCCGAAGTGAGTGAACTCAAAAATGAGCTGAAATCAGATATTTTAAAACTAGATGGGAAAATGGGGGCCATTCAGAAAAATATAGAGAAGAACGAGCAAGCGATCAAATCAATAGAGGTTAGGACTGAAAAGGTGGGAAAAAAATTAACATCGATGGACCAGAAAACAATATCAATTAATAAAGAACTCGAGGGTTCTCTTATTAATCTCGAAATGGACCGAGCCGCCTTTTGGCTCAGGTTCCAAAATATAATAGAAAATAAGGATGAAGATGTTGTGGATGTGATGTCGAATCTGTTGGCAGAACTCTTAAACAAAACTAAGCAGGATTTCCAATTAGAACTCGATGAGGTGTTTAGAGTAAATACCAGCTATGCAAAAAAATTCAATTTCCCTAGAGAAATCCATGTGAGGTTTGCACGTAAGAAAATCCGGGACGAGGTATATAGAGAAATCAAAATGAATCCTATTAATTATAAGGGTAAAGATATAATCGTACTCAAACAAATTCCCCGAAAAGTGAGAGAAACTAGAAAAGAATATAAATTTCAGTCAGCCGAACTACAGAAAAGAAATATCATCTTTAGGTGGCTGATCCCGGATGGGCTATTAGTAACCTGGAGAGAACAAAAATATAAGATTGAGAATTTGGAAAAAGCCCACGAGTTGCTAGATCTCATAACGACTTCAGAAGGAGAACAGAGCCACCAAGAGACTTTAAACACCCAAGAGATGAACTTACAAATGGCAGGAAAGGAATTAATTAAAGGGAAGGGGAGAAATTTATCTCCTCCAAACAGAGTAGCGACTAGAGCACAAACACAAAAAGAACTAACAGAACTAAGTACCAACGGGAAGTAAGATATGGGAGGAGCGGAAAAAGAGACTAAACTGATTTCCATGAATATCAATGGTCTCAATTCACCAAGTAAACGAAAAAAAATTCTCACAAAACTTTGTAATTTACATGTCGATATAGCCAGCCTACAAGAGACCCATATTAGAATTGAGGACAAAGATTGTTTAGAGTATCCCAAACTAGGTAATTTGTACATTTCTTCGATGACCGAAAAAAAAAGAGGTATTGCTTTGTATGTCAGGAGGGATATCAAATCGCGGCTTGTATTTTCGGATTTTGACAGTAGAATGCTTTTTGTAGAGGTGCTAATTGGTGCGAGATTAATAACAATAATTTCAATTTATGCCCCAAATGATAATTTAATTGAATTTTACCGAAATTTACATAAGAAAATAGTTGATTTTGATTTGAAGGACATTTGTATTTTAGGGGACTTTAATGCGGTGCCAGATAGGAATTTAGACTATATCAGCACTAAAAACAATAAAACAAAAAAAAAAATTCTTCCATCTTCGTGGTTGGATTGTGTCGATGAATATAACCTATTGGATTTATGGCGCACTAAAAACCCTATTAGAAAACAATTTACCTTCTACTCATTTCCCCACCAATCATGGTCACGTATTGACATGATTTGGGCAAACGGATCTATTTTGAATGAGATTAAACAAATCGAAATCCTATCAAATTCTTGGGCAGACCATAACCCAGTACAACTAATCTGGAAAGGTGAGATAAAAAGAAAGGCGAGATGGTCGTTAAATACGAGAATCTTAAAAGAAGATAACTTTCTTAATAAACTTAAGGAAGAGATAAAGTGGTTTCTCCTGGAAAATACCTCCCAAGAGATTTCTAACCAAACCCTATGGGACACTTTGAAAGCCTACTTAAGAGGGCTTAGTATAGCTTATATGGCTAAAAGAAATAGAGAAAAATTAGCATCACAAAAAGATTTAGAAAAACAATTGGCTATCTACGAATCACAACTGCAAACAACGCCCCAAGATGAGAAGATTAGAGATAAGCTACTAGTGACCAAACACAAAATAGCAATTCTTGATCAGAACGAAGTAGCTCAAAATTTAAAATTAAGTAGGCAATATTACTTTGAGCACGCCAACAAGCCTGGCAGATGGCTCTCCTATAGGTTAAAAAAAGAGAAAGAAGAACGGACAATCCATCAATTACAAGACTTAGACGGAACTATATATACTGCGCTTGAGGATAAGAAGAAAATAGTGTTTGATTTTTATTCTGACTTATATAAGGAAGAGGAGATAGAGCCCAGTAAAATAGATCACTACCTAATTTGCAGCAAGACCTTAGGAGCTCTTAAGGAACTGAAGATAGACCTAGCAGAACCGATTACAGGAGATGAATTAAAAAAAGCAATAGCCAGGCAAAAATTAAATAAAACCCCAGGACCTGATGGCCTCCCGGCAGAGGTGTACCAAGAATTAGGTGAACCATTAGAACCCCTGATGTTAGCCATTTTTAACGAAATTTTGACTGATGCCAGGATGCCGGATTCATGGAGGGATACATACATTACACTGATCCCTAAAAGTGATGCTGACAAAACACAAATTGCAAACTATAGACCCATTGCATTACTGAATTCGGATTACAAAATTTTTACGCATATAATAGCCGGAAGACTCAAGACCGCTCTAACCTCTTTCATCCACCCAGATCAAAACGGTTTTCTCCCGACCAGACAGACAAGGAATAACACAAGAATGGTTCTAAATTTATTGGAGTTTTTTGTAGCCCACCCCGAAAAACAAGCTGCGTTTATTTTTTTAGACGCTCAGAAAGCATTTGATAATTTGAATTGGGTATTTATGAAGCAGGTAATTCATTCCCT
>JAOYMU010000077.1:52671203-52691215 GCA_025802295.1 Psammodynastes pulverulentus
GGTAAACCGGGAGGACGGAAACCACAGCCACTCCGTCTTGGAAGGGTTGAGCTTGAGTTTATTGCTGCCCATCCAGGAATACTGTGTCCAGTTGTGGAGACCTTAGGGTTTTGTTTTTTTTTAAATGGTAAAACAAAAATGGTGCAAGATGCAAGGGACAAAGCATATCAGAAGACATTGGAGGAACTAAATATGTACAGCCTTGAGAAGAAAAGGGAAAGAGAGGACTCAATCAAATATTTAAATATTTTAAAGTATGAATAAGGTTTTAGAAGGCAGTATTTTCAATATTAAGCAAAAATCAAGAACATAGAGACATAACTCAAACTGACAGGAGGTAATAAGTTCAAAAGTAATGTCAGAAAGTATTACTTCACAGAAAGAATAGTGGAAAATAGGAACAACTTTCAGCAGAGGTAGTGGGGCAATCATCAGTAACTCAGTTTAAATATGCTTGGCATAAACACATGTTCATCATCCAGTTATCCAGCCACACTGTGACACAAGCATAATTACTTTTTCCTACAATTTATACTGGAAAGTATTGGGATCCTGGGATAAATAAGATAAGAATCACAAGCAGATGAACTAATTCTACTTTATTGTAAAACTACAATACAAAGACTTGGTCACATGGAAAAATGTTGAGCAATTTATTACACTGGTGATCAGTTCATTCGGAGAAAGTTAACAGGTATCATCTATCCAAGATTGTAATCTCAAGGGTCCACTGCTTTTCAACTTATCAGAAATAAAAAAAAAATATTTGTACAATCTGGTTCTTCATAAAGTGATAAATTCCAAAATGTTCTAAATAATTCATATGTACATTCATATCATCTCATTAATATACTTAATATCATATTAATTAATGAAATAGTTTCCCTTTGTTCGTTATTCTGCCAGCATAATGAAACTGATAACTAACCATTTTAGCTATCTAATAAAATGTTTTGTTGAACTAATTTCATGTTATGATCATAACACACACATATTCTTTAATATGGTATAGTATGGAGTATTCCAAATATCACAAATAAAATTCGAAGCCATCTGAGCACTTTTGTAGCTGTGACAACTTCCAAACAACTAAAAGTGAAGGATTGATTCCAGATCAAGGACATAGCATGTAAGTTTCTCCTTCCCCTTCTTCTTTCACAATCATCACTAATAAATCTTATACCCTTTTTTAATGGGAAGTAAATAATTTTCCTTGTTCTGATGATGAAGCTTCTGTAGGAAATAAAGGGGGAGGACATTTTTTAAACTATTTTGAAATTTGAATATGAATGTGGAGTTTGTTGCTAAGAATTGACATTTAACTATTAAAACAGTCATTGCATTTTTGACCAGCTTGCTAGATGCTAATTAGAAACTACATGAACTTAAGGTTATAATAACAAAATTGTTATGGAATTAGTTGGTCTGGAATTTACTCAAAATCCATAGGATTTTGCCCCTGATGGCAATTAATCCTCTTAATGAGGGTAGTTCTCACTTACTCTCAAAACGTCTTTCCTGCAGAGTATATTGTAGTAAGTTTATAGAACTCTCCTAGATACTAAGATGGCATGTACTTGAAAGAATAATACTGACATTCAATCATTTTACATGTTTGTCAACGATTTTTAAACTTAAACATTTTCTAAGATTTAAAATCATCATGGACATGTAGACCTCAACTTATGACCATAATGATCCTAGGGAATATGCACGCAAGCACCTGTGTTTTAGATCCATGTCCCTCCTGGCTTGTGAAAGCTTCCTAGGAGGTGAAAGGCGGGTGCACTCTGGTGGTTATTAATGCTTCCCTACAGGAAGGGGTGGTGCCCCAGAACTTTAAGAAGGCTGTAGTCTGCCCTCTTCTTAAGAAGCCATTGAGGGACTCCACCCAGTTGAATAATTTCCAACCTTTCTCCAATCATCTTTTTGGGGAAGGTTGTTGAGAAGGTGGTCGCGTGGCAGCTTCAGAGGTTTCTGGATGAAATGGATTATCTCGACATCTCCAAGTCAACATTTAGGCCTTGATTTAGGACCGAAAAGGCATTGGTTGCACTTTTGGATGTCTCTGGTAGGGCATCTCTCAGCAGCTTTTGATGCCATTGACATCAATGGGGCGGCTTCAGGGGATGGGAGTGGGAGCCTTGTGCTGCCTGGTTCACTTCCTTCCTCTGCAGCCACTCTCAGTCAGTGTTGATAGGAGAAAGATCCAGCCCTCTCCCACTGCTTTATGGGGTTCTGCAGGGCTCGGTACTCTCTCCGGTCCTGTTCAACATTTATATGAACCGCTGGGTGAGATCATCCATCACCATGTACTGAGGTATCACCAATATGTTGATGATATTCAGCTGCATGTCTTGGCCTATGGTGAATTAAGTGATGCCGTGTCCTCCCTCACAGTGCCTGGAGGCTGCTAGGGGCTGGATGGGGAGCAACGAGTTGAAACTATACCCTTGCAAGATTGAGTGGCTCTGGGTTTCGGGTTCGTTGGCTCAGGGAGAATTGCCACCTTTGGTCTTGGTTGGATGGCACTTCCCCCAAAAGACCCTGTGCATAATCTAGGGGTTTTCTTGGCCTCATGACTCCTGCTCAAAGAACAGGTGGCGGTTGTGGCTAGGAGGGCCTTTGCAAAACTGTGGGTTGTGCACCAGTTACGCCCTTTCTTGGATGCCCTTTCCTGTCAGTCCCTACTCACAGTCACTCATGCCTTAGTCACTTCCCATCTTGACTATTGCAACATGCTTTACATGGGATGCCCTTGAAGAGCATCAGGAAGCTCCAATTGGTGCAAAATGCAGTGTACCGCATGGTTTTGTGCAGTCCCCGGTGTGCACATCTATCTCCTGCAGGAGCTGCATTGGTTGCCAATTTGCTTCTAGGTGTAATTCAAGGTGCTGGTTATCACCTTTAAAACCCTTCATGGCATGGGACCAGATTATCTGACTAATCAGTTCTTTCAGGTCACATCTACCCAACCCATTAGAGCGGGGAGGCAGGGAATGTTGCAGGTCCCATCCCCGAGGGAGATACACCTGGTGCAACCCAGAAGGGCCTTCTCCGTGGTGGCTCCCTCTCTCTGGAACATCATCCCCACAGAGAGTAGAATGGCTCCCACTCTAATACTCTTCTGGAAAGCGCTGAAGATCTGGTTCTGTCAGCGGGCCTCGGGAACTCAGAGTAGGATGGACCCCATTAAATGGCTCCTGTGATCTGCTGTTACCAGGGCGGTGGGAGTTGGGGGGCAATTTTGTTATATTGTACTATATTAATTTATTTATTTATTTTTTTAGTTTTTATTGTTTTAAATGTGGTTTTATATCCTGTAAGCTGCCTTGAGTCGCTATGGGTGAA
The DNA here is from genome assembly GCA_025802295.1 of Psammodynastes pulverulentus. Taxonomy (NCBI): domain Eukaryota; kingdom Metazoa; phylum Chordata; class Lepidosauria; order Squamata; family Psammodynastidae; genus Psammodynastes; species Psammodynastes pulverulentus. The sequence goes on from JAOYMU010000077.1 coordinate 52,674,555, forward strand.
TAGACGGTAATATAAATTCTATTATTATTATTATTATTATTATTATTATTATTATTATTATTATTATTATTATTATTGATGATGATGATGATAATAATGGAAGTTGCTCATTATGACAAGTTGTGGTGGTTGTTAAATGAGGCAACCATGTCAAGGGGCCTGCTGGGATGCAAAGATGAAGTGGTGCTACTTATGTTCTATAGGTCTATAGAGTTCTGGAGATCTACAGAAGATAGGTGAGTGATTGGTGAAGGAGTGTGTGGAATCTGGTGGGATGAGAAAGCAGGCCCAGTCAGGAAGGCTTAAACCTATGCTAAACATCCCAGATCTGAAAGCTAAATAACTTGTGTGGGTTAAGTAGAGTGTGAGTGCCTCACAGGCAGGGAAGACCCTGTGATGCTAAGCATAGGCCCAAGCCTTCCTGCCCCGGCCTCCTTCCTCTCCCAAGGCACTCTGTGCTTTGTTTTCCATTCCTTGGGGTCCCCACAGGTTTTGAGCCTGCTTTCTCATCCCACCAGATTCCCCACATTCCTCTTTCACCGATCATTCACCTATCTTCTATAGATAATCAGAACTCTGTAGATCTATAGAACATAAATAGCACCACTTCACCTCTGCATGCCAGCAGGACCCTTGACACAGTCCTGGAAGCACGTGCCATTTCTGGAGCAACCCCCAAAGGGGTGCTTACTTCTGGGATGGTACCATGTGGTTTAGGAAGGCTCTTTTTCCACAATGTGTGCTCTAAAGCTCTACAAAAGGTGATTGATCAGTGATGGGGGATGGCAAAGATGATGTGGGATATGATGAATGTGAAGCAGGCCATGGCAGTAGGATGGGGAAGCAGACCCAAGCTGCGGGACCTCAGGGAGACAGAATGGGGAAGATGGGGGAAGTGATAGGCAAGGTGCAATAAGGGCAAATCCACCTGAAGTTTGCACATATGATGCTGCAGTGGTCATAATTTAAAAACTGGGTCAGAAGTAGCTTTGGGAGTATCTGTCATAACTTTGAACAATTTCTAAAAAATTGGTTGTAAATCAAGGACTACCTGGCCTCTGCTAAATTCTGGGAGGACAGCTATATCTCAGAGTTTAAAATCTCACCTAATAACTATCTATACAGCAGAGTGGTCCACCAACTATAAGGTCAGAACCAAACAAACACAGGAGGTATAGCACCCTCAATTTAATAAAAGGGACAATACAATCATCGGTTATCCCCATGGAGGATGAAGAAGAATTTGTTCAATTGTTTGGCACTTTTTCTCTAGAAGAACAGCAAACCGTTACATACAAAGTCAAGGCAATTAAATCAAAGATTCAGTGACTGCTGCAACCTAATTCCTCAACACTTTACTGTACTGTTCTCCAGCTGTCCTACTGTTGAAATGCTGACAAGTTCATTCTCGGAGTGCTTTACACAACCATACACTCACACACAAAACAGATGCTCCAGCCCAAAGCTCACTCAAGCAAATGAATGGAACATGAAGTTATTCAATATTAACACAATCCTTTTGTAATCTCCCAGATTATTAGTCATTTGGGAATGCTGAAGCACTTTCAGGTTGAAAGGATTGAATGGTAGCATCACTGTTGCCCAGAGGATGCCCAGTTGAAGGCTCCTTTCATATTCCCGATCTCTCAGATGTTCATTGTACAAATGATAATCCTTTACAACAAATAGTCAAACTACAACATTATCTCCATTGGCTTTCCCTATATAAATCCTGATTCTATTCATTTAGTAGTTGCCCCATCTATAACTTGCTATTCCTACTTACAAGTGACATTTCTATAGTAACCCTGAGTATGGCCAATCTTCAATTCTTTAATTAAAATCCTTCATTATCTGTGAGTCTAAACTAGCTGATAGATATCTTTTAATTTTACTTTACATTGTTGATGTGGTTCTTCTTTCCTTGTCTTTGAAAGGCATGAAGTGAATATTAAGAACCTGACATCTTACTATAGTGAATAACAATTAATAACCAATTATGATAAATCTAAAGACAAAAGCACAATTGATTCCCATGAATGAGAGAACATATGCTTCAAATATTTGGGCATAGTATTTCTGGCCTCTAGGAAATTAACAATCCCCAATAAATTATGCTACTTCTGCTGCTCAAAACAGCACACAAGCAATAATTAAATTTCACACGTAACAGGGTAAATTGCATCTAGAAGCAATTAAACTGTTTACGGCTAAAATAGTTGCTCAACTATTATACGGGTTATAACTTGGTCCATACAAAAACCTGAGGGCTTATGAAGTCATCTAATCAATCTTCTTTAAGACTTTGTTCAGTACCCCAAAATACTCAGTCGATGTAGTCGTGAGGTTGAAGCTAACATGCCAAGTATTAAGACTCAGGTCTGGACTATGGTTCTAGTCTCAGGATTCAGAATCACATTGGCTCTTCAGGCTTGATGCCTCTTCTGTTGTCAGACTATCAATCCCACTGGCACTGTAGCTGTATATAACTGCAGGCTTGACTGTCCCTAAATCTTTAATTACCCTGAAGAAGGCCAAATCAATACAGTAGTAAAAGAAAAAGTTAAGGACATTAACTGCCAACATTATATCACCAGTGTTCCTGAATTATATCGTTAAATATTAAGATAGCTCTAAACCCTCTAATGCAGCTATCACTCTAATGCTGGTAAATATAAAAGGGCCTTTTCCAGAGCTTACTTTGATGCCATTCCATCTGCATTGCTGGTGAGAATTTTTTCTAGGATTCCTTATTTGAAAACACTTTGCTTTTGTGGATACAGGGAGGCAGAGCTCTTGCTCATGTACTCATGAGCAACAGTGTCTCGTTTTTCAAGGACAAAATATGCTCTGATCTCCCCAATCATTTTTAAATTTAAGAATGATACTAATAAATGTATACTTTTTAAGAAATTGTAACTCCACACTATATTACGAGGTGACCAAATAGTTTCACCAAGTCATAAAATTGCAAAAACTTTTAATCAGATATGTTGTGTTATTGTCCTTTTCCCTGATAACTAATTGCTGTATTAAAGATATTTGAGTACTCAAATTCTTTATTCCAGAGTTCTTACAAATAATGAGTATCTATTTTAACTAAATCTTTAGTTGTTTAAAAAGGACAGATCAATGTTTATCCAAGAAATGAATCAATATGGAAAATAATTTTGGAGTTTTAGATGTTTATAATATATCGGGATTAAACTGTGAAATCACGACATGATTAATAGAATTCACTGTATTTTTTTTTAATTAGGGGCAATCCAAATACTTCTCACAGAAATTCAATTAGTTAAAAAACTTGTTGTGTGTGACCCCGCCCTTATTTCTCCCACCTTAAAAACTCAATCTCTACCCTATAATTTTAAATCTGGGAATTTAGCAGATCTCATTTATTTTCCTCTTAAATGCAGTAGGATATTTATTTATTCAATTTAGCCAAATATTTATATCAATTGTGACTGTGATAAACAATTTGATAAATATATAGACAAATAAAGGCTTCCTTACAATAGCTATCGCTACAGTTCCAATTTTTTTAAATAAATGTCAAGTGGTAATTTAGTATTGTGATATACTTGTTGAACTGTTATACAGATTGTGTAGAATGGGAAGGAATATCACCTGCAATTTTCATAATGTCAATATTTTTCAGCAACATACAAAAGAAAATTGAATAATAACTTTCATGTACATGCAAGACAATGAGTTATTTAAGACTTAATAAAACAGGTCAGAAACATTAAAGAAGCATCATTAAAAATACTCCAAATCAAAAGGAGCAGAAAACTATCACCAATATAGGTCTAAACTGTTCAAATGATAACCATCAAAGAGTTTTATTTGTTTTCATAGATTTCATGCCTTATTATTATTATTATAATTTGTTGCAGTCAGCCAAATACTTAAGACTGGATTTGGCATTTTTATGCATCCATCAAGTCTTTCCCAAGGATCTCTGATAGCAGATGTTTAATAATATTAAAGGTATTGTCACAGGATGTAAGCTGTTCCAGGTAAAGTTTCTTTTTGCAATTGACAGATGATGATTTGTCAATGCTGATGCTGTTCAGGTGCACTCTAGATGTTTTGGAATTGTATCCAAGATCAACATTAATATTTATTTTAGCTTTGCTTTCTTTTGCCACATTCCTTCTGCTTCTGTTTGCAGGTTTTTTATTTTATGTTTTTCTCCAGTTCTTTCTCTCTTCTGTCTCCAGGTACTGTAATATCCACTATCCAGATTTTTTAAAATCATTTTCATTAGCAATGGTTAAGCTTGAGGTGGCATTGTAGCTTCTTCATTTTCTTTTACTTTGCCTAATTGTGAACCTTGCAGTTCTTTCTTGTAGACTAGATTTCAGAAACCTTCAAAGTCAAAAAGGACCAAGAATATATTGGCTCAGAGAAGGCCACCCAATCATTGACCATGCTTCAACCCTCTAACATCTAGTTGACAAGTACTCCTCTAAAGCATGCTCTAAAGCATTCATTGCTTTTAAATTTGCTTTTGATATCATTTCCAGATGCAAAATATGGGACAAATAGAATACTTTGTCAATTGATAAAAGATTACTTATTCTTATATATAGTAAAACTCCTGGATGAAAGTGATGAAAGCTCAAAGACACTGCACAAAAGAAATCTCTGTTAAGGAGGGAGTGAAGACAAGGGTGTATTCTAGCTTCCTTTATTTTTAATACTCTGTTATCAACAAATTGAATAGCCCATGTTTTCATTTGTCAACAATGGGAAATAAGACACATGTGTATTCTTCTATAGACAGATGCTGCTGTGCTACTTTGGTGCCATGGTTAAAATGCAATATTGCAAGCTGACTCTGCCATTGCAGAAATTCAATTATGTCCAGCTCAAGGTTGACTCAGCCTTCCATCCTTCCAAGATTGGTAAAATGAGGACTCAAGATTGTTGGGGGCAATATGCTGACTCTGTAAACTACTTAGAGAGTGCTGTAAAGCACTATGAAGCAGTATATAAGTCTAAATGCTATTGCTATTGCTTTCTCAAACACATATTGGCCTGAAATAGTTGTTTCAATATATTAGCTGAAGACTGCCAAGAAGAATGTCTAGAAATTAAACCAAAATCATAGTTTTTGCTAAGCACCTAAGTTTTTGCTAAGATGTCTGGTCTGGAGACTAAATAACATCTAAATAAGCAAGTCAAGATCTTTATACATTTGATTTATTTTTCCTGAGTTATAGGTGCCCATAAATCTCTTACAGATCATAGCGTTTTTGGAAAGAGTTTATGTTTCTAAAAATCATATTTCAAGCATCTCATTGCCTTCTGATCATTGTCTTTTGTCTTGAAACTGGCCTACTTAAAATTGAAACTTCTCCCTGGATTTTCATCTTCTACTGGATTAAGCTTTCTTTTTTCCAGTCAGCTTGGTCTCTTTAATTATGATTGACAGTCTTCAGTCTTCCTGAAGCCAGCCAATACATGCTAGATTATAACTTTATGTCTTCTCATGGCCAGCCATTACTTCGATGGGTTATTAATGTGAACTAGGTGATTCAATAAGATGCCATTGATTTAAAGCTGCAAGTAGACTATCCAGAAACATCTTATTGAGTTCCTTTGCACTTTTGTCAATCAGCTATGTATTTCAGTCACATAATGATCCCAAAATTCAGGAGTGCCTTCTCCTTAGCCAATTTAAATGTCCTTCCAATATCTGTTACTGAAGGCAGACGCTAAAAAAATACCCTTCAAATAAAGAGTATGCCCACGCAGTGGAGAAATAATTGAAATGATGTAACAATATTCTATATAGCCCTCTCTATGCAGATGCTCACCAGAAATTATTTCCATTCTTCACTAAATATTGTGGTCATTCTGATTTGTTTTATCTCAATATGTTATTAACATATCAATCTGATTTTATTTCCTTGACCACAGCTAAGTACTGTTCCATAGCCTGTATAATAGTCCATAGTATTAATTCTAATCTTTTTCAGATATCTTAGACTTATACTTTTCTTTTTATCTTAATTAATTACGACTCTTGTGTTTTATTTGCTGATCCATGACTGTATAGATTGATTTGATTTATAAGCCACTAAATATCCTATTTCACTCGGTGGTAATAGTGTTGGTATTTGGCTACATACTTTAAAATAACTTTTTACTTTTCTTTTTCTCATTTTTAATTAAAATTATTTTCACATTCTAACACTGATGGTTTTTTTTTCCCTCCTCAAAAGGAGTTGGCCACATAAGTAAAAATTTCTAAGGGCATGTGATTATTCTACAGGATGGACTTTCCTTCATCATCACAATTATTTTCCCAGTTTATGGTTCAAGATGTAGGAAAATCATCTCTGTTATTAGTTTGCGTTAAGGAGGAGAAGACCAATCAAAGACCAATCAAAGGAAAGTATTATGTTAGCTATACTCAGGGCTTTTTTTCGGCGCAGAAAGGTGCCGGAACGCACCCCCCATAGTCGCGCTAAATATCCCGAAAGTGATAGCACGCGATTGGTGGAGACGGAACACGTGACACGGACTCCGAAAAGGTCCCGGAACACTGTTCCGCCGAGTTCCGGCTGAAAAAAAGCCCTGGCTATAATACAGCTTAAGACTTGCCCCTAGTTTCTGAAATAAACATTCAAGATGAAATCTTAAGTACAAATGTTTTATTGACATTATAATAAACATTTTATCCCTCATTACAAAAGAACTAAATGATTTTGAAAGCCTTTGAACACCACACTATGACTGTTTAGGCTGATCTAAGGCTCCAAGAACACTAGATTATGAATGCAAATTTATCAAATGAAGACCACTAAGATCTTCTACATTTGATACTATTCCTACTATATGTAAATGTATTTACACATTGATCTTTAAAAAAAAAAATACACTTATAAAAGAAAAAAGAAAATACCACCCCAACACACATTCTATCTTACACATCTGCAGATTGACAAGTTAACTTTCCCCCAAAAGATATTCAAATCCTACATAGATAATGACAAATGAATGCCCAAGAGTCACAGGACAGTATTCAGACAGTCTTCTTAAGAGCAGTAAAGCTATTATGGAAAGCAAAGCTTTACAGTTAAAGTTTGGCACTATTTTTGGTCCCCCCCTCTTTTAAAACCAAACCAAACCAGATTAATTAAGTATTAAGGCATATCTATTACAGGAAGAGAAACACAGCTTTTTTAAAAAATGAAAAGAGGACATCCAAAAAACAAATAACCAAAGCAAGAAACCAGCATTTTAAAACATAGTACCATATCACAATTTCCTTTTAGTAAGAATAAAAGTATACATTGCTGTCTTGATATTTAAATGCATAGTTTTAGGTTCCATTCCATTCTGCAAAGTTCTTTTCTATCTGAGTCTAGATGTATTTTCTTAAAATTCCCAATGATCTCTCAGACTTATTTCTTGAGTGCTTCTTTAGATTGACAAGTTAGGTATATCCAAACATATCTTTTATTAATTCAAGTATACCTACTTGTATGTAAGTGACAATATGTCAGCTAATAAATAAAAAAAAATCATTAAAAAACCCTAAACTGCTGTATCCAGCAACATTTCATTTGATTTCAGAAACTCAACACTCAGTTTCTGATGACAGAAATTAAATGGATATAGCACCTTTCCCAAATCTGATTCTCTCTAGGTATTTTTTAAACATAGTCTCATTCATTTAGAGAAGAATACTATACTTAGATACATTCAAAGGGCACAAAATCTGGAAAGATAGATTTATAATAATGTTTACATTATCCAGTTAAGGTTTCTGTTATTAAAATTCCTACCAAATTCACAAATGGAACCCACTTTTATAACTGGCTGAGCTAGTAATGGTTATTATTTAGGCAAACTGCATATTCGGTATCATTAAGATGCACGCATAGCACTAGGTAATGCATAGCATGAGGTATATAACTAATTATTTCTGCTTTAGATGTGTAATCTAAACCATTCTGAAGAATTAGGTCACAGATATTATGGATATAATACATTACCAATATAACACTGGCTCTTAGAATCAACCTAAGTTCTAATGGAACTTAGATTCCTATCTTGTGAAAGTGTCTCAGATTTAATATTTTAACAAGCATTTGGGAAGATAAAATTCTCATGACCATTGAGTCTCAACTTATAGGAATTGAAATAATGGCCAATTCTGTGAAGAGCTTCAATTAAGAAAACATAAAACAAAACATCAGCAATTATCAAGCAGCACTGAGAAGCTTACACCCTGTCTCATCTCAACAGACATGCAAGAAAACATGTGTTTTAGATATGTATTTTACAAAATTGTATTGGAATGATAATTCAAAAAGTTGTCCTTTTGATGTTAGTGTAATTTAATAAGCACTATTTTGATGGAAATGAAAGCATAAAAATAAATACATCTGTCTTTTATATGGATCTTATAAAAGAACACTTGAATGGTAGGAAAAGTAGCTTCTTTAGTCACTTAGATTATTTGTTTTCAGTAAACAAGTATTTCTCCGCACAAGAGCTGCAATGGGTAAATTACAATTTTTATGTTAATCTTATATTGTTTTCTCACCTATTGTTAAACCCAGAAAGATATGCAATATTATTTATTTTGCATTGGGACTCAGACTTAATTATTCAGTCCCACTTTAAGTAAGAACCAGTTTGGACCCAGTACACAATAAATAATAAAAATAAATAGAAATGTTTACTAGAGGGATACCCACAATCAAGCAGAAAATATATCCACCAGTTATCAGCCAAAATTGTCATCAGAATTTGGGGTATCCATGTGGTTAAGTGTTTTTAAAAGTTACAGACTATCTGTGGAGTCAAGGAAAAAAAACATATTTTAATTAGTATAATGCAATGGCTAATTAGAATTCAACTGCCTTAGGCCTTAACTGGAAATGAATTATATGAAAACATCCCAAATATCTCATTTGACAGGACTCAGTCAAAGAATTCAAGTACAGTTCAGTAATATTTCCTGAGTCCTACCCATAAGAAATTGGATGCAGAAAACATGGTATTATAATTCTGACACAATTGATTAACTAAGAAGTTATACAGTGGTTTAGCAAAGTCTACTATTTCAAATCCAACAGCATAGTCTCACTCCAATAGCAATAGAGACTTTTGAATAATATGGAACAATAAAGTCTTCATTAAAACTCCTGAGTTGTGAAACAATCCCCATAACTTACTTTTCAATCATTTTATTATTTGCCTGAAATACTAAGGAAGCAATTTTTGCTGCCATGAAGCATACACACATCAGAGTCATAATACCAAATAAATGAATCCTATGATTAGTTTATTTTGGAATGTGGGTAAGATTAAAAAAGTAACTAAAATAGCAGTGAGAAATGCAAAGATGAGACAAATAAATTAACTGTAAATGCTAAGTAACTAAAAAAATTGGATTATCTGGAACAATAAAAGTATAACAAGAGATATCAAATTATGATAAACTATATGTCAAATCACAAAGAATGAGTAACATTTTAAGTATTTTAGATACATACATCTATTAATGTAAATCAGTGTAAGCATTATTAGTTCTGATCTTACTATATTAAAGTTTGAATAGTGAATGTACTAAAAAATTGCCTATTGTCTTTAAATACACAGACTCACCAACTATGCTATTGTTTTGCTACTGTTTGCTTTTAGTATATTAAATACTATATGTATCAATGTATTATAAGTAGATTCGTATTATCAGACTTAATATTTTTAGACTGGCATTTGCTGCAGTTTGTTGAATAACTAAACGTGGGTCAGGAAGCAAGAATAATCAATATTAACTCTTCCTATGTCTCCGAGAATGAAGTTCTATCAGGAGTTTCAAATATGAGACACTTATAACACAATTACATTATTCTGAAGCTCTGGTTAATGTTCCAATTGTAAATTGACAGTGATCAAAAGGAACAAAAAGTTTTGAAAGACATTGAATCCTTAGATGTACCATATTTTTCGGATTACAAGGCACCCGCCCCCCCCCCCCAGTGGATGACAATGTCTGCGTCTTATACAGTGAATATGGGCCCATTTCTGGCCTCCCAAATCCTCTGAATGTTCCATTTTTGTCCTCCCAGGCATCCAGAAACACACTGCAGGCCCAAAATGGGCCTGTTTTTGGCCTCCCAAACTCTCCACTCATCCTGATTTTGGCCTCCCTGACGGGAGGGCAAAAATGGGTCTGTTGGAGGCCAAAAACGGACCTGGTTTTGGCCTGCAGAGTGCTTCTGGACATCAAGGAGGGCAAAAACAGGATGCGTAGAGATTTGGGAGGCCAAAAGTAGCCCCATTTTTGGCCTGCAGAGTGCTTCTGGACGCCGTGGAGGGCAAAAACAGGACATGTAGAGGGTTTGGGAGGCCAAAAATGGGTCTGTTTTTGGCCTGCAGAGTGCTTCTGGATGCCGGGGAGGGCAAAAACAGGACACGTGGAGGCAAAAAGCTATTTTTTTTCTTGTCTTCCTCCTCTAAACCTAGGTGCATCTTATGATCTGGTGCGTCTTATGGTAAATCACATGGCAAGAATGCTAACTAATCTTTTCTTAAAGGTGCATATTTTATTTAAATTTTAGTCTCAGTAAGGAGATTTATAATAGAGGTGAACAGAAACATGTTTATCCTAATAGGTGCATCATAATGTATTAAAAAAAGTGTGAGGCTTATTGTTATATCCCAGTGGCTAAAAAGCTAACTTAGTTTTTGACAAGAGCAGGATATCTAATACTTAATTCTCCCCTTTCCCCATTTTAATACTTTTATTAGAATAAATTTCAGATTTAATTTTTGCCATTCTCTCAGCCCAAACCAATGATTTCTACTTTGAGTTCTAGACAACTTTAGAGTTTCTTGGAAGCTTATTAATAAAGTGTGAGAATAAGTAACAGTAAACAGAATTCTCAGAGTGGCATTTTGTTCATTGCCTTTGATCTTGTCCCTGCAATATAATCCACTATAATCTTAATCACGCTATTATTTTATACATGACAATGCTGAAATCCAAAAGAGCAAGCCAACTTTTTGCATGAAAATTCTGAAAAATTCTGCAGCAGACAAATGATATAGAAAAGGGATTTTTCCTCAAAAATAAAAAGTTTAAAAACCACAGATATAGAGCAAAAGAAATAATCACTCCAATTATTAATTTTCTCCTCCTATGCCATAAATTAATTTGCTTTCAACAATTCTCATAAATGAAGTTTATAGTGAGGTGGATAGATTTTCAAACTTCCCCTCAGAAATGTGCCTTAGAAACTGGTTATACAGTATACATTAAGAGTTCTGGCCATAATCATTCAACACTGTATTTTCTTTTCAGTATCAATAAACTGTAATATTAGATCCTCCTCAAAAATAAAATGATATGTACATTACACTTTTTCAGTAGTTTACAATTACAAAAATAAAAACAAAGTCATATAAAAATAATTAAAAAAAGGGATGGCATGTGTTACAATACTGATTCAAAGCTGAAACAGAAGACAGTTTCTCCCTAGAACACTTTAGGGTTTTTCAGAGTTCTAATTCCATAAAAGGAATATACTTGAAACACATCTCATTTAGTTGAGATGAGACTGTTAAAGTACTTAAGATAACTAATAAAAAAATCATATTTTAAAAATTCTCATACCCTAAATATTTAGGTCTATTGCATAACAGAAAGAAACTTGCTTTCTTCTGCAAGTGAGGTCAACAAAGAATTCATGTCCCCAATAGCCATATTGTTTGAACTTATGGGCGTAACTGGGAATGTAAGAGATACTTGGGGAGTGGTAAGACGGGAAGAATTGTGAGATAGATTCTGAATGATACTGGGATTCAGGGCTCCTAAAATTAAGCTGGCATGGTCATCATCATCTACAATAGCATCAAAATCAATTTGCACACCTTCAAGGCTGCTTGTGTCAATGCTGTCAACTGTGCTTGTCACTTGGTTGACCCCTGGGGAGAGAAGCTCTGATGTATTTTCAATAGCTACCTCTTGTATTAGGTAATTAGCTTCTGAAAGGGAAAAAACTTCTGCTTTCAGAGCTTGCTGATTAAACCCTGTGGTTTGGTCATACAACTGACCAGAATAATTCTGCACATTGGAGCAGAATTGTTGTAACTGACCTTGAGATTCTACCTTGATACCAGTGACCCTATGTGATTGATTTGGATCCATTAGAAGTCCAGGTTGCCTCACCATGTTATTCCTTAAAGTGTTTTGCCATCTGTCTCCATAGTGGTTGGAATAGGGTTGGTAGGTTTTGGCAAGAACTGATGGATGGGTCCCATTCTGAGACAGAAGTTCTTGACAGCTAGGTTGTGAGGGAACTATAATTTGCTCTATCATTTTATTGGGAGATTTTGCTTCTTGACAATGGCTCACTTCATCTTCTGACTGATTGGAAAGGTATTCCTCAAAAACTATATTTCTGCTCTGCATCTTGTTAATCGCATTGGCAGACTGCTCATCTGGCATCACATAATAGCCAAAATTTTGCTGGCTTCCACTAGTTAGCATGAAATGACTTCTCAGTTTTTCAGCTTGATTCATCACATTACAGACATTGTTCACAGGTTGTCTGCCAACTTTATTACTATATAGCTGTGATTTATTTGAGTGTAAGTGGTAAGAGCTTGTGTCATTCTGCTCTATACTGCAAGAAACATTGTTGTCTGCAAGATGCTGATAGCCATTTTGTTGGGTTGTACCATTTCTCTCCAGTGCCTGCTGCAGTTGCTGCTGGTTAACCAAGTTATTATAGGGGCCTATAATAGTTTGCTGTATTAAGGCCTGCGGTCTACATTTTAATTTTGATGGAGATAAGTCAGAAGTTCCTGAGCTTACTTCATTCCACTGAATTGGTAGGTCATTTTTCTGAGAATTGCTTGTTGGAGGAGATTGATCAAAGTTGCTGTTTTCCATTGCCGGATTGTGATGTTCTTTGTTGTTGTCTAGTTCATCATTTGGTGATTGGTTGTACAAACCTTGATTCTGAGAATTCAAATACTGGACCACATCATCTGGTAACAGATCTTCATCATTCAGACAACCATCTGCTTCTGTGGTAGAAGCTTCCATAGCCACATTCTCAGAAATATTTGGAGGGCAAGGGGAACATAAATTCCGGAACAAACCGACATCTGGGCATGTATAATTCTTCAGAATGAAGTTCTGCTTTTCAATGGATGGAGGCAAAGCAGGAGGGTTAAAGCTGTTGAAACTATTAAAACGGTGGATTCTTGGAAAAGACAGGTTATCTGAGACAGGTCTTGCAGGATCACTAGCTCTCCTTGTGCTATTCCCAAGCATATCATGAGGCAGCAGGTGTCTCCTGCTGTTACTATCTGCCCCAGTATCACTACATCTTCGAGGAGAATTTATTAGAGGCAAGAGTGACATCCCAGATTCCCTAGAATCACCCAATAGCACCATTCTTGTTTTCAAGCTCATCCTCTCCATATTGGGAAGTGGTGTTGGTGGAGGTCCACCAATAGCTGCTGCATATTTTGCTTTCAGCCTGTATTGTTGTGCAGGAGTAAGACTGAGAAGTCCAGGCAAGCCATCATATTGGCTAACTTCACTGGATCGCCTTGAAGCATCAGTTGAAATAGGATCATAGGAATCGGCAACACTGAGATTCTGAAGTCTTCTGTCCCCCTGAGAAGCATCACTAGATCTACGACTGGAAAAACAAGGTGAAATCCCAGAGGACCTACGACTGCTCATGTAGGCTGAACTGATTGTGCTAGTACTGCTATCCTTTCTGTTTAGCATGTTCAGTATAGTAATATCTGTGTTTGTGGCTTCGTTTTTCTTGGTTAAGATAGTCATGTTTCTTCCAATGCTGCAGCTGCTAGTTGACTGAATATCTGAAAAGAATAAGAAAAGGAAATGTGTTATATTTAAAACAGATCAGGAGAAATGCCCCAAACCCTTTCAGAAAAGCTAACATTTTCTAGGTCCGGGAGACAATCCTAACCTTAGGAGTCAAACTATCATAGAGAGCGAAATGTCACTAAGGATATCCAATTGCCCCTCTATTAGTAGGACAATCTTTAGTAGAGATTCTTTGCCATCTAGATTAGATAGACAAAAACAATTTGAGAAAAATAGTCTCTTAAATACCAACTCCAAGTCACACAGGGCTTTAAAGATATTGACCAGCATCCTGAATTGCACTTGGAAACACTAGAAATCAGAGCAGTTCGGTACCAGTGGTGCAGAGCAATGGTGTAACATGGTAGGCCTGAAACTGGTTTGTATATGGATTTTTGCATTCAGAATTGTTAGATATTGTTCAGGAGTCATTTACAAAATGTCAAATACGAAAGACCAGGTCCAAATGTGAAGGTTCAATTAAACTGATTTATTGCTAAAAGCCAAAGCACAGGAATCTTCTCAACTAACAGGTTAAAGTTAGACAAGGATCAATAGCATTTAAGGGAGATTGGAGTTTGTGGCTTTGTAGGGATTCTAGGCCAATCCTTCCTTTCATTCTTCCCCCAGATTCTGCCATTCCTTCTCCTACACATATCATATTATAAACTGAAGCCCATGTAGCATAATTACACCTTATTTTTTATCTGATGTTAACTTGTGGCTAGACCATTTTACTTTTGTTAACAAGTAAATCAATCACACTGAATATTGCTGTTTCTACATGTAAGTACAGTATATTAAAAGAAGTTGTCAAGGATGCTTCTCACCGATCCGCAACTTGTCAAAATTTAATACTGAAATCTATATGTAGCATTCCTTCCTAACAACCAATTGATGTACCTGTTTGTCACATGAAAAAAATCTGAATTCAGTACACCCCCATCCCCCAAAATTAAGAATGGACACATAAAATGCTGGAATGGCATATGAATTAGCAGCTGGCCTTTCAGTCTTGTTGCATACAAAGTAAAGAAAAATATAATTGTCCTTCTATCTCTTTCTCCATATCAAAGATTTCTTTTTTAAATTGTAGATGATATCTAAATTGGAAATTATAAGAGCAGTAAAAAAAATTAAAAATTAAATTGATTTAATCAAACATATTAATCCATTAATTTACTCACTAATTCCAGTGAATGCAATAAGGTTTATCATCTGTTTTTGACAAACCCATGTTGGCTTCTAGTAATTTTCTTGCTTCTAGATGTTCGCACAGCTGTTGTTTGATTATCTTTTCTGGGAACTTCCCAGATACTAACATCAGGTTAGTTGGTCTGTAGTTTCCTGAATCTATTTTTTTGAAGATTGGAACATCATTAGCTCTTTTCCAGTTCTCTGGTAGTTTCTGGTGCTCCAGGAGTTTTGAAAGATATGGTAAAGTGCTTCAGAAATCATGTCTGGCAGCTCCTTCAGAATCTTGGGATATAATACATATGGTCCTGGTGCTTCAAATTAGTTTAGACTTATAGGGGTTGTATTACCATTTTCTTGCCTATTTTTATTTGTATTCCTAATTTTTTTTTTAAATGTATGGTCCTGCTTTTGTTGAGTTGGAGTAATTTTTCCTTTTTTGAAAAGATATACAAAGGATGAATTGCTCTTCCCATCTTCTCCTATTAGTGGACTGATAGTTCCCTTGATTTTTTTCTTTTTTAAAACATATTGAAATAAACATATATATGTAAGTCTTGGTGTATTCGGGTCTTTTCCCGTGTAGGATTGAAAGTATCTTGGCGACGTTTCGACAAGGTCCCGCTCGTCATCTTCAGGCTGGTGCTTGTGGCTTCGTGCTTGTGCGAGCAAAGCATGATCGGAGCTGCGGTCTCTATAAATACTGGTGGGGAGGTAATGGGCTGTATGGTAACATCCTGAGCTGTAGTACTGTGGCTTCCTGAGCGCTCGTTAGTCTTTTGTGTGCTAATGACCTGGGTAATGAGCTGTGTGGTAACATCCTGAGCTCTAATATTGTGGCCTCCTGAGTCCTGTGCTGCAACACATTGGGTACTTGGCTGTGTTTGACCAATGTATGTGGCTGGGCAGATTTTGCATGGTATTTCATAGACTCCTTGGTTTTCTAGCTGTAACTTGTCATTGGGTTTTTTTAAGATGTTGGCTATTTTTTGGTCGGTGCAGAAGGCTGTCTTGATGTGGTGTTGTGGAGAATTTTGCTGATTTTGCCATACATCAAAGGCACCACAGATAAAATCAGCAAAAGAACGTAGTCAGGAAAGAAGAAAAAACTTCATCCCTTTTCCAACACCTTAAAACAACAGGACATAATAGACATGGTGTGGGTCAATCAAGAGTTAGCTATGGATGTAAGTAAGGTAGAGATACTCCCAAATTGGTGGGCGGACCACAACCCAATTTTAGTAAAGTGGAGAGGGGAAAAAAAAATAAGGAATAGATGGATATTAAATTCCCAATTCTTAAAAGAAGAAGAATTTAAAAAGAAATACAGGGAGGAAATGGAATTTTTCATACAAGAGAACCAAAATGACACGTCCCCACAGAATTTTTGGGATACATGGAAAGCATACACCAGGGGAATTGTGATTTCTTACTCTGCAAAAGTCTCTAAGGAAAAAAGAAAACAATATAAAATACTAGAGGACGAAATTAAGAGACTTGAAGACACACTCCAGGGAAAGCCCCAAAGCAATAAAATTAAAAAGGAACTAATGTTAGTAAAACATAATTTAAAGATTCGAGAACAAGA
>JAOYMU010000077.1:52855476-52874312 GCA_025802295.1 Psammodynastes pulverulentus
GGAAGGACCACAAACACCTGGCAGCTTCAGGGGATACTTTGAAATAGCACAGCAATCTAGGGCTGGAAGGGACCTCAGAGGTCATGTAGTCCAATCCCGTTCCAGCAGAAGACCTTATGTCATCTGGGTTATTTTGGTACCTCTAACACAGAGGAGAAATTCCCAGAAAAGGGAAGGAGTTTACTAGGCAAGGCTGCCATGCAGAGGAAGGCAGAGATAGTCCTCAATTTATGACAATTTACCACCAGTCTTTCCACCGTTGTTAAGCAAGTAGTGCAGCTCTTAAGCAAGTCACACAGTCGCTAAGTGAATCTGGCTTCCCCGAATCTCTGTTGCAACTATCGCCCAAACAAATCCGCAAGGCCCAATATTTCAACGGATTCAACTTTGTGCTGAAACACATCCCTGGAGGAAGGAAATTCCTAGCTGACGCCCTCTCCCGCATGCCTCAGTAGAAATGCAAATGGGAGGAGGTAGTAGACGCCATCACCCCCTACCCAAACAGCAGCCCAAGTGACCATCAGATGATAGCGCCATGACCAGCAAGACAGACCCGCAAGTGATCTAACCACAAAACTAAAAACCGAATTGCTAGCAGACTCCTGGTTTCATGACAACTGACACATCTTGACGACGTAGCATGGAAGGGGACAAAACTTTACGTTCCAGAGTCCCTATGCATCTTAATCCTCTAATGAAGTCACGATGTCAAATCAATGGGCCGCTTTACGTTCCTAAAGACTTTACACCTAGCACGGATGCAATTCTGGTAGCCCGGCATGAAAAGAGACATGGACAGTTATATGAAAAGTTGCACCATCTGTGCCACTATGAAAAAATGACCAGGAAAAACCCCCAGAGTGCTGTAACCAGTGGCAGAGTTAACAAGGCCATGGGAGGAAATCACAGTGGACTTTATTGTAGAGTTGCCAAACAGTGAGGGGGAACACAGTGATCTGGATGGTGATTGACTTATTTTCCAAGCAGGCACACTTCATAACCTGCAGCAGACTACCCTCAGTCGACTACGACCGATGCTTTGGGCAGCCCTGAGTTAGCCAAACTGTTCCTGAAGCATATCTACCCCCTGTATAGAGTACCACAAAGAATCATCTAAGACAGAGGGGTCCAGTTCATGGCTAAATTCTGGAGCAAGTTCCTGAGCTAAAGTCCCAGGACCTTAGCTCAGCTTTTCATCCGCTACCAATGGGGGGGGGCAAGAACATCTGAACCCCACGATATAGCAGTACCTGAGGTGTTACATGAACTATCAGCAGTCCAATTGGGCAGACCTCTTGCCTTTCGCTGAGGTTGCATACAATAATGCTATTCACAGTAGCACGGGACTAACTCCATTCAAAGTAGTGAGTGGCATGGATTTTGTCCCAATGCCAGAATACCTAAGGGATCCCCCCTCCTCAATTAGCTTGACAGACTGGCTGTCCATACTAAAAGCAGCATGGGAAAATTTCAAGAAGGTGCTAGCAAAAGCAGTGCAGACCTATAAGAAACAGGCAGACAAACACCGAGCCCCACAACAACCATTCCAGATGGGGAGGAAAGTCTATCTGTCAAGCCTCAGTGGATTGCCGGAGCTTGTCAACAGGGCTGGTGGGGCGGATGAGCCCTGGACGTGCAATCCCACACCAGCAGATACCTACCTGCTGAGATGGAGAGGAATTTTCCTGTTTCTGGCATGATGGATGGCTCCTGTGATCGCAACTGACTCCCCCTACTGGATGTTTCGGGCGGAATGTTATTGGCGCTGTGTTACAGTGTGGGATTACATCTCAGGCTAGTGTTAGCTTAACCCTTTAAGGCTAGCAGGAAATGGGGATAAGCAGCACTAATTATCTGTACCTGATTACGGGCACTTGTTACATTAGCAGGCGGGGTTTTGTGTATGTATATATAGAGCACTGGGAGGCAAGTGCTCCCAGCGCTGACTTTGTTCAAATATCCAGCTTTGAGGGTATTTGTGTTTACTAGTTGCCGGAACTTGTAACGAAATAAAGTAAGTGTGCTTGCATCGTCATCTCATCTTATTTATCGTTTGCCTGCCGGATCCTGATTTGACATTATCTTTCCACAAAATAATTGAGGTTAGCACTCCCCACTAAGAAGCTGGGACCCAAGTTCATGTGACCATTCCCCATAGCGAAGATCATTAACCCGGTCACGGTGCAATTAAGATTGCCCCGACTACTAGGGAAGATACACCTGGTATTCCATAGCAGCCTCTTAAAACCCATGGTCGGGTCAACCCTGAGATCACTACCCCGTGGCCCAGTGGTCATAAGTGGGGCAAACCCATTATGAGGTGCAATGAATCCTTGACTTGAGGTGGCACAGGAGACAGCTCCAATACCTAATCAAGTGGAAGGGCTATCCCTTATCTGGAGCCTCTTAGGTAAGGAGCAGAAACATCCAAACTGATTGCCTCATAGCTAAATTCCACGAAGACAACCCAAACGAGCCTGGGGGGGGTAATGGCACCCCTAAAATCTATACCTGTACTCAAACTGTTTTTGCTTTGCAGAGTTCGCCTTCAGGAAGTGAGGGGAGCTGAATGTCAACTCGCAGAATATTCCTTGCCTGCTCTCAAGTTGCCATAGGCAAGGGAGATGGGAAAGCGAACTTCGCAGCTGCATCAAGGAGTTGGCATCTCAATCAAAACAAAGCACATTCCAACCGATACGTCAAGGTCGTCTCCACGGAAACCCACAATGGCCGGAGGGAGTGACTTTTATAACCCGCGAAATTGCTTTGTTGGGGAATATGACTGATCACACATATTGGGAGGAGGGGGAAACAGGATCAGAGGCAAAGCATGAACTAACTGAGGTCAGAGTTGGCTCCACCTAGTCTGTGCTGACATGAAGCTCCTAATAAATAATGATTTCTTTTGAAGCTTGCCTTGAGGCTCATGATATAATTAGGGCACCTATTGGAACTCTGACAAAAACGCTGTATAATATGATGACAGCGTCATCATTCTATATGAATATTACAATTACAATTACAATTGTAAGTGTATACAACTAAAATATTTCAACTAACCAATTCACTGGTGAGAGTAGCAATATTCTCAGAATATTTTTAGAATGTGTCCCTGTCAACTGCAATTCTGAAATTTAATATACAGCATACCAATGACACCTTCACAACCAGAAAATACTGAGAATGATTCTTTTAAAAATGTAAAATATTTCAAAATCAAAACACAGTAATAATAAAAAAGCCAAACTGTGTTAAAGACAAATTGTTTTGTTTAACATTCACTCTTTATTGAGGGATGAAGAAGAATTTAGAGTACCATCCATAAATGTGTAAAACTGATCAAATCACATAAAATGTGAAACTTCTCGATATGGCACATCATTGAGAGACAGTGTTTCCAGTAGCATATTTTTAGAATGCATACCACTTCTTTGAATATACATATACATCAACTCCAACTTGCCAAAATAATTAGTAGGCAATAATCAAGCATTCTGCACTGGAAACAGAAGCAGTTGTTTCCAAGAATTGGTATCATATGTTTCACATAAAGATGAAATTTTGGATTAATAATGAGATGATCAAAAGCCTTGTGCTTGTTTTTAACAGTTTTCAGGAATCCAACATCATCAAGATTTTTTTAAAGAAGAAAAACTATGTTGAGTAGAAATGAAAACATGATGTCACAGCGGATTAAAAAGGAAACAGTAAAATATGCAATTACAAATCTAGGATATAAAGTGAAATCATATTGATCAGTATTTTCAATAAAGTTTTATGCTGTACAAATAATGCCCTTATATACCCTTCTGCTATAGCATGTTGTGTCTAATGCTTCAAGCGATGCTCCTGTCCAATTAACAGATTACTCTTGATTTGTATAATGTTGGCATTTCTTTTGCTCCTGCGCCAACAGGCATGGTATCCATTAAGTAGGAAATTTTTTATTGTTATTATTTCATCTAAGAAGCCTAATGCATCCCTTTGTCACTTTTCCTGTTTCAATTACTATAGATTATTCTCACAAGAACTGCGAAACAATGTATAATAAGGTTTTTTTTCTCTAATAACTACTTTGGTTTTTTCAGCAACTTAAAATAATTCTCTATACCATGGTTAACTAAGAAAAATAATGCTTAAAAATTAGTAAACAAGACGCAAAATCTTATAGTCAGCTTCTTAAATAACAAATTACATTTCCCAAATGTTTTTTTACAAGCTTTCATATTTCCTCTATTTCAGTTTCGTAGAATTCTGGCAAGTGTTGTTCAAAAGATCAAAAAGCTACAGCTCTGAAATTCTAATAAAATTTGCCTATTTTCTATTGCCCCTAATTATTATAATTATCCTCTTTAACCTATTATTTCAATTCAAGAAGCCAAAAATATCTCCACCTTATTTTTTGCAGCTTCAGACTGTTGAAGCATCAATGCATGATTCAAAAATCTATAGAAAAAAGCTGGTCACTTATTAAGTAGATGCTATCAATCAGGCTGGACACTGAGTCTAAGGCTAGACAAATGCTTGACGTCCTGCCCTTATTTTAGTAGTAATTCATACCTCTTCCAAGTTCTTCCCACAATGGTTGATTAATGACAGGTTAAAAACTGTAAAAGTATTTTTAATTATAAACAACAACCTGAAGTAAGGGATAGAATAAACATAAACTTCTAATAAAAATAATATATCTGAAACACATCAGAAAGTGGACTCATATACATATATAATTATAGATTATATAAACCTCACAAAAATAAATTATTTCTAAATGTTGAAACTGTGGGAATCATGAATCATGCACAATCAAAAGTTTTAAACATGTTATTTTTTCTTTATTGTACTTTTATACACATTTATTGTACACACATGGCTTCCATTTCCACTCTGATTAAGTTCTATATTTATTTAAAATACTTTAAAACACTTTTTCTATGTGAAATTAGCCTTAGTTAATTACAGAAAGCTGTAAATAGTGATTTAATTAAAAATGTAGTTTGCATATTTGGAGGCAGCATGTATGTTCTTCAGAGGATGTTTATTATTCTTTAATGTTCTGCAAGTAAGTCAGAAGACATCACCCACCATTCAGGCATGTCAAATTGTACTATAGTAGCTGCAGCTTAAAATAGATTATGGAAAATCTTTAACTATTTACTTTCTGAAACAATATCCTGGAATAGACTGATTTCCAACACAACAATCTTATCTCAGGTACACCATGACAATTCAGAGTAGAAAGAAAGCTAGAAAGAAAGAAACTGAAAGAAGCAGAATACCCTATACAACTTGGAAAAATCAACCCTTGTATTTTCTTCTTAGTGTCTAAATGTGAATTTCCATATGCTTCTCATGGTATTCATGGTATGTTTGTGTGATAGAACAGTTAGCCATTCTGAGGTTAAACAAACATATTTTTTGTTGCAGCCTTAGTAAAGTGTCTTTATATACTAACCCAGAGTTCCCCAACCGTTCCGGCTTTGCGAACCAGTGGGGGAGGGGGAGAGGGGATGATTCAGTGTGAATGGCTAGTAAGCTTGGGCACTTAGAAATTTAAAAAAAAATAACAATAAAATAAAAAATGAAATAAAATAATAAAATAAAATAGTAATAGTAAAACAAAACAAAACAAAACAAAACAAAACAAATATATACACAGGCCCAAGTGACTGACGAGATGTTGTACCTCAATAAATACTTTGGAGTTGAAGGTTGACAGCCACTTTATATTGAGCCAAAGCATAGATCTCACCTTTGTACCCAAGTTTAAAAATAGATTATCTTAATCTCAACATTGTAAAAAGGGCATTGGTCTTACCTGACACACTCCTTCTCAATGTGCTGAGAACCCAAAGTATAGGTGAACTCCGCATTCTTTCTTTTAGAGACGGAGTCCATTAAACTTAATGCCACATCTCTCCTGACCGAGCCCCAGTTTTGATATAGCAGTTGACTTGATGTATCACTGATCTTGTTGTGCACGCCTCGACTCTGGACCAGACGATCGCCAGGGTGGAGTTGGATTCTCACTCAGCACACTGAGAAGAAGCGTGTCAGGTAAGACCAATGCCCTTTCTCTGATGTGCTGATGGGAGAATACAAAGTATAGGACATACCAAAGCCAGCTTGTCCTAAGGGTAGGCCGCAGTCTGGTCCCGAGTCCCCAGGTTTGTGTGCACCTTCTGCCAAAGGCCATCTCAGTTGTGGTGAATGCGTCCAGCTTGTAGTGTCCGATGAATGGGGACAGTGAAGACCAAGTCGCTGCCCTACAGACTTCATCGACAGAGGCCTGAGTTCCACATGCAGCCGTTTTGGCCACACTTCTGGTAGAATGAGTGGTCACTCGCCAGGGTAATGGAAGAGCTTGAAGCTCGTAGACTTTGGCAATGCATGCCAATATCCACCGGCCCATGGTCGATGCAGTAACCTTGCTACCTAATGTAGAAGGTTGGAATGATACAAACAGTGACTCCGTTTTTCTCAGGGGAGCTGTTCTCTTTATGTAGATGCGAAGGGCTCTCCTGACATCCAAGGTGTGCCACTTCTTTTCTAGTTCATGGGTTAGACTTGGACAGAAGTCGGGCAATATAATCTCCTGTGCCCTGTGGAATAGGGTTAACCTTGGGGAAAAAGGAGCGATCTAGGCGCAGTATTACCCTGTCTGGGTGAAATATACACAGGTCCTCCCTTACGGAGAGGGCTGCCATTTCCGAAATTTGTCTGGCCAACGTATTAGCCATGAGGAAGGCTACCATGCATGTGAGGTAGCATAGGCTGGTCTCCCATAACAGTTCAAAGGGGTTCAAAGAGAGTGCCTGCAGGACCGTGAGTAGATCCCAGGTGGGATACCGGTATACCACCAGAGGTTTTTAATTGGTTGCTCTCTTAATGAAACGGTGCATTATAGGATGATGCGCGAGGGATTCTAGACCCCCACACAGCAACAATAATGCCAGTGCTGCCACCTGTCTGCATATGGGGTTTGGGGATAGTCCTTTGTCCAGTCCCTCCTGCAGAAATTCCAGGATCTGGGCCATTACTGAAATGGAATCAATGTTGCCCTTGGAACACCAAAACTACAAAAGACCTTCCAAGTCAAATTGTATATCGTGTTAGTTGACAGCCTTCTGGAGGCTTGGATTGTTCGGATTACCCTGATAGAGAATTGGCCTATCTCAGGGCTCTCCAATCAAATGCCAGACAATCAGCTGCAACCATTGTGGCTAGAGCCCGCTGACTGAGGGATATCTTCCCCTGTGGAATCCTCCAGGGTCTGGCTATTGATAGGCTGACCAGGTCTATGAACCAAAGCCTTCTGGGCCACTGGGGAACTAGAAGTAATACTTCTGCCTTCTCCTCCAGCACCTTCCTGATTACCTTTGGAATCAAGGAAGAAGGGGAAAGGCATATAGGAGACCTCTAGGCCACGGAGTGCAGAATGCATTTGCCTTCACCCCAGGTGTTATGAACCTGAAATAAAATCTTGGTAACTGGCTGTTTAATGGTGTGGTGAACAGGTCCAGGACTGGAGTCCTAAACCATTCTGTCATTTCCCTGAACAGTTCCAGAAACAGATGACACTCCGCGCGATTGACTGTGGTCCTTTGAGCCAGTCTGCCTGGACATTTGTTGCTCCCAAGATGTGCTCCGCTCTGATGGAGACAAGATGCTTCTCTACCCAGAGGCCCAACTGCTCTGCCTCTCACATGAGCCCTCTGGAATGTGTGCCCCCTTGATGGTTGATGTGGGCCTTGGTGGCTACATTGTCAGTCAAGATGAGAATGTGATGGCCAGGCATCTTGTCCTGAAACCCACTGAGGGCCAAGTGAACTGCCCTGGGTTCCAGCCAGTTGGTATTGTTTGCTAGGTCCTGTTGCAACTGCTGTCCTTGTGCCATCTGCGCCTGAAAGTGGACGCCCCAGCCGAAGAGGCTGCCGTCTGTTGTGATGGTTAGGTGGTTGGCCTCCTTGAAGGCGCAAACCCTGTCCATGGCCCGGGACGTCCACCAATGGAAGGACTGTAGCATCCTGTGTGGGACCTGAACCTTGGTGGTTGAGTTGCTTTCTCCAGACCTCTGGTAAGGTAAGAGAAACCACTGTAAGGTCCTGGCATGTAGACGGGCCCAGGAAACTATTGCAATGCACGATACCATCTTGCCTAGGAGCTTTAAGAGAAGGGCTAGTGGAACCCTGCTGTCCACCCGAATCTGATTTTCTAAGGTCTTTATGCTGTCCTGATGCTCCTGTGACAGATAGACCTTGCATAATGAAGTGTCTATGATCACCTCCAGGTGAGGCAGTCGGTGGTAGGAGTCAGGTGACTCTTCCTGTAATTAACAGACAATCCGTGGTCCTGAAGGATCCGGATTGCGACTTGCAGGTCCTCTGTCGCCCGATTGTAGAAGGACTGAATTAAAATATCATCCAGGTAACACTGGACACGGATCAGTAGTGTCCTGTTGTGGGCCAAGAGTGGTGTGGAGAGAAATTCAAGCCTGAGGCCTAGTCTCACTGAGTTTAGAACCCAGGTGTCTGTCGTTACCTCCCATTGGCTCGCAAATAATGCTAGGCAGCCGCCAATGGGAGGGTCTGACCTGGGGTCATTTGTAGCATCAGAAGGGATAACCTCCCCCACTGCAAAATGGCTTCTTGGCTTGGAACTGCTATTTGTTTCTATCTTGAAATCTGGTTCTATCTGGTTGTCAATCAGTTCCTTGTGGGAATCTCCTTTGGGAGTAGCCCGGTCCAGTTTCTACTGGCCCAATGGGGGAATTACGAGTATAAGGCAAGGGCCCCCAGTCTGATCACCTGTGCAGTGATGGCAGGATTTTTCTCCTGTCCTTGGTTTCTACTAAGATGGGCTCCATGGGCTCTCCAAACAGCTTGTCCCCTGTGAAGGGTACAAAGACTAGCCTCCATTTGGCCTTTGCATCCGCCTGCCAGTGGCAGTGCCACAACATGCGGCGGGCCGTTACCTCTGAAGCAATAGCCCTGGAAACGAATTTGGCTGCATCCAAGGTGGCATCAGCTGAAAATTCCTTTGCTGCTAAAAGCTTGCTGATGTCCTGTTGGAGGCACTCATCAGGCGAGATCCTTGTTTTCATCTAGTGAAGCCAGGCTAAGGAAGCCTTATTGAACAGGGAGCAGTTGTGGTTGCCTTGACCACCTAGGCTGCCGCCTGATTAATCCTGTAAAGGGAAAATTCTGCCCTCCTATCCTCTGATTTTAGAGTGTCTGCTGTGTCCTGAGATACAAGGTTAGCTGATGTTAAAGCTGCTACTGGCCTGTCTACTGTTGGTGATTGTAACTCCTCCGCAAAGTCTGTAGCTACATTGTAAAACCTCTTGTCATTCCCATTTGGTTTGGGATATGTTCCTGGGTGAGCTCATTGTTTTTGAACATCATGGAACAGTTGTGGCAAAGGAACCTCCACATTCTGCGCAGTTGGCTGTGTAAAGAGGAGCTCATTTGGATCTGGTAGCCCCAGAGCACCCTTTGATGTACTAGGTTCAGCTCTCATGTTGGCTGTGGTCTTGAGCTTAAACAGGACAGGTTTGAAGAGGGATGGATGGAACAGCCCAATGAATGCTGGGGGTCAGGAGCCAATCCCTCATCCTCTGAGAAAATCCAGTCTCTCTGGTCTTTCTCTCCTGAAATCGAGTGGGGAGTGTGACTCCCTAAAATTCCTCAAGTCTTCCTGAACTTGGGTGTCAGGTGCTGGCTATGCTCCAAGGATGAGTCTGATGCCACAGAGGCAGTCTGGTTACCCTGTTGCAAGGATGTAACAATTCCTTGTGTTAAAGATATCAATAATTTCATTTGCTCAGAAATCTCTGAGCCCTAAATCTCCCCTGGGTAGAGCCCTGCCACTGTGGGGGTAAAAGTGGCTTCTAGAGCCATATGCTCCTTTTTAAAAAAGGGTCCCATTCATTCTCTGCTGACAATCTATTTGACTGTGAAGATTGCTCTTTGGCGCCATCTGGTAACCAATTTGGAGGGCTCATCTGCCTTTTGCTCCTTGGCTGCCTCTGTGCGCCTTAAGGAGGGAATGATTTTCTTTCCAACAAAGAGCTCTGCTAGCTCTCTTCGTTCAGCATGTTTTTTAGCTTTTGAGATGTCTTTTTCCAGAGCCCTTTGACACCTCAGTTGAAGGTTGACAGCCACTTTATATTGAGCCAAAGCATAGATCTCGCCTTTCTACCCAAGTTTAAAAATAGATTTTCTCAATATTCTAAAATGAAGATTTTACTGCCCTGGGAGATAGGAATGTAAAAAATTTGGGTAATTGGGAAGGCAAGTCAAACAAGGCAAGTTGAAATTGTGGCAACAATATCTAAACTTATCCCTTTGTAGAAGTATGTGATGGTGCCACTGCTAACTTGCCTTCTTTTACCCTCATATATATCTCAGATGCCACTGAAAGGAAACAACAGCTTTTTGCTGAATATGCAGATAACACCAAGAAGAACAGACAGCAACCATCCATGCTTTTATCATGCTTATTTGACAATAATTGATCATCATTATCTCAGCAATCCATCTTAAATACATGCTTTAGACATAAAGATTAGTATGATACCTGATGTCAACCTCTTGAGAGGAAAGTATTCATATATTTACAAGTATAACAAATGCATGCAGAGAACGATTGGGATAAGAAGAATCTGCCAAGGGAACCAAAAATCATTAGCTGATTCTTTGTTTATAAATTGTTTGAATAAGTCATATTGTTTGAATTATCTAATCATTCCATTATGCACCACTAGAGGCTACTAATTCTCACCCCGTGCATAATCAGGGAGATATAAAGGCAAGCCCTTAAAATAGCAATCAAAACTTTCAATCTTAGACACAAAAGGATCTCAGATGGTATTTAGTTTTTGTAAGCTACAGAAATATTGAAAGAATCTTACTATTTTTTTTCTTATTCCACAAAAATAATTACTGAAACAGCCAGAGATTTTTTTTTTAAAGAACCCTCAAACACACTAAGCATGTAATATAGTTAGTTTATTGATTAGTCCATAGGCCATATCAAAACACAGAGTTCAAAACACAATTATTAATAAAACCCTATAAAACAATTTAAAATGAAATTGGAGTAAAATACAATAAGCATGTAATAAGCAGTAAGCATGTAATATGATAAAATGCAGTCCTCATCTTTTGGGAACAGTGTGTATTATATATCAGCTTTGGATGTACTAGTTTTCTAAGCATAGGGACATAAAAACAATAGAAGTCTTTTATACATATATACATTTTAGAATAAAGATAAAATACAAAATACAAAAAATCCAAGATATAAAAGAAAAATACATAAAACAGTCAGAACATTTAAAAGAGCATACAGAAACAATGTTATACATATATTATCCCCTCTAGTTGAACACTGATTAATATATTACTACAACATTAGTCCCCACCCCTTGCAAACTAGGCCCTCCCCAAAATTTTATACTATTAAATCTATTTGCAACTTGTTGATCTGTCTTCTGTATGTTATGTTAGTGACATAGTTAGCAGGAAAAACAATAATAGTCAAAGAGAACAAAATTAAAGTTTCAAAGTTCTCTGCTAACAAACTGTTATTCTAATCCACTTGCAGAAAATTTACCACGGCATCTTAACTATCCCAAATCATCCCAAAAGTTGTACATAGATCATCCTGGGTCAAAAATCCATCTTTGTTTCTTAATATCTTCTCCTGTCAATTGTTGTTTAATTAAATGTAATGAAGCTAATCTCCAGAACAGATCTATCTTCTAACCCTAGTGCAAACAGAAGTACCATACCAGAGTATAAGATGCACCTTGGTTTAGAGGAGGAAAATAAGAATTTTTTTTTGCCTCCATGCATCCCATTTTTACCCTCCCCGGTACCCAGAGGCACTTTGCAGACCAAAAACGTGCCTGGTTTTGGGCTCCGGAGGCCTCCGTGCATCCTGTTTTTGCCCTCCCCAGTGTCCAGAGGCTCTCTGAAGGACAAAAATGCATGGGTCACATGGAGGCTTTGGGAGGCCAAAAAAGGACCCATATTTGCTTTCAAAAGTAAAAACAGAGTCGAAAAGTGAAAGTTGGAACTCTGACATGTTCAGAAAACTAAACTGCTTATTGTCAACCCTCAAGTGAATCTGGCTGAAGCTATCTTGGAGGCTTCAGGGTTGCCAAACAGCAGTAGGAAGGGGGGGGTTAGATGGGCATTCACAATTTTTTCTGTGGGAACTAAGAACATTTTCACAGGTGGCTGACCAGAGGAGGAGCTGGTAACCTAGTAACTGGACAGCACGTGAATTGTACAATGTGACCAGTGACTTGGGGGAAGGGGAAAATTTTTACTTTTAATTAGGTAAAAGTTGCGGGAAAACTCAATCGGCTTTCACCAGTCTGTACCAATATGTTGTACTCAATAAACTATTCTTTGAGGAACCCGAGTGCCTCGGAGTTTGTTTTCTATGGGCGCATTATCTGGAACACTGACATCAAGCCAACTCTCCTCCAATTCCAAACTCTCTGATAAAATCAGTGCGCTCTCCGGGGTCCTGAGCCCCAGCTGCTCAGCCGGTTTTCCGCAGGATCACGATATTCAGGGAAGATTGTGGTGATTGAGAGGCAAGAGGAAGAAATTGAGGGCTTCACTGCCCCCATGGGGGCTGCAGAGAACCCCACTGAAATCCAGTGGCTGGCCATAGCAGTGGCTGAGATAGCTTTCCAGATAAAGACCCAACTGAAAGTCAGGGAACTCTACCAAGCTGAGGAAGACTTCAAGTGCAGAAGCTCAGTGTAGGGACCAACTCTGAAGGATCTGCTTGTGAGTTTAACCTGGGACTCAATGACCACCTTCCACAAATGAAGGGCAAAGGGACTCCTAGAGCTGCATGAGTCTGGGGACTGGAAATGTTAGATGGCAATCCACAGCCAGACCCCAGAGAGATTTCATAGGCTGAGTTTGGAGAGCCTGGAGCAAGCACGCCAGATTGAGCAGACCCAGGGAAAATATTGACCCAGCCAACCTTGATGTTCCTCCCTCCAGGGATCAAGCCTCTCTCCCAGCAACTTGAATGGCTAGCTCTCTGCCAGCACCGTCATCACAGTCAAGCCCTGGATGACACACAGCCCACTGAGGCAATGCTGAGTAGGCAAGGTCACCCACCACCCCAGCTGAGACTATAAGCACCTCCTAGATGGGCCTACTACCCTGGACATGGCTGGTTCCAAGTGCAATGGGCTCCCCCGCCATCGCCAGCACCAGTGCTTGCCCCTTCACCAGCTCGCCTGGCCCATCCGCCCAGGTCTCTTCATTGCTGTTGTAGGCCATGAGCGTTTGAGGTCCATGGGCCAGAGTGGGTCCCATCGCACCCCCGACACTGCCATGGGAAATCCTGACCAATGGCTAGACATCACTAGACAAAACGAGAAAGCCAAAACCACGTTGGAGTAAACCCCAGGGACAACCCAGATCCCCAGAGAGCACCAGTACCTAGACCTAGCAAGGATTTTCAGCGAAGAGGAATGCAATACCATACCACCACCACCACCTCTCCACCAACTGTGCCATTGAATTTGTGCCTGGGGCAAAACTACCCAAGCCAAAAATATACTCCATGACCCCAAAAGAAATGAAAGAGCTAAGGGAGTACATTGACACAAACCTAGCAAGGGGATTTATACAGCCACAAAATCAAGGATAGCGACTCCAGTCTTGTTCAAGGAAAAAAAGGATGGGTCGATGAGGCTATGCATAGGTTTTAGAGGAATTAGTACAGTATATGTTGAAAATACATACTCACTCCGCTTCATGAAGGACCTGCTAGCCCACCTAGCAAAGGGAAAGGTTACAAAACTGGACCTGCGGGAGGCATACTACTGAGTGCAAATTAGGGAAGGAGTTGAGTGGAAAACCATGTTCAATTGCTCCCTAGAAAGCTTCCAATTCAAAGTGATGCTGTTTGGCTTTCAGGTCACCCCTGCGGTGTGTATGCATTTAATTAACAAAGGGCTCTATATGAGCACCTCTATAAGGGAGTCCTTGTGTATCCATTCTCATCTTCAATGAAACATTAGACGAGCACATTAAAGTAGTACAAGTACTGGAAAATTCTTGGCAGCTCTCAAAATGTGAATTCCACCAATTCTGCCTAGATTACCTGGGCTACCGAGTATCTAATAAAGGAGTGGAAATGGACCCAGGCAAAGTCAAAGCCGTCTTGGACTGGCAAGCACCTCGCACTCACAAACAACTTCAAAGATTCTTGGGATTCGCAAACTTTTACCGAAATTTCATCCCCTCTTTTGCTGAGACTGCCCTCCCCTTCACTGAACTCCTAAAAACAGGAGGTGAGGGGAATAAAACTATGGCCCAGCCAACCACTGAACTGGACTCTAACATGCCAAAAAGCATTTGAAACACTAAAGACTTTTTGCCATGGAACCAATCCTCAAACACCCAAACCCAGAGGACCCCTTTATCGTCCAAGTGGATATAGTGATGTGGCAGTGGCCACAATCCTTCTTCAAAAGAACTCTGACTGCAATCTGCAGCCCTGCGCCTACATCTCCAAAAACCTGACAGAGCCAAAAGGAGGTAAGCAATATGGGAGAAGGAAGCATATGCCGTTCAATGGGCATTATTGACTTGGCATCACTTCCTCAAAGGCAACAAAGTTCCCTTTGAAGTGTGGACAGATCACAAAAACCTGGAGGTACTTAGTACCCCATAGAAGCTTTCCCCTAAGCAAGTCCGATAGGCACAATACTTCAATTGCTTCAATTTCACAATGACCTACTAGCCAATGCATTGTCACAAAAGCTCCAATACAATAGCAAATGAGAGGAGGTGGTCTACATCATGCTTTCTGCCTCCCATCCAGCCTCTCAGGCAACCACCTGAAGACAAGCACAGCAGCAGAAGATGGGGGGCAGCTATGCCCTTACCCAAAGGTTAAAAGATGAACTGCCCAACAACCCCTGGGTTGCTAACCTTCAGAAATGGGCTAGCATGGAAAGAATGTAAACTATACATCTCCAACAACCTGTGCCTCCAAGTACTCCAAAGAAGCCATGACACAATGCAAGTGGGGCACCCTACACCTGGCGAGAAGGCAATTTTGGTAGCCAAAAATGAAGAAAGACACTGATATCTATATAAAAAGCTATGCCACTGCACAGCTATGAAAAAGAGACCAGGAAGGCCCCAGGGCTGCTTCAACAGGTGGCGGATCCCTACTGTCCATGGAAGGTAATCGCTGTGGACTTCATCGTAGAACTACCTGAAAGTGGAAGGAACATTTGCACCGTCATTTGCACCGTGACAGACCTGTTCTCCAAACAGGCCCACTTCATAGCTTGCTCAGGTCTCCCATCAGTACATAAGCTATCTTAACGATTTGTAAAGCACATCTATAGGCTATACAGGGTTTACTGTAGAATCCAATTCACAGTAAAATTTTGGTGGGAGTTCATAAAGTCCATCAGGTCCTTCCAAGGGCTCATTTCGGCATTCCATCCGAGCACTAACGTGATGGTGGAACAATACTTAAGGTGCTATGAAAACTATCAGCAAATCAATTGGGCAGAACTACTGCCTTTTGCTGAGATGGCATACAGTAACAGGGTGCATAGTAGCACCAGCTTAACTACTTTCCAGGTCACCAGTGGCATAGAATTTGTTCCCATGCCTAAACTCCTCATGGAGAAACCCTGCTCCAAGTCCCTAATCAAATGGATATAGTCTTTAAAGAGAGCCTGGAAAAATACAAAGTGCACCCTGCAGGAAGGGGCAAAAATCCATAAGGCTCAAGCCAATAAACAGAGTCCCTCAAAAGCCATTACACGTTGGGACCAAAATGTAACTCTCAACAAAGTACTTAAGGCTGAAACTCCCCTGCAAGAAACTGGGACCCATGTTCATACGGCCTTTCCCAATAGTGAAAGTAATCAACCCAGTTACAGTGCAGCTGAAGCTTGCTAGGGAAAGTGCATCCGGTCTTTCACAGCAGTTTGCTAAATCCAGTGGTAGGATCCCAGCTGAGACCAGTAGACCAGCCAGCCCCTAAGCCAATGCTAAGTGCAAGGGGAGACACACTACAAAATAAAGAAAATCTTAGATGGAAGGGATACCACTCTCCAAAGCTACTTGGGTAAAAAGCTGGGATGTGAAAGCAGACAGGTTAGTCAAACAGTTTCATAACCAGTATCCTCAAAAGCGAAAGGGACCTCCGGGAGGGGGAAGAGGTGGCTAGACAACTGCTGATTTAACCCTATTTGGTTTCTTTTCTCTCCTAGGAACTACTTGTCAATTAAGGGGGTCTGATGTCAACCCTGAAGTGAACCTGGCTGAAGCTATCTTGGAGGCTTCAGGGTTGCCACACAACAGTGGGAGGGGGAAAACAGATGGTGGGGTTGTAGTCAAAACAATAAAGTTTTTCTGTGGGAACTAAGGACATTCTCACAGGTGGCTGACCAGAGGAGGGGCCAGAGCCTAGATTGGACAGTGTGACCAGTGACTTGGGGGAAGGGGAAAACTTTTACTTTTAATTAGGTGAAAGCCACAGGAAAATTCAGAGTCAGCTTTCACCAGTCTGTGTCAATATGATGCACCTAATAAATTATTCTTTGAGAAACCAGAGTGCCTCAGAGTTTGTTTTCTATGGGTGCATTCTTGGAATGCTGACACTTGACAGGAAGATGGATAGCTTCCAGATGGAATTAAAATCTTCCAGACCCCCCTTCCCCACTTGATTGTCCAAAAGTACCTTGGGTCAGTACTAAGTGCTCCTATTCAAACCAGGGAACAGCACTGCCAAAGAACCAACTTTAGCAGTGAAATCAGTAGATCGTCAGTAAGCGAGAGAGAAAAATCTCACTGAGCAGCAGCCATGTTGAGATTTCTTCTATTGAGAAAAACAATAGAAGTCTTATTGATCTATGGAAAATTACATTATCCAGAATTGACACAAAAGCATGGGCAAGTTTTCCTTTGTTCAAATCATCTTCAGACAGAAGTCCCAAAACTGAAGAAATAAAGAAATAATTAGAACAATTAAGATGGATATTTAAAGTGACAACTCTTTAAACAAAACTTTCCAGTTTGTCCCAAAATAGAGGCCGAGGAGGAAAAAACAGTTATATTAGTCAAACTATTAGTGAAATTAACTATTATGAAAGAAACAAAAAGCATAGCAGTTTCCCAAGTTCTGAAAACAAAAGTAATATAATCTTAAAATTTATCATCCACAAGTCGTAGGGTCAAGTCACTTGTCAATAAAGAATATATCAGATTTACACTGACAATTAAAGTATAATATTTAATAAGTCACAATATGCCACAATATATATATACCAGTTTAAACAAATCACTCATATAATTATAAATTATAATATATTATGCAATTGCCCTCCTATTGTATTTCTTTCAACAAAAATAGAGTGAACCAATTTACCAAAACTATTTTTTTTCATTAAAATCTCCACTGAGATTTTATAATATAAAAATATCTTTATTAATTTTCTCAACAAACAAAAACAAACACAACAGATAAAACACTAAAAACAAATATCTTCTACGGTGTTTCCTTGTGGCATTATCAATTATTTCACATTACAAAGTCAGTATCCTATTTATTATTTATATCACTATGATTATTTACAGTTTATTACAATTCTTAAATTCCAAACCAAACTCTTAAGTCCTCTTCTCCAACCAGTTATACAACCTATTCCAAATTTTGTAATATTCTGACTTTTTTGTCTTCTAGATCCAAGGTCATTTTGCTCATTTCTGCCCAAGTTAATATCTTCTGAATCACTAGGCACAGAACTTCTAACAAACACAGCCTTCCCCAATATGTCCATCTCTGAATAGGATGAGTTTACTTACTGGATG
This sequence comes from Psammodynastes pulverulentus, assembly GCA_025802295.1. Taxonomy (NCBI): domain Eukaryota; kingdom Metazoa; phylum Chordata; class Lepidosauria; order Squamata; family Psammodynastidae; genus Psammodynastes; species Psammodynastes pulverulentus. Next base: position 52,873,356 of record JAOYMU010000077.1, read on the forward strand.
GAGCACCCATCACTGCGGGTTTTTAAGAAGAGAGTGAACAGCCATTTGTCTGAAATGGTTTGAGCAGGGGTTTGGACTAGAAGACCTCAAGGTTCCCTTCCCACTCTGTTATTCTGTGATTCTGTTACTGTGATTCTGGTTGTTCCTGAAATTTATTTTGAAAACAGCCATGCATACTCACCAAGATCAGGAAAGATGAAAGTGAGCGTTCCAACCCTTTGTCTTAAATCAGTTTCCATTTAACTTAACTAAAGCTGCTAAATTGTTAAAACACTGGCAGGCTTTAAGTTGCCCTTATAAAGGGCAGCCACACTGAGATAACAGTCCTCTTTGACTGTTGCTGATCAGTCTCTCGTAAGTTCCTCCTTGCTTCAATCTACCAAGCCTCTTCCCTTCCTTTCTGCAAGAATGGGCACCAAGAAGGCTTCTCAAAGCTCTGCATATAAGTAAGCGTTGTGGCCTTGAAGCAGGCTAACTGTTTTTGGAAACAGACATGCAGTGGAATAAAACACACACACACTCGGGCTTCACGCAGGCCTTTGGCATGAAAATCACAGAAAACATCTATGTGGCCGAACTGTAAGTATACTGCATAGGAAGAAATGCAGACTGCTTTGAGGGTGGGTCCCTTGAAGTCATGTATCTTCTGAATCTGGCCCAAAAGCTGGACTCATTTGGGATTTGCTCACATTCCTGTAACAAGAAAGCCTTGTCCCTACAATGAGAAAATAATGTGGGAAATGCATAACTAGAGAACAACCTGTGTTTTTAATAATGAAAACTTTCCTAGATGTTTTCTTTATGACTGTGTGAGCCTTGGTGATGCGGAGGTTAGAATGTAGTAATTGCAGGCTACTTCTGCTAATTATTGGCTGCCTGCAATTTGGCAGATCGACTCTCACCAGGCTCAAGGTTGACTCAGCCTTCCATCCTTCCGAGGTGGGTAAAATGAGGACC
>JAOYMU010000077.1:53093333-53104460 GCA_025802295.1 Psammodynastes pulverulentus
CTTGTCTGTTCCCCGCCCCGAGTCCCTTTGTGGAGAGGGGGCGGGCTATAAGTCGAATAAAATGAAATGAAAATGAATCTATTGATAGGTTTTTTAAATCCTCAAAAATACAACTATTATAAAACTTTGATCAAAGTAACAAAGTCATCCTTTCTCTAGATTTTTATTTTTCCCTTTGGGGAATATGGCTATTACTGCTTTTTACTTCATAAGCAATCAAAACCCAACATAATTTCCATTTTCACAATTCCAATAGTTGAAGAAGAGCACACGTGCATTGGCAAAAATAAGGCTCTATTGAGTTTATTGGAAGCATTTAAATGTTGGAGTGTGTTTGTGCTCATTTGGACAAAGACCAGAGCAGTTTCCAAATGCTGTTGAACTCAAATACATATCAACTATAGTATATCTTTCAAAGATCCTGGAGAAGAAAACTAGAAAAGAGTTGATGTAGTTCCCATCTTCAAAAAAGGAAAAAATAGATCCAGGAAACTACCTATCAGCCTGACCTCAATACCAGGAAAGATTCTGGAAAAGATAATCAAACAACAAATCAATGAACACATAGAAGCAAACAAAGTAATAACCAAAAGCCAACTGTTTTGTCAAAAATAGATCATGCCAGACTAATCTTATTGCATTCTTTGACAGTGACAAAATTAGTGGACTAGAGGAATACTGTTGATATAATTTACTTGGACTTCAGTAAAGCATTTGATAAAGTAGACCATAACCTACTACTAAATAAAGTAGAAAAATGTGGGTTAGAATGCATAACCACCAGATGGATTTGTAACTGGCTGACCAACCACACTCAACGTGTAGTCCTCAATGTAACTGCATCTGCATGAAGGGAAGTATGCAGTGGAGGCTCTGTTTTAGGCCCAGTACTCTTCAACATCTTCATCAATAACTTAGACGAGCGGATAGATGGGGAGCTCATCAAATTTTCAGATGACACCAAGCCGGCAGGAATAGCCAACACTCCAGAAGATAGGCTTAATATACAGAAGGATCTTGACAAACTTAAACATTAAGTTCTATCTAACAAACTGAAATTCAGTGGTGAGAAAAGTAAGGTTCTATAACAAAATTCAAATGCATAGATATAAATAGGTGGCACCTGGCTCAATAGTAGTAACTGTGAGAAGGATCTTTGATAATCACTTAAATATGAGCCAGCAGTATACTGCAGCTGCCAAAAAAGCTAATACAATCCTAGGCTGCAGAGGAATAGAATCAAGATCACATGAAATAATAGTGCCACTTTATAATGCTTTAATAATACTGTACTTGGAATATTGCATCTAATTTTGGCCACTATTTTATAAACAAGATGTTGAGTCTCTAAAAAGAGGTCAGGGGAGAGCAACGAAGATGATTAGGGGTTTGGAGGCTACAACATATGAAGAATGGCTGCAGGAATTTGGTATGTCTAGTTTAATGTAAAGAAAGACTAGGGGTGACATGATAGATATGTTCCAATTCTAAATGGCTGCTAACTAAGGAGGAATTTCCTGACAGTTAAAAATCAGTGGAATAACTTGCCTCCAGAAGTTGGGGGGGCTCCAATATAGGAAGTTTTTCAGAAGAGATTGTACAACTATTTGTCTGAGATTCCTTTTTAGTTCCAAGTTGGATCTCTTCTTGATTAGTTTCCATCCATTGCTTCCAAGCCTTCAAGTGCTTTGAAGAACAGATTGACCCACTCTTCTCTGTGGGTCCCTTGGATATTGGAACACTATTATCATGTTACAGCTAGTCCTTTTTTCATTAAATTAGACATACCAACTCCTAAAACTGTTCTTCATATATTTTACAATCCAGCCCCTAACTATCTTTTTGTTCTTCTCTTCTCTGAGACTCTTTCTAGAGTCTCAACTTATTTTTGTATATCATTGTGATATAAACTCAGAAGTGGGCTGATGCCGGTTCACACCAGTTCTCACAAACCAGTAGTTAAGATTAGGCGCAGTTCAGCGAACCAGTAAATCCCACTACTGGCTGCCCCTTCCCGTTTTTCAGCCTGCTTTTGAGGTCATTTTCAGGCTCTTTTTAGATCCTTTTTGAGGCTGCATTTGGCACAGAAAATGGCCCCCAAATGGCCTGAAAACAACCTCAAAACAGGCCATTTGGGGGCCATTTTCAGGACCATTTTTCAGGGCAGTTTTGGGCCATTTTTCGGACTGTTTTCAGGCTGTCTTTTGGCCAGAAAATGGCCTGAAAAACAACCTGAAAACATCCTGAAAAATGGCCTGAAAATGGCCTCCAAATGGTCTGTTTTTAGGGCCATTTTCTGACCATTTTTGGGCTGTTTTAGGCTGTTTTCAGACTATTTTCTGGGCCAATTTCAAGGCTGGTTATGACCCAGAAAATGGCCCAAATGGCCTGAAAACAGCAAAAAAAAAAACATCCTGAAAATGGCCTAAAAACGAGTCAAAAATGGGCAGGGGCAGGGCCAATCAGTGGTGGGATTACCACTGAATCCTACCTCTTCCTTTGAGGTGAGTGGCTGGGAGGCAGGGCTGGGTGTGATGAGTGACTGGGTTGGTTATGTGACCCAGTCACATGATCAATCAGACATGCCTACCCAGCCAGAGAACCAGTTGTTAAAATTTTTGCAGCCCACCACTGCCTAAACTGGATGCAATATTCCAAATATGGTTTTACCAAGCCATTATAAAGTGGTATAACACTTCATGTGATCTTGATTTTATCCCTTCATTAATGCAGCATAGGGCTGAGTGGCTTTTTTGGCAGCTACAGCACATTGCTAGATCACACTTAAGTGATTGTCAATTAGGATTCCAAGATCCCTCTTGCAGTTACTACTATTGAGCCGGGTATCATTTATTCTATATTTCTACATTTTGTTTTTCTAGCCTAAAATGTAGAACCTAACATTTCTCACCATTGAATTTCATTTTGCTAGATAGGACTCAGTCTTCAAATCTGTCAAGATCTTTCTGTATTAGGATATTCCATTGCATACCTCTCTCCATGTAGATGCAGTTTCCTTAAGGACCATACTTTGAATGCAATTGGTCAGCCAATTATAAATCGAGTTGATAGTGATGCTGTCTAACCAACATTTTTTAATCTTATGAAGTAGTTGGTTATGGTCTACTTTATCAAATGCCTTACTGATGTCCAATTAAATTATATTCACAGCATTTCCCTGGTCCACAAATTTTGTCACAAAGTGAAAGAATAAGATTGATCTGACATGATCTTTTTTTTAAAAAAAACCATGTTGGTTTCTAGTTACAACTTTGTTTGCTTCTAGGTATTCACTCCTTGATTATTTTTTTCTAGAATATTCCCATATATTGATATCAGACTGATAGGTCTGTAATTTCCTGGATCCATTTTTTTGAAGATGGGAACTACATCAGCACTTTTCCAGTAATCTAGTAGTTCCCTGGCACTCCAGATACTTTGCAAGATATGGTTCAGTGCAGTGGTGGATTCCTACTGCACCGGTATTGCCATCAATTCACTGAGTGTGTGTACATGCATGCGCTGCCCCCTCCCCACATGTGTGCATGTGCTCTCCCCTTCCACACATGTGCATGCCTACTGGCACGTACCTACTGCTCATGTGCATGCTGATCAGCTGCGAGGACTTTTTGATCCTCTCAGTTGATTGGTGGAGGTTTTTTTAGGTACTGGTTCGCCCGAACCAGTAGCTTTTTTTAGCTATCGGTTTGCCCGAACGAGTAGCTAATTTTTTCCAACAGTTCACCTGAATGGCAGCTTTTTTTGCCACTGGTTCACCTGAAGTGGTGCGAACTGGTAGCATACCACCTCTGGTTCAGTGGTTCTGAATAACAGACTAACAGAGTGACCCTGGGGATCTTCTAGTTCAATCTCCTGCTAAAGAAGAATATCCCACACCTTTCCTCTCCCTAAAAGTCTCCAGTGATGGAGCATCCACAACTTCTGAAGGCAAGCTGTTCCACTGATTAATTGTTCCACTGTTCGGAAATTTCTTCTTAGTTCTAGGTTGCTTCTCTCCTTGATTCTGCAATCATGTTTGCCAGTTCTTTCAAACCGTGAGGTGTAATCTATCTGGTCCTGGTGATTTGAACTGTCTAGAATGGATAGTTGTGCTCTTATAGTTTTCTTGCCTATTTTATCTTATATTCGAAATCTGTCTTATGTGGTATTGTTTTTGATAGGCTGTACTTTTTTCCTTTTTGTGTAAAGACAGGTGCAAAAAAAATGAGTTAAGCAGTTCTGCTTTCTTCCAGTTGCTCATCACCTTCTTGCCATTTTCTCCCATGGACCAATAACTTCCTTGACTTTTTTCTTGTTTACTTGTTGAAAGAAGCTTTGTTTGGTTATTTTTTATTTTTATTACAAGCCATAGTTCACTTTGAGCTGTAACTTTCCTGACTTCCCATTTGCAGGCTCATGCTATTTGCTCATATTCTGCCTTAGTTATATGCACCTTTTCCCACTTTTTATACTTATCCCTTTTGTCATTCAGTTTATCAAAAGTTCTTTGTACAGCCACACTGGTTTCTTCTGGGATCTCTTCTTTTTCTTCTTCATTGGGATTGTGCTAGACTGGCTTTTATAATCTCAGTTTTCAAAGTTTCTCAAACATCTTGGGTTGTTTTCCCCTTAAGGATTCTCATCCATGGAATTCTTCCCAAGTTCTCTCTGAGTTTATTGAAATCATCTCTCTTAAAGTCCAGGACTTTAGTTTGTTCTATTGCTTGTGCTTGCATAATGTTGAATTCTAATATTGCAACACTCCCCATGCAATATTCCTGTAACTTCAATGCTTTCTATCATTTCATCTCTGTTAATGAGAATTAAATCCAGTACCCTTCTCCACTTTTTGGAAGAGAAAGTTGTCTACTAAGGCTAGTCAGGAATTTTTTTAAATCTTTCATTAGGTATAGAGTTTGTCTCCCAGTTGATGTCAGGGTAGTTAAAGTCCTCCATTACTATTGTGGTGTACTTCCTTGAACCTTAATTAGTTGATTGGGAAAAGGTTCATCTCTTTCCTCTGCTTGTTTGGATGGTCTGAATTATACATTTATAGCAATGTCATTCTTTTTTTCCCTTTTATATTGACCCCAATGCATTCATTCTTTTTTTCCCTTTTATATTGACCCCAATGCATTCAAAATGGTTTTCATCATTGTTCTGATCTTTTTCTGTACATATATATATATATAGAGAGAGCAATTCCACTTCCTCTTTTATTATGTCTGTTTCTTTTAAACAATTTAAATCTGTTTAGCTCTACTTTTAGCTCTATATGCAAATGCATCCAGTGATTCCACTTCCAGGTGCCTAAGTTCCTCCACTGGATTTTGTCTCAGTCCTCTTGAACTCACAATGAGCTGCTCTTCCCAGTAATCTCTAGTGCTATACAAATGCAATGCAAATGCAACCAGTGACTCATCAATGCATTATATGGTTACTTTCTTTTCTTAGGAAATATCTTGCTATATAATTTTCCATTTCATTAAGAGAATCAAGATCCCTTTCAATAATATATTCTTTGTAGTTGCATATTTCTCAATGTCATATGATCTTTTCCTATCCTACCAATGTTAGAATATTTCTAAGCACTATGTAATAGAACAGTGATTTAGTCATAGGCTAGAGACATCTGTAAGTCTATTTCATTTTAAGGCAATCATTTAAATGGACAGCATCTGGTTTTGCTTAATTACCCTTGGGGAGGCTTTGAAAAGCTTTGCATTTGAACAACAGAGTTCTAGCAGATAACTTTCTGAATATTAGCAATGTAACTTCTGTGGAAATATGTTTTTTTTCCTAAAGGAGAAGAAAGGGAAAAGAAAGGAATCCTGAATACAATAATATGCTAGGAGAAATGTGTATAAGATCAAGAAGAAATTTTCAAAAATTGGAATGGAATTTAACTATGTAAGGACAAAAAAAACCCCCCAAATAAATCAACAGCTTTTGTAAAAAAAAAAATCAGAAAAAAATTCATGTGAAATGGTTTAAGTATTTTGAGAATGGTAAGAAATAGTAAGCTCTTCAAATAATTTCAAAAGCAGAATCCAACAAATGCTTGTAATTTAGGCATCTTAATAGAGATTTCTGTTCTAACCTAATATCTTGATGGACATTGGGTGAAATTTAATAGCTACCAGTTCAATCCAAATGTTTCTTTCCTGCAACTGGAGAAGTATGAAGGGAGGTGAGTGACACTGGAATTCTCACCTACAAAGGCAAGAATTTAAATCTTAGGTGTTTGGGATCAAAAGATAGAATTACATTGCATTTCTTGAGTTGTACTTCCTTCAGTTTAGGAATAAAATTAATTTCAACAAAGACTTTCCAAAATGTTTTGTTAATGCCTATTGTGAAATAAGTCTACAATGGAAAAATTCCATTAAATGACATAAAAAGAGGATAATTTATGACCTCCTGCTTATTTTTCAAATTGGTAAAACTTAATCCTGATTATCTGACAATCTAAGAAAATACATTGATAAGTAACCACATTATCATAGTTGGCAATATAAGATAATTTTAATTAGGTCTGCAAGCAATTTACACTTTTTCTGTAAGTCAGTTGTATGTATGTAAGTGATACTTATTTGTTTTATTTGGATATAAAAAAAATTCATCTCCCATTCCAAATTAACCAAGCTGTTGTTTGGATCTTAGGTCTATGTCAAGAATTATTGTGATCTCAGAAAGCTACCATAAATCAAATTATCCAATGGAAACCAATGAAGAAGTCAAACATATTGTTTTCCTTTCTAACAATTACTACTTTTAGTCAGAGGTCAAAATTGGTCAGCAATATCAAATACACGACAGACTATTGGAACAAAACAGGAATAGACAAAAAGGAGAAAATATTTCATTACTTCCCTTCCTACTTCTCCACTTGGTTTTCTAAAATCTGTTCCATAGATGTGCATAGCTCTTCACTAGGAACTGTTTGCCTTTTCTCTTCCTTCTTGTTCAGTGCATAATTTGTCATTTCTTTGGGAGAAAGATATAAAGATGTGATTAAGAGCTAAAGCTAAACCTACTGTACTTTAGGGATGCTGCCAGTCTGTAAGACTAGCAAGCTGTCCCTTTCTTGATAGAATCCCCAGAAAGTAATTGTGAAGAAAAGGATAGAATCAAAATATTTAGATCTTGCCTTTTCTTAAGGCTAAGCTCATGTACAAAGTGTAATGAAAAGTGAAGGGCAAAAGAAGCTTAGGACAAACATGAAAAATAACAAAAATGGAAGAATTAATATATCTCTTCAGAGATGCATGGGAGGTTAGTTAATTATCTGCTTGGTATTTTGAAGCCTCTGCAGGCATAGGCATATAACACTTAACCCAGTGAATAATCAGGCCCATTAGAGTGCTTGTTGTGCTAGAATAATTGCCTTCCTCTGGTATATTGTCAGCCAGTGATCATAAGGCCAAGTGCATTTTGTTACCTGATAAGTATGATAATGATTCAATGAGACATACCCTGTAGAGTCTTACTGCAATTATATAATCTATTGTTAGAAGCCTGGGAAAAGTGGGGGAAAGTGATACATTTAACAGGCTGTCCAAGTTGAAGATGTTACTCCTGCTGCTAGGATAGTTTACTAGCCAATCAGATTGCTCAAGTACTATTTGAATGGTTATACTCATGCAGCTTACCATTATGTTGGAAGAGCACAGAAAACATCTATGCTGGCTACCTGTTGGAAATGCTGGAGTATGAAATGTCAAAACACTTACTAAAATATTTTTATAAAACAAAAGAGAATAATGTACAAGCCTACAAGCAAAACAGTGATTTGAAACATAGTCAGAATGTCACAATCCTAACATAGTTATAAGATTGGAGTAATCGTCTCTCATCTTCATGCTGAAACAAAAACTAAATCAGATTTTGAAAAAAATGAGACTGATGTTAGTAACTATAAGGGATTCTGGGAGTTACAAAAGTAAAAATATATTCTAAATCTAAATAATCAGTGAAAACTAAAAAATAATATAATTCCAATGATAAGTGAGCCAGAGGTGGTATTCAGCAGGTTCTGACCACTTCTGGAGAACCGGTAGCGTAAATTTTGAGTAGTTCGGAGAACGGGTGATAACCTTCCTCCAGGAGTGGGGAAGGAATGGAGAGTTTGCAGTATCCTTCCCCTGCCATGCCCACCAAGCCATGTCCACAGAACCGGTAGTAAAAATTTTTGAATCCCACCACTGAAGTGAGCATGTTCTATAGCTAATGATGTTGAACAAGAATTGGAAAATGAACTGTTCATAGTAGGTATTCAAGAATCAAGATGCTGGCAGCCACTGCCCAATTAAAGCTGCCATGTTGACTTTATTTTACCCCTTCCCCCAACCCATAAATATTCCATGGAAGAAATTGTCCTGGCTTGCTTTCGTGAAACTGCTTTGTACATTTTAAATCAATTTTGCATCAGTGTGAAGTTTGCTTTACATGTCGAACATATTGCTTTACCCTTTTGAAATATTTGTCTCTCTTTTTTACAAATTTCTAATTTAATATCTGCATATACTGAACTTAATTCATTACTTTTTTGATATTTAATGCTTGCATTATTTTGGGGTGATAATAGTGGGGCACACTTTCACTTTAATTGTATTCTAGTAAGCTCTCTTTTTTAAAAAATGGCAAGAAAGAAATTAATGCTAATTGAAAGTGATAACCTTATATCCACTATTATACACACACATACACACACATACACATACACATACACACACCATGAGCACATATACCATGAGCAAATGTTGGTACTAGAAAGTTATGTCTGTGTGTGCATGTGTGTATGTATGCATGTGTATCTCTTTCTCTATGTTTATATCAATATATATCAATATCAATATCTATCATTATCTATCTATCATCTCTACATCCACATCTATCTATATCTATCAAATCAAATCAAGTTTATTACAATCATAGACCAGAGACCAGAGACAAGAACAAATAAAAACATTCAAGGAATATCCAGTTAAAAATTCTATAATAAAATAATAACAGATAAAATATATATTAAAACCACAATTTGGCATCCAATCTGAGTTAACACATAGCCTAACTATACTATAATAGCAATCCTTAAGCTGTGAAGCCCATAGTCATTAAATACTAAAATGCAAAAGTGTGGTAATGCAAAAGGGTTTGCTTCATTAGTTGTGTAAAATTGCTATGGTGAATTAATCATGTGTTTCCAATGAATCCCCAATGCTGCTGCGCAGAATCTAGCCACCTACACTAGATCAGAGTCTGTTTGTCCTTAAGAAGCCACTGGAGATAAGCAATGTCAGAATGGTCATGATACCTATTGATTATTGGGAGATATGTTTTTTTCTAATATCTCTATAGAAAGAACATCAAAGGAGTGTGTGTCCAATGGTCTCCATCTCTCCTGAGCCACAGAAGTCTTTCAATCAACAGTATCTTTTTATATTTGCTATACAGGTTGACTGGTGGAAGCGCATGGTACCATGCAAGCGAAAAAGCTTTCCGGTGTTTCACCATCTCCAACTGGCTAAGATAACAGTTAGGAATAACAATATATCTAATAGAGTCTGGAGCCAGAAACAACTGAGCTTTCCCTAAGTCTGATTGCCTCTCAATGTCCTCTACCCTTTGTCGGAGGGTTTGTTTGCTTGGTCGTAGTCCAACTTGAATATCGAGGCTGGGGAGAAGCCTAGTTTAGTAAAGTTGAACTCGATAGCTTTGATCCATGATGAGGAGAATTTGTCTTGGAGGATTAATGGAGCAAAGCCTAGTGGGAACAAATTAAGCTTTAGCCAAAGATTTAAAGAAACTATAGATTCTTGCTTCGATTTTTATCAATCCTGTCTCCAGGTGCAGGGTGCATTTGAGACACAACGTTGCATCTGGAGAATAGCTCTAATAATTTTGGGTTGAACTCTTTCCCATGGTGTGAAACACAAGCTGAGAGTCCGAGCAAGGTTCCATAAAGAACCTTGGCTGGCCAGGATGACTGGCCAGAAATACCTTAATTGCGGTATGAACATAGTATCCTCTCTTTGTGTGAAAAAAAACTGAGAATGGGATTTGCCAGAGGCAGCTGTATATTCACCATGTGCTTTTTTTGAGCCATGGCATGGATGACCACTTCTAGGTACTTAATGATGGCTACTTGCTCTGTTATGACCATTAAGATACCATGAACAGAGTATTGCAATTCAGGGTTGAAATGAAGGGTTCTTGGTGCTCTCTGAGTTTGGGGTTTTTCTTGCAGATGTTTCATTACCAAACAAGGTAACTTCTTCAGTGCTAGTGAGGTGTGCTGTTTGCTCTCAGTTTATAGATGTTAGTATAGATGAGAATGAAATCATGGCCTAATTTGATGTCATACCCTTGTTCATAGATCTGGAAATAGTCAAAGAATTTAGGACCACATTGCTGGACAGCATGCCTGAGTCATCTACAATATACAATGTAATGATTGCAATGATCACTACGTAGGACAAAAAGACAGAAGACTGGCAGAACATACGCATGAACACCAATTAGCAGTCAGAACACATGATGAAAACTTTTTAATTTCATAACATATGGACAGACTTAATTATAGTTTTAATTGGGAAACTGTGACTATCCTAGACCAAACAAGTCCCCAAACTCCAGGGAATTTCTAGAAGCCTGACAGTCCAATAAATTTGCCATTAATAGATGCATGGACATAACCAATATCTATAGAGTATGCAAAAGAGACAACAAGCCAAAAAGGAAAGAAAAAGACCTAAGCACCCCTCCACCAGCAATTAGCACCTAGATGAGCATACATTTACTCCAAGATTAACATCAGATCAATAATCAAGAAGACAATGCCCCAATCAAGAAATGACCAAATAAGCTAACAATAAAAACCTAATGAAAGAACTTCTAAGACCACCTCCACCAACAATGACAGGACAAATCATTAGAATATAAACACTTAGCAAACCCCACTCCTTACTAACACTGTTGATATTATCTACTTTGGGTAAGGAAACACCTGCAAGAAAACCATCAAGCTCAAAGAGCAGCAAGAACCCCCTTATACAGTGGGGCAAAAAAGTATTTAGTCAGCCACCAATTGTGCAAGTTCTCCCACTTAAAAAGATGAGAGAGGCC